>CM060696.1:167486917-168050215 GCA_030686995.1 Artemisia argyi | reverse complement strand
TGTTTCTTTTTAAATTCTATAAAACACAATCCATAAATTTGTAGTTATTTAGTTTATGGTTCAAGAAAAGTAAAATCGGATTGGATTAGATCTTAAGATCTTATGCTCAATATCAAGATATAAGATCTTAAGCTTTCAAAGATCCTATGTAAGATCCGGATCGTTTTTGCTTTGCAGTATTGTAAAATCGTAAGATACTAAGATCAGGATCGGGATCCTGACAACCATGCCTTAAACTACCCATCTTTACAATAATCCCTAAGGCTACTCACAGTGGCAACCCATATTGCATCATCTTTCCGGCTGCCACCTCAGCTTTCTCTCTCTTCAACCCATATTCATCTCTCTCATCACAGTGGCAACCCATATTGCATCATCATCATTTTTTTTAAACATTTTTTAACACAAACACAAATTTTATTAATAAAACGTAAACATCATATAAACGAAACGATACGAAATTAAACCATTCTTCCGCTACATGCAACTTTATATCTATAGTATATACGTGTTTCCATCTAGTTTCCACCACATGCAACTTTATATCATACGTGTTTCCATCTTAGTGAAAAACTTACATGCAACTTTATATATGTCTACAAACCCTTCCAACTTGCAAATCCATTGCTTTTAGTATCTATATGCTCTCAGTATATACATTGCTTATATATGTCTACAAACCCTTCCAACATGCAACTTTATACGAAAAACTTATATATGTTTCCATCTAGTTTCATTGTTGTATCTATACACTCTCAGTATATCCATTGCCCATCAACTTTGCATACCACCTTGCAAGTTCTATATGTATCCAAAGTGGTAAATTGTGTTTGAAAACTTTGTGGAATATCGGTTGGAAAACCAATCGATATTGATTTTGGTTGACCGGCGATCGATTTCCCACATTGGGAATGATCGATGTTAATATCGGTCGACCCATATGGTCGAACGTTTTTTTCCGACCCACTACCACCAGCCTAATATTTGGCTTAGATCTCTAAACCCAAATCCCATAAATACAACCAAACATTTGATTTGCACTTATTAAATACAAAACTCATACAAACCCCACATGCCAAACGGGCCCTTAATAAATAAACAACGGGATGTGTTATACATACCCTCCCTATGTTGTCACATCAAGGGGGTTTGGTCAAACCGTACAACCCGCGATGCATACCATACAAACCAGTGATGCACACAATTATTGGATACCCTCCCTATGGGAAGGTGTGGATAACTTGTCCCATAAACAACACCTTATCTAAATGTAACTAAGGGCCCGTTTGGTTTGTAGGCGGGTTTAGGATTAGAATTTAGATTTTGATTTTGATTTAGATTTAATATAACAAAGAGAAAATATATTATAAAAAAATATATTATTATTTTATAATTTGATTGAATTTTTTAATATAAAAATAGATATATATATATATATATATATATATATATATATATATATATATATATATATATATATATATATATATATATATATATAGAGAGAGAGAGAGAGAGAGAGAGCCATTGTATGAGACCCAATAATAAAGGGTTAACTCCATATAATAGCAAGATATTTTTCAAAATGTCCAAATATTATACGTAAACTTTGAAAAATACCAATATCGTATATGTACTTTCAAAATTCGTCTCGATATCATACCTTAGTTCAGTTAAATTTACATGACATTGTTAATGATTTTTATTGGTGATGTAAAGATTACTCTAAATGTTTATTATATCTTACTTATATTTTTTGTATGTATCATTACAAACACCTTATATACACAAATATAAATTCTAATAATCATAAATCGATGTGATCAAGAAATTGAAAGAAATATGAATTCAGATAATCATAAATCGTTGTGTTCAATAAATTAAAGGAGAAAACAATCGATATTCTTGCTTAATGATTATCAAGTTGGTTATCATTCGTTTGAATAAATTTAATGACTAGAAAAAATTTCTCGTGTTATTCATTAGTTCAATAATTATTACTTTGTAGTAAAACCAAGTTCCACTACGTTATTAAAAAAAAATACAAAACAATTCTGGTACATAAAAAAATGCACTTCAAGTAGTATAAGTATATGGTAAAGCAAATTAAAGAATGACGTAACTAAATATAAACTATACAAAATTCAACGTGACAGTGAATGAGTGGCATAAATGATGTATCATGTACATATAATGTGGACTTTAGCGTATTAAAAAAAAAGTTTGTGATGATAACAGAACGCATTTTGAAGGTACGTGTACGATATTGGTATTTTTTTTAAGTCCATGTTTAATATTTGTACATTTTAAAAGTATGTTAATATTATATGAACTTAACCCAATAATAAAAGCCAAACTCTTAAACAAACAACATTTTAAAAGGTTTATTTTATTTTATTTTATTTTATTTTTATCAAAAAATAAATGGACATGATTGATTTATTATATCTATGGCAAATTTGAGATGTATATTAATCTCAACTCTTTGGTTCATTGGTTGGAAAATTAATAAAAATATGTAATTTTATCAAATGAAAAAGAATCAATTCTTTTACCATTAAAAGATGTAATAATTATATTTCTTTAGGATTCAGAAGTTTGACAAATATAATTTATTACTAGTAGTAATGATCCATTAGCACCAATACTTATTATGTTCATTTTAAATTTATTGTATTGTGTCGTATTACATATATTGTATTACAATTTTACTATTATTGTGCACGTACGAAGATTACATATGAATCAAATTTATCTAAAATAAATAAATTTTAGTTAAATATACGGATATATATGAATTTGGCAGTATTTAATGTTTTATAAATGTAACATTACACGTTACTAGGTTCAGATTATAAGTAAAAAATATATTTTAACTAAATTTATTTTGTGTGTACTTATAAGTCGCATTTTTATTTTGATACGTATGATATCGTACATTTACAGATTTTTGGGTACTGCAATCAAATTAATTGATAGTTATCCGTATTCTAGTTTTTGACCCGTGTACATACGGGTTAATAAACGTGAATAATAATAATAATAATAATAATAATAATAATTTCTCGGCTTACCACTAATTTCTTCTAAATCCTATGTTTATCTAATAAAAGTGATGTTTATAATATATATATATATATATATATATATATATATATATATATATATATATATATAATAATAATAATAATAATAATAATAAGTATGCGTGGAGAAGAAGAAGAAGTATGCATTCAAATGTGAAGATAATGGATACAAGTTTGTTCCTTTTGTTTTCTCTACGTTTGGGGAATTGGAGGCGGAAGCTTTGGATACACTCTCTCGTATTAGGACTTTGCTATAAGTCACTCTAATAACGTTAAGAGGGGTGTATTTATTTTTTATCGTATTAGTTTTTGCATTCAAAAAGGAGTTGGAGCACAGATTGTATATAGACTCCCCTCCAATTTCATGTAATTTTTCGTGTTTCTAATGAAAGCGGTGGTTTATAATAATAATAATAATAATAATAATAATAATAACTGCTAATTATAAAAATAATTAAAGTATATGGGGTTTTGTAAAAATGTAACATTTTTTTTTAATTATTGAAATTGATGATTTTACACTTAAGTCAATAAGATTAGATTTTAGATTAGCATCCTTTTAAAAGTTTAAGACTTGATTGTAAATTCTATTAACCAATCAAATTATAATGTTTATTTACACTTAAAAATAATAAGTTTAATAGCTGTTAATTATAAAAATAATTAAAGTGTATGGGGGTTTTGTAAAAATGCAATATGTTCTTTTTTTTTTAATTATTGAAATTGATGATTTTACACTTAAGTCAATAAGATTAGATTTAAAATTGGCATCCTTTTAAGTCAATAATTATTGAAATTGATGAAACGAGAAAAATTGCACCCGAGCGCTGCGGCGTGGTTTTTTTGCTTGTTAGTTAAAAGTATATTAATATTGAGCTTGTTTTGTTTCGTTTCATTTGTAGTTACATATTTATAATTTGAAATTTTTTATAGAATTGTACGTCATTGGCCCTTGTAGTTTAAACGAATATTTAAAGTTGTAACATATATCTCATGTATGCAAATTGACTTTTACATCATACAAAACAATATGCAAACAAATACACCGCATTCTCCCGTAATATAAGAAACACGTATATTAATTAACCTATCATCTAACACCTCCCTTGTATGCACTATCAAACACCGGCAACTATTATTGCACTCACACTTCCGCCGCAACAAATCACAACTACATACAATCTCATAAATAATAAGCTAAATAACGCCTTCAATAACATTCTAAGAAACAACGACTCTTTTAGCAATTAACAACTCAATTAATTAATTACGTACATTTAACAAAACTAACAGTAACAGTAACAGTTAAAAGTATTGACGAGTGACGAGTATAGCAGTTACTTAGGAAAACATAAACATTTAACATTAGAGTTTGACCAACCAAAAGGATAACTACATCATAAAATACAATCATCCAAAAAGTAGTAAAACATTAAATTTCAAAATACCTTTTGTCAAAAATAGAAATCAATAAAGAAATACATAACTCTCTACCAAATTTTTATTTATTTTCTTAATATTAAATGGAGTGACAGTAGTCATCCTCTAAATTCATCTAAAATAAATAAATTTTAGTTTAATATACGGACATATAATAATAATAATAATAATAATAATAATAAGAGCTGCAAGTTATAAAAATAATTAAAGTATACGGGGGATTTTGTAAAAATTTAATATGTTTTTTTTTTTTAAATTATTGAAATTGATGATTTTACACTTAAGTCAGTAAGATTATATTTAAGATTAACATCCTATTAAAAGTATAAGACTTGATTGTAAATTCTATTAATCAACCAAATTATAAGGTTTATTTACACTTAAGTCCGAAATTAAAAAGAAAAAATAAGCTCGCAAAGCATGCATATTTTTATTTTATTTTCTCCATCAAATTTATTAATAGTTTGACGAAACTAATTCAATTTGACTTTTATTAGCCAATAAAAAAGTTTGATTTTGCAATTGAGTTATTTTGTTAGTTACTAAATTATTTTTGTTTTATATATAATATATTATCCTTTTATTATATAAAAGATTATTGTAACATGATAGCATGTCGTGTTATGTCATATGATAATATGTTTACTGAATTACAAAAGTAATGTATCGTCCGTTGACTTTGTGTATTAATGGAAACGAGAAAATTTGCACTCGCGCGTTGCGGCGGGGTTTTTTTGCTCGTTAGTTAAAAGTATAGCAATATTTAGCTCGTTTTATTTCGTTTCATTTGCAGTTACATATTTATAATTCAAAAATTCATGGGATTGTACGTTGTTGGCCCTTGTAGTTTAAACGAATTTTTAAATTTGTAACACATATCTCATGTATACAAATTGACTTTTACATCATATATACAAAACGACATGCAAACAAATACACCGCATTCTCCTATAAGGTAAGAAATACATATATTAATTAACCAATCATCTAACATCTCCCTCATACAAACTATCAAACGCCGTCAACTATTATTATGCTCACGCTTCCGCTGCAACAAATCTCTACATACAATCTCATAAATAATAAGCTAATAACACCTTCAATAACATTCCAAGAAACAACAACTCTTTTAGCAATTAACTACTCAATTAATTAATTACATACATTTAGCAAAACTAACGATAACAGTTAACATCACTAACGAATAATAGTATTTACTTAGGAAAACATAAACATTTAACATTAGAGTTTGACCCACCAAAAGGATAACTATATCATAAAATACAATCATCCAAAAAGTAGTAAAACATTAAATTACAAAATATAAAGTTATTGTATAATTAAAAGCATAACTACATCATAAAATACAATAATCCAAAAAGTAGTATAACATTAAATTACAAAATATAAAGTTATTGTATAATTTAAAGTTGTAACATATCTCATGTATACAAATTGACTTTTACATCATATATACAAAACGACATGCAAATAAATACTCCGCATTCTCCTGTAAGGTAAGAAATACAGATATTAATTAACAAATCATCTAACATCTCTTTTATACGCACTATCAAATGCCGTCAACTATTATTATGCTCACGCCTCCACCGCAACAAATCTCTACGTACAATCTCATAAATAATAAGCTAATAACACCTTCAATAACATTCTAAGAAACACCGACTCTTTTAGCAATTAACAACTCAATTAATTAATTACGTACATTTAGCAAAACTAATAGTAACACTTAACAGCACTAACGAATAATAGCATTTACTTAGGAAAACATAAACATTTAACAATAGAGTTTGACCCACCAAAAGGATAACTACATCATAAAATACAATCATCCAAAGAGTAGTAAAACATTAAATTACAAAATATAAAGTTATTGTATAATTAAAAGCATAACTACATCATAAAATACAATCATCCAAAAAGTAGTAAAAACATTAAATTACAAAATATAAAGTTATTGTATAATTTAAAGTTGTAATATATCTCATATATACAAATTGACTTTTACATCATATATACAAAACGACATGCAAACAAATACACCGCTTTCTCCTGTAAGGTAAAAATACAGATGTTAATTAACCTATCATCTAACATCTCCCTCGTACGCACTATCAAACACCGTCAACTATTATTATGCTCACGCTTCCGCCGCAACAAATCTCTACGTACAATCTCATAAATAATAAGCTAATAACACCTTCAATAACATTCTAAGAAACATCGACTCTTTTAGCAATTAACAACTCAATTAATTAATTACGTACATTTAGCGAAAATAACAGTAACAGTTAACAGCACTAACGAATAATAGCATTTACTTAGGAAAACATAAACATTTAACATTAGAGTTTGACCCAACAAAAGGATAACTACATCATAAAATACAATAATCCAAAAAGTAGTAAAATATTAAATTACAAAAATACCTTTTTGTCAAAAATAGAAATCAATAAAGAGATACATAACTCTCTACCAAATTTGTATTTATTTTCTCGTGTGAATGCTCTAATTCCCCCATGCGCCTCTTCTTTCTCCCTTTGTTCTTCGTATATAAATACCACAGACACAAACCTTAAAAAAACACACAACATGGATGTCTGGACTCAACCCTTAAATGTCGATTACGAATTTGCTAAGCTTGTTAATCGTATGCATCCACCCAGGTACCATAATCTTGAATTTTATTCACATTTCATGAATTTTACAAAGGTCAAATTTTTATAGAATTGTGTTTGATTTAATTTTATGTGTTTTGTAGGGTTGCTGTTGATAATGTAACAGACAAACATGCTACTTTGATTAAGGTATGATTGTTATTTGTGTTTTTTTTGTTGTTATTGTTAAAATGTGCTATAGTCTCGGTTAGGGGTATGACTGTCTACATCTTAACTACCCGTCTGGCGGGAGTGGTTAAAATGTGGTAGGGTGGATTAATTTAATGGATTGTTTTTCGGGTTTGTTTTGTTAGGTTGATAGCGCGAATAAAAGAGGGAGCTTGTTAGAAGTGGTTCAGGTTTTGACTGATATGAATATATTCATTAAAAAAGCTTACATTTCTTCGGATGGCGGATGGTTTATGGATGGTAATATTATGCAAATTCAATATAAGTTTTATGTGATTTTGATTGATTTGTGGCTAAAAAAGGTTATGTTTTTGGATATTAAATGATTCGCAGTGTTTCATGTTACTGATCAGTATGGAAATAAGCTCTCTGAGGACAATGTCGCTGACCGGATCCAACAGGTATATATAGGTCAAATCTGCATTAAATTTAGTCCGTCATCTATATACCTATTAATACACGATTGTTACAGTATTATGTTATTTGATAAGTTGTGTAGCTGATTGATATATGAGTTTAACGCCTTTTCATATACGGATTTAAACTTGTTTGCTATCTTATACGTGTGGCTAGAGCTCGTTGAGTGTCTTATCTTGCCTTTTGGTATCTAAAAGCTTGATGTTTTCTTGTCGTTTTTGGTAACAAAATTAAGAAAACGCCACTCTTGGAACAATGGGTAGTAAATAAGGTACATTTTGTGACTTGAAGGGCATGTGTTGTTTTTTTGGAACAATTCTCTTTGCAAAATGCTATCAAACAATTATGCATCACGGTTTTTGGTTTAGCAATGAAGACAAATTCCGCTCAGAACATACCAAACTTTAGTATAAAAGAAAAACGTGTTATGTGTTGTGAGGATTATATGATCAGTTATATCAGTCTCAAAGTTTTTACTTAATAATTTACGTGACATTTTTGACCCAACTAGTTCACATGTGTCATGCAAAGTGCCCCCTGGTTGTCAACTCGACAAAGAGTTTTGGACTTTTGTCTATTAACACCTAATAGCACTATTTAAATTTTGGACCCCTTTGCTTGACTCTACCACAAAAAGATGTTTTCTAGTACTACATTTTTGTCAAAGTTCTGCATGGTTTGACTTTCTAAATAATGAAATAATAATGGAACAACTTAGTCCAATTAGATTCTTAAATCAAGTGTATCATTAATATGTTTATGAATTATGATCCTGACAAAAAGCATCATTTATACTTTTATTGGTAAGGATCATATCTATGAATGAAACATTAAATAGTGCCAAAAGTCAAACATTTGATGAATTATGTTGTTTCAGTCACTTGGACCAAGAGGATGCAGCTTCAGGTCGTTGAGGGGTTCAGTCGGGGTCCAATTTGCTATGCAACACACGACCATCGAGTTAACTGGGCGTGACCGACCTGGCTTGCTTTCTGAGGTTTTTGCAGTTCTTGCCGACCTCAAATGCAATGTTGTCTCTGCAGAAATCTGGACTCATAATTCAAGAATCGCTTCAGTTGTTTATATTACTGACAATGAAACCAGACTCCCGATAGAAGATCCTGACCGACTCACTAAGATCAAACAGCTACTCCTTTTTATTCTAAAAGGAGATCCAGATAAGCGGGGTGGCCACACTATGGTTTCTCCAGGGTCCACTCATACACAAAGAAGACTGCACCAGCTGATGTATGCAGATAGGGATTATGATATCGATGAATATGAATCACGTGAACAATCTGAGAGCTCCACAAATGTGCAACCCTTAGTGACTGTCGAGAACTGCGCTGAAAAGGGATATACCGTTGTTAATTTGAAGTGTCCTGACCGGCCTAAGTTACTGTTTGATGCAGTTTGTACATTAACAGATATGCAATATGTAGTCTCTCATGCCAGCATAAATGCCGAAGGATCCAATGCTTGTCAGGTATTCATCAACACCATGCACAAGTTTTTGCAATCATTGTTAGGAAAGCATTAATGTTTTCTAATACGTTACGTTTGTGTCATTCTAGGAATTTTTCATCCGACATATGGACGGATGCCCAATTAACTCAGAAGCCGAAAGGCAACGTGTGGTTCATTGCATGAAGGCAGCTATCAAGCGACGAATTCCTGAGGTAAATGTCCGTATATATATTTGGTAGCTTTTAGAATCTAGAATCAATATATATATTAATGTACGTTTTTGGTTATGAATTTATGATACGCAGGGTGTAAGGCTAGACGTATGCCGTGAAGACAGGGTGGGATTCTTAGCAGATGTGACTAGAATCTTCAGAGAAAACGCGCTTTCAATCACAAGAGCAGAGGTTACTACAATAGGATCAAAGGCCGTAAACACATTTTACGTGGTGGATTCATCTGGTGATGAGATTAAAAGCAAAACAATTGAAGCAGTTCGAAAGGAAATCGGTGTAGATGTAATCAAAGTGACAGAAGACATTGTTATACCAATCGCCAACCCAAAACCTATTCCCCGCCATACAGGGAGGTTCTCGTTCAGTAATCTAGTCCGTACAAAGTCAGAAAAGTTTTTGTATAATCTAGGACTAATTAGTTCCTATTCTGAAGTTGTTTAAAGCTATATATGTAATAACAGTACTATATAGTAACTGTTAATATTATATAAAAAGTTATGATTTTCCCTGATCTTTTATAAACTTATAAGTTACATTTTCATTAATTTTGATACACCAATGGAGTTACATTTTGTGATTTTATATACAGATAAAAGAAATTGGAACAAAAATGGTGTGGACCATTACAGATGAACCAACTAACTACCATGATGTGTCATAATCTGGTGGTGTTAAAAGTGGTGCCATGGTGGCAGCACCCTGAATAATAGAGACACAATTTTAAAGAAACATGGCTTTATATGACAGCAGGGACAGTAGCATCAGTGGAAGACCGTGAACAAAGTCACATGAGTATAGAATCATGGACTATATCTTACTAGATTATTGTGCTAGCTTTTAACCACATATATCTAGTCCTTTTAAAAATAATAAGTCAACAATAATACCTAGGAATACCCAAAAGGTATTTGTTAAACAGATGAAGAAATAAATATGTACTGTTTACTGTCATGTTCTGTTTGTGATTCTTCTGGAATGGTAGTAAAAATATCTATCCAACAATCATGTTGTAGATCTATTGTATTCGAAACCATTGTTCTCAAGGAGTTCTAAAGGCGTAAAGAAAATAAAAATCTTGCTAACGATAACTTATAAAGACCATCAATAAGATTGGGCTTAATAGAGTAATGCAATTACCACCGCCGTCTCAGCGTCACGTCAATTTTTCACTGCTCACACCTTGAGCAGACGTAATAAGGACAACTGAACATAACTCACTTTAAACACAAATATACTCTACAAATAACACACATAATCAAGCCTTTTGTTCGGTCATGCAAACCACCAAACCAAGCTCCACCAAGTGTGAACATGGTGAGTTGTAATAGCCTAAACGCATGGGACATGGCCCTATTACGGGCAGCCTAAGAGCTTAACATTTACTTAATTGTGTCGTCTCATCTCAAAAGCACATTAAAAAAAAATAATAATAAAAAAAAATAAAAAAAAAGGTCGATTAGTAAATAGTTACCTTCACCATTCTGTGATTTCTGTCCTCCCACCAGGAAACACTAGTTCGAAGATCTTTCCCGTTTTTGGAGATTACTTAAGTTAATGAATGTGCTGTATATATATACACAAGTATACAACAATCAAACTTTTTGATGAATATATGAAGTATGAATGCGTGTTTATAAAAGGATCTTAGTTGGCAGTTATGTGATGCTCATTAAATAGTAGTAACTCATAAGAAGTATTTAAAAGAAGCTCAGAATGGCGGACTCAAATTGCCAATGGATCCGAAGAGAGAAAGCAAGCTATAAGATTAAAAGATATCTTCACGCAAGTTCGACAATTTTCTGTCACGTGGATTTCTAATCGTTGCAAGATGATTGGACTAGACCTGGAAAAAGTGGGCGATGAGGCTAAAAGAAGCATTCCAACAAGTTGTTTAGTCTGTTGCGGTTCTTTTTTGTATATGCTTGGATCTGTCTCACTTAGCATGTTGCGTTGTAGTGTATCCTTGTATTGTTAGGTTTGGGTAGTTGGTGTTCTCCCTTAGATCCCAATTTGGTTTGGTTTGCAAATGTATATTTTTTTTCAAATGTTTCAGTTATGGTACATGTACCTGTTACAAACGGCATATTTGTAAAAAAATACAAGTTCCGGTGCAAGATGACTGATATTTTGAATACATGTACCTTAATAGAATATTTAGAAGATTACACATCTGTTGTATCTTAAACCCTGGATGGAAAATAAATAAATAAATAAATAATAAAAAATAAAAAAGTTCTAAATGGAAGCACAGCAAAAGGTATTGGTGTTTGTAGCAAACTTTGGACCACTATCAATGCTTAAGGCAGGTGACAAGTCACAACTGCGCACCTTAGGCATTAAATCATGGCGGCTTAGTTATGAAAATTTGGTCATCTTGGACTCTTGGAGTCAGACGTTAAATGTTTAAGCAGCATTGAGAAGACTTTAAGTTTCTGTAATAATATTTTGGGAATTTGGGTTATGGTGTTCCATCTCGGAACCCTGGGGATGGTACCAGATGTACACACATAAAAAATGCCAGTTAGATGAATGATACTTTAACTCCGTGTTTTATGTCTAAAACAAAAATATTATGAACATTTTAAAGCGATGTAGAAGGTTTCATACATTCAAAAACAATCTTGGTGACTTTAACAAGTTCAAAAGTTAATTTCATTTACTGCAGCACACTTAACCCCTCAAAAGTAAAAACAGAACACAAATTGACTCATTTATAGGTGAAGGAGTCGACGATGCTACCTCGGCATAAAAATAATTGCTGACAAGAGAAATGCAGATAGTTACAAGACTGAAATTGGAATGGGCCACTCATTATTTCAATTAAAAATATTTTAAAAGAGTTCCAGTACACCGCGAGTGGGGTGTTTTCCAAGCCAAATCCTTGGAAAACAAAACGCTAAAAGATAGTCGATTAACACCCTCATGTCAAAGAAAAAGAGCCTCATTCTCAAACCCCCATCTTCAAGTCGGTAATACTAACTGAAAAAGCTACAATAACTGGTACAAAATGAACACTCAGTCCCTCAGCTTACTACTGTCTCAGACTAATGGAAGCTCACCACAATCACTGATAACGACTCTCTTTGTTGGGCGATCACCTCTGTCTGTAACCTGGGACTCGATCAACTTTACCACGTCCATGCCTTCAAGAACTTGCCCAAACACCACGTGCCTCTGATCCAACCACGGTGTCTGCCCACCACACATTAAGAAGAAAAAAAAAAAAAAAAATCAACTCCAAAGTCATGCGAACTTTTAAAACCTTAAATCACATTATCAGCTAAACTATAACATATTATGAACAGAATGATGTGAAAACTCCAAATAACCGAAAAAGAATACCTTGACCGTGCATATGAAGAATTGACTTCCATTAGTGTTGGGTCCTGCATTTGCCATGCTAACAATTCCTGGTCCGGTATGAACGACTGCGATGTATATTACAGATATTGGGATGTGTCAGTCTTAATATAAGTTAAGTTTATTTACTACCTAAAAGATGGTATTAGCTGACTCCACTACAATACGAAATCCATTGTAAAGGATTGGCTGACTTACGGTTGAAGTTCTCGTCCTTAAATGTCCTGCCATAAATGCTTTTGCCCCCGGTGCCCTGCAAAATATAAAAGCAGACGAATTACTTTGACTAGTCTAACATATACTGTAGATCATTACATGTTCTGCAGAGACTGAAGCTGCGATTCTCAAGAAAGATTTCATTGCACCACAAAAATATAAGACCATATTAAGTCGTGAAACTTCACAAGCACATCCTTACATGTAATAATCCAAGACCTTTGAAAATTAAAAACTACAAAATTTAATCAAATTTTGTTAGAGAGCTTTAATGCATCATTCACTAGTTATAATCATCGGAACTAGCTTTATTCCATTCAAAGATATCATTCAAACTATCATTCAAAATCCCAATTGCTATGGATGCTATTGCAGTATGTGCAGTATGTCTTTGGGATTCTAAGAAAGCATATATACATTAGGAATTCTCATAGGATAAAGACTTGCATCTCATAGATGATGCATGCGCGACAAGAAAAGATCCCTCCATATGTGATTGTAAGCAGATAACAGATTATTACAGAAACAAGACAAGGTACATGAGAGCAGTAAATAAACTGATTCAGAAAACTGTTACCAGAACTCGTATAATTGTCTGGTAAGCATGCAAGTAAAAAAAAGTGCTGTGGAGAAGTAAATGAAGACTGCACAAAATCATGCCTAAAATATTAGCGGCTAAACTTTATCTTACAAATTCCTAGATGCAAGATTTCTAAAAAGATGTATAAAAGATTATGACCAACTGACCAAGTACACGGGGAGACGCTGTTAATATATATCATGCCTAAATTGTTGAGCAATATATACATCGGAGAATGCTTAAATAACATATAGTATATGGTTTCCAGAATGAACAGATAATCACAATTTTGCACAGGACCTACACGATGTGGATAGTATGAAGTATAAGAAAGAATCGACAAAACCTACATTTCCCTTGTCAAAGTCTCCTCCTTGGATCATGAAATCCTTGATGACACGGTGGAAAGCAGAACCCTTGTAACCAAAACCTTTCTCTCCTGAACAAAGTGAAAGCCAATTAAACCCATAAATTCATTCCGCATATCCATCAAATTTAACGGAAAACCAACCAACAAGATATAAATATATCAACCTGTACACAAAGCACGGAAATTTTCCGCAGTTTGGGGCACATCATCACCAAAGAGCCCAATAACAATTCTTCCTGCAAGGGTCCCCACTGGGTTTCCAATGCTTATGTCAAAAAACACTTTGTTGGTTACTTTCGCCTGTGTAGCTACCTCCTGAAAAAGAAAAACAAAATGTCAATATACTTTACTAAGAAACTCAGGGCGCATTTAGTTGAAAAATTAAAATTTTCTTAAAAAGAGGAAGGGTCTTGTATTCTTGTTACTCTAGAAAAGTATCGACTACTTAGAGAAAAACCATATGGAATGGATGGTGCTTAAATTTTCCTTTTTAGAAAATTATAGATTGGTGTCTTCAAAAAATTTAGTTTAAAATACGAAACCTCAGCATTTTCCAAAAAATCCAGTTTTTTTTATGAAAACTAGTCCAGAAAAGGAGCTCCCTTTTCACCAAGTAAACGCACCCTGAGTAATTCTCATATCCAATAAATTTAGCACAAGCGTCAAATCCCGATTCCTAAATCTAAATCCCCTATTCCCAACCCCTAATATGTCGAAACACCATGAATGTTAGTAAATCTCAAGTCGACAAACGACTACCTATCCAGTTGAACCAACCAACCGACTGATAAACTTAAAGGTTGACGCCTAAACTATAAGTCTATAATCCAATTTCATTTCTACTAATTACAACCTTATATTACAAATTCTACTATCAGTAGTAACTAGTAAAAAATAACAGGATAACTATAAGCAAATGGAAATATAAAAAGTACATTAATAAGGTGCGTATACCTGAGCAGCAGCCTTAACGGAAAAACCAGCGGACTTATGTACTAAGCTAGGGTTTGATGATGACGTCAGCCGCAACGAGTCACCGGATAAAAAACCGGATGTAACCGACACATTAGACTTAGTACTAAGCTTCTTGGAACTAAACGACGACGTTTTGACCGGGGATAGAGTCCGTGAAGCTGCTACGTTTGACTGAAAATAAACCAACAAAATTAAAATAATTAGTACTTAATAAGTATTTGATTGAATTAAAGTGTGAATGAATGTGTTTGTTTTGTTTGTTTACCAGAGAAGTGAAGGAGAGAGCCATTGGTTGATTGATTAGTTGTGTTGGTGAAATGGATAATGAAAGAATGAAAGGGTTTATTTTAGGGGACAATGAAAAGATTGAGTGACGGTAGGGATGAGCATATCGACCCGATTCCCGTAACCGAACCGGAACCGTACCGGTACCGTACCGAAACCATACCGAGTCCCGATATATGGTACGGTACCGGGACTACTAAATAAGGCTAAAAAAAAATCGGGACCTTTCGGGTTCGGGACGGGACTTATTCGGGAAATCCCGATTGGGTACCGGAATTAGAATAGTCCATGTTTTTTAGGGAATTGTATCCAAAACCCCATTTGTTCCATGCATACAAGCTAACCAAAGGTCCAAAAGAAAAAAACCCTACTGCTACTAATTAGTAACACCAACGGCTCTTCATTCATATAATTGAAAAACATAAGTCATCTCAATCTTTATCATTGGAAAACAATGGAGGTATGTTTAATATTTATGTTTAATGACTTTAATCTGTATCATTCGAATGAGTGTCCATGTTTCTACATTCAATATCAATGATTATTATATCATTTGATATCACTATATCAGTGATTATATCATTCGTAGAGATTAAAAAACATCTACATACTTTTGTTGTTTAGTTTTAGTAGTATATAATGAGATATATATATAGCAGTTTAAATATCCCTAGTAGAAACAAACATCTACGTACTTTTGTTGTTTAGTTTTAGTAGTATATAATGAGATTATAATAATGTAGAAACATTCGATATCAGTGTACATTCTTGAAACAAGCATGCACATATATATGGAAATGACTCGTACATTCTTTGTACAATACAAGTTTTAAATATCATTCAAGTTTAAAAAAAACGGGAATTACCCGATACGTACCGATTTTCCGATCCCGTGTCCCGGAACCGGTACCGGTACCGGAATCCCGTTCGGTACGGGATCGGTACACACCTTTCATGCCCGGGAAAAAAACGGGAGCATCAATTCGGGACGGGATCGGGACGGGATTGGTCCCGAGCTCATCCCTAAGTGACGGATATGACGAGTCTGTGGATTATTGGTATATTCGCCACCTCATTTTACTTTAAAGTTGTTGAGCTTTATTATGTTTGCTAATTAGATCCTTTGGGTTTTAAGAAATAACATATGGGTTTTATATGCGCGCCGGCCTGGTTGTAATGGTCGTTATGATTATCACTGTTAACTTAGGTGGTGTTTGTTTATTAAGAGGGTCTGAATCTGAATCTGAACCGCACGTCTGAATCTGAATCTGATGCGTAAATGTCTGAATCTGAACGCATCTGAACGAAAAAAAAAAAAAAAAAAAAACTCATGTTTGAACGGGATTTTTTTTTTTTTTGGTTATTTTGTGTCAACAAGAGGCATTCAGACGCGTTAAGACACCCCTCTCAAGTCTTGACCATTAAGATCTAACTGCATCTGAACGCGTCTGAACGAAAAAAAAAAAAAAAAAAAAAAAAAAAAAAAAAAAAAAAAAAAAAAAAAAAAACGGTCTGAACGGGAATAATGTCTGACCGATTCAGACACAGTGCTCATTCAGACGCGTTAAGAGGTTGGAAATAAAAAAAACAAACGCAGCCTTAGTGTCATATTTTTTTTCTGGTAAAGGGTTTTAATACCCGGTGGATAGAGTAAATGGAATAATTTTAGTTATGTGATAGAGTCATTGTGCACCGCTCTAGGCCCTTACACAAACCTCAAATTTCGAACATGCTCGAAACAAACAAATAAGAACTAGCAATAAGATAACCTAGAGAGGTTTGGACAAAGTAAGATGCAAAAGACAACACAACCAAGCAAAACTAAGCCTGAAACATAACGAGAGAAGCTTCAGTCTCAATGACAACATCACAAACCTGCTCTTCCTTCCTTTTGTCTTTGGCATACAAGTGGTTGTTTCTCTCTTGCAAATATAATAGGTTGACGCATCATAAACAAGCTAAGAAACAACACTAAGGATGGATCTCTTAGAGGACATAGGAAGTAACCATGTAGTAATGTTGAGGTGGCAAACGGGTGAGTCGGGCTGGCACGGGCTTAAACTGGTACAAACATGCTTATGTTATACGAATCGCTTTAGAAAAAAAACCTAAAACGAAAAAAAAAAAAATCTCAAACGTAAAATCTCATTTATATTTAAATAACTAAACATATTATATCCATAAGTTTTTTTATTAAAAACAAATTAATGTTTTGCAATTGAGAGAAAAACGTGTGTCCATTAATGCCAATTTAACTTTTAAATGGCATACATGCCAATTTCAAAAAAAGAATGGGCTAAATGTGCCCAAATCTTTTACAAATTTGCCCATAATAGTCCATTTTTGTGATTTTGTACACAAATTGTCATCTCTAAATAACATCTTCAAGTTGCGAAGGAACATTATGAAGATCAATGCTTTGAAACACCAGCTTCCAAACTGTCGAAGATTAGGGGCACTCAAAGAACAAATGTCCTTGCGATCTTGTACAAGCTTACACAAAGGACATTGAAGCAGGTTTTAGTCAATAGAGTCACTGGCATCCCATTGCCTCAATAGGTTTTGTGTTTTTAGTTTACAATAAACCATAAATTGAAAGCATGCCTAGGAATACAAGATGAAAACCAAACCATATGAAACCACTTATGCCCATGCGGACGAATTGAATCCCATACAACGCTCACAACAAAGTATAGAATTCGACCATCATTGAGTTTCCAAACAACCTGCACTTCTTTATTAGCTATTAAAATCGGAGGGCTACCTTGATTGAGGACATGATACAAATTGAACCAAGACGCAGGCAAATTCCACGTCTCATTCGATCACAAGCCAGCCATTGATTCACGAAGGTTGAAACCTTTACGAGTGATATTTCAGACCGTAAGATGGCTTCTCAAAGGACAATTCTCATTCCAAGAATCAAACCAGAAAGACGTCTTCGAACCATCACCTGAATGATGCAAAAGAAAGGGTGGACAATATCACAAATTTAAGTAATTTTCCTCCATCCACAACTAACATTAAACATAGCAGGTACATCCAAAAAAAACTTCTACCCTTTAACTTGTATGTGTGAATCCATCGAACATACATAGACTCTTTATGTGATAAAATGTTCCAAATATGTTTAGTCATTAGAGCAACATTGATTTTTTCCAAATTTCGAATACCTAAACCACCTTCATATTTAGGAAGAAACAAAATATCTCAAGCAACCTTAGCATTATCTAGTTTCATATCACCATGACACCATAGGAAGCCTCACATTAACTGCTCAATGTCTTGGATAATACGAATAGGTAAAATGAAAACCGAAGCCCAATAACCCGTGCATATATGAGATAACCAATAATACAAGTTGAAGTCTACCTGCAAACGATAAACTTTTGTTCTTCCAATCACTAATATGATTTTGCACTCGTTTAACAAGGATTTTGCAATCCTTATAAAGAAGCCGAGAAGAAATTAATGGAACATCAAGGTACTTAATCAGGAGAACTCCTGCTTAAAAAGGCATAACTTGATGAATAGACGTCTTAATAAGGTTAGGCACATTACAAAAGACGGTGGTGCTTTTTGGGAGACTTGGTACCAAACCCGAGACAGATTTAAATTCCTCCAGTGCCTCCATAATAGTTCGAGCTGAATCTACATCGCCATGAGCAAATAAGAGTAAATCATTAGCAAAACATACATTAATAATCTTATGCTTGTGACAATAGTTATGATACTAAAAATTCTCATCACTGTGAACTTTACGCTTAAGGATAAACATCAATACTTTCATGACTAGCGTGAAAAGGTATGGGGAGATCGGGTCCCCTTGCCTTAGGCCTCCCTTACCGTTGAAATAACCATGAAGGTCAACATTAATACACAAAGAATAAGAAGTAGAAGGAACCAATGTTCTGAAAGGCTCAAGGTGCACTAAGGCGCAAAGGGTGTCAAAGAGCCTTAAGTCGAGGCGCAAATCAAGGCATGGGATTCATAAATATGAGGCGCACTATATATTTAGGTTTTTTTATAACATATGTCACAACTTATGCAGCTTAAATAACACAAAAATATCAATATTCAATGCATAATGTCACTTAATAGTTATTACATCTAACAAAGGTTGCATTTAAACCCAAAATATTAGGTAAGCAACATATTAGAATCCATGAACTACTCTAAATTCATGAATATACATTACAATATATGAGTTTATGACTTATAAAATTTAACAAATTACCATGTATCAAACTATCAACTATCAACAACAAAAAATCTATAGTTGTTTGGTAACACTTAACACTAAAGAAACAACATTTGTAAGTGTTAATAAGCTACTATTCTTAGACATTAGATCACAAAAAATACATAGTTCTTTGTTGATCATCTGTTCTACTTATTTTCTAAAATATTAGGGTTATTAGATACTTTATAACTTAAAGGGCTTAATGTATATAACATGTAAGCCCAAAATGTATCATACTTTTAAGAAAAAAAGGCCAAAACCCCGTTACATCTTCTAGGCGCAAAAATCCCCAAGGCGCAAAAGCACAAAAATCCCCAAGGCGCTGCGATTTTTATGGGATTCATGCATGTCGTGAGCCTCGATCTAAAAAAATCCCAAAGGCTAGAGCTTCGTGGGATTTAGGGAGTAGGCGCGCCTTAGGCGCGATTTTTAAAACATTGGAAGGAACGCAAGCCATAATCTAGTTTATCCATTTCGTTTGAAAACCAAAACCTTGGAAATTCCCATTAGAAAATTCCAATCATCTGTGTCATAGGCTTTTTGGATGTCAACTTTGAACGCACATCTTGGGAGACCTTTATTTAAGTGGTAGTTATGCATAAGCTCTTGTGTAAGTAGAATATTATCAGAAATACTTCTACCGGGAACAAAAGCCAATTGGTTATCACTTACTATATCATTTTAGACCTTCTTTTAGTCGATTAGTAAGAATCTTACTAATAAATTTGTGAATCACATTAAAACACGAAATGGGACAGTAATTATTAATGCGAGAAGGTGTTGTTACCTTTGGAGTGAGGGCTAGAATTGTATGATTTACCTTCTGAAGTAACTCCCCATTCATAAAAAAGTCTCGAACAACATCACATATCTCGGCCCCCAATATCCCATGTCTTTTTTAAAACTAACGAAGTATAACCATCTAGACCAAGGGCTTTGTCGTTGCCTATATTGAATATTACTTCCTTTAATTCCTTGTTAGTCACCTCAGTGACGGACCCAGGAAAAATAGATGTGGGGGGCAAAATTTTTTTTTTTTTGAACATAACAACAAAATGCGGAAAAAAAAATAAGATCGTAATGATAAATCGAGTATTTTTACTTATAGATGAATGATTTATAAGGCTTTAGAGCGTTGAATGTTAGATTTTAGTATGTGGGTGGGGGGCAATTTGAGTTTTGGGTGGGGGTCACTTTCGAAAAAAGGTCAAAATTTTAAAAAAACTACACTAAAATTTCAACTTTTTCGGCTAGCCATGGGGGGCACCGGCCCCCATACTTACACTCTAAATCCGTCCCTGAGTCACCTCACGACACATAGCAGCGGCTTTCACATAATCAACTTTCTTGGTGAATAGATTCGTGGTGTCTAGATCAGTAGCACTCCCTTCGACACCAATGAAGGATGTGTAGTGAGTAACAAAGGTAGTAGCTACATTGTTCCTCTCATAGGTTACATTGTTCATATCCGTGAACACCTCTATACGACATCTACTAACCTTCAACTTGACCATCTTGTGGAAGTAAGCCGAGTTCGAGTATCCCACTCTTTACCATTCAACCTTCGCCTTTTGTTTCAAAAACCTTCTTCATCTAAAATGGCTTGATTAAAAGCTTTTAAGTAGATAGCTTGTTCTTCATGTAATAAATTAGATGAAGGATCTTTGTCAAGAGCTATTTGTACCTCCTCAATTTCTTGTTGAAGAGACGAAACACGAGTGTGGAGATTGCCTTGGCTTTGCAACAACTTTCGAATAGGCGATTTCAAACTCTACAATTTCTTGAGAATTTTAAACATATTTACCCACTATCCTCCTTACGTCATCCATTCTAAAGAGATTGAAGTGGCGAAGATAGGCACAGAAGATAATGTCATTGACTCGTTCACAAAGGTGGTTCCAAGTCCGAAGTTAAGTATTGCATGGCGATACTTGGTGTCGGGATTAACTAGTCTTGTTACTAAGGTGGAAATTGTTAGTTATTAGTAACAAGTCTAGTTATGGTAGGTTTCAATTAAGCTAGCTTTCTTTGTAAGTTTACTTGCCTTGCAAGGCAAGTAAACGTGTAGCTTTGTTAAGGTGTTTGTTTGAGTCGGCTGAGGCCCAGTTTGAGTCTTAGTCGGTTTGGTTTACCCCTTACTTCTATAAAAGGACGTGAGAGGTGAAGTTTAACATACATGCATTCTTCTTATTCTTAAAAAAAAAAAAAAAAAAAAAAAAAAAAAAAAAACGGTCGTGGTTTTGTGGTAATACATTATAATCATTCGATTGTACTTTGTGGGTTTCGGTTTTTTGTAGTGTCTCATGTTTGCTACTTGTACACGATACAACCAGCGATCTAGCGTTCCGCGATCGAACTTCGGGTTTGTTGTCGTAATTGTCTAACAGAACAATAACTTATCGTGCTCGTAGCTTAGCTAATCAACTAGATTGGTTCTTCAACACATATATTAGTATACACGGAGTTGAATTTGAGTTTATAGGAGCATAAAAACTTGATCTTGTCAAGCGTGCTTTTGCAGACTTGTAAAATGGTTGATATGATAATTTTGGTGGATGTCTTTAAGCAATTTGAGCTTTCAAATCGAGCTTAGCCTTACATTAACTATTAACAATAATTATCACGTTATTGAATCAAGCATAAGGGTTTAAGCTCAACCTTCTTGCAACTTTGCTTTGTGATAGTATTTATCTTGGTAACTATTTAGTCTATGTTTAATTGAACCAAGCTTCAAAGAAGTTGGAAACTGAAAATATTACAAGATACGTAAACACAACTGAATGCAACATATGAACGAGTTTACGAGTCTATATTGAAGATTTGGAAGCCACAGAGAAACCTTGAATTCTTCTTTTGAACATAGTTGTTGAGGAGGATGTCGAAACATGGCTAAGACGAATAGGACTTAATTAACGTTGGAGAAGCTTTGTCGACAAGACAACGTAATCCTTTGAGGGGTATCTGGTGGACTTTGCTTTGTGAAAATTGATGGTTTTCAATACATATACGGAGTAGATTGTTGAATAGTTATGTGATCAAATTTAGGCCAACAAGTTTCCACAAGTACACTAATGAATACCTACCAAAAATTTAGCCCACACTACAATCATGTTTCTTTAATTTGTATAAAAAAGTCATATGAGAACAACAAATCTCTGTCATTGTATTTCTTAATCACATGCAAAACCAAAACAAGATTCTTTACAAAAAAAACAACAAATAATTATGACAAATACGGAGCAATTTGCGTTTTACTAATCGAATAACTATTTTTTTTTAAAAGCAACTAAATATTACAAAATAAACAAACTCATAATATTTTAAGCAAAACTTGAACCCACAATCATTTTACTTGAAGAAAATTTTCACACATGACGTATCATCAGACACAAGCCATTTGGTTATTAATCGAATAACTATTCATTTGCATTTTGCAATAGTTCAATATAACTCAAGATAATGATAAGAGAGAAAGATAAACATTCATAATTTCATACAAATGTCTCAATTAAGATTTGAACCTGTAACCTTTTGGTTGATAGGTCACTTACGTAGCACTAAGCCAAATACATTTTGATCGATAGGATCTGTGTTGATCTTCCTTGGTGACAAATATGCATCATTGAGGACTGGTAATCTTGTAACAATCATCAATTTCTAACAAAACCTTTATGAAATTGATGACCTCACATGGAAGCACGAGTGGACCTCCATTTTTATACCCATACTCACTTTCAGATTCATCAAGAAAAGCTTTGAAGAGTGAGTGATTTGCATGCTCGGCTTTAATCACAAACCTTTGTTTTTGAGGTCCAACATAGACTGAAAAACAACCTTTTGGAGCAATTTTAAGCGTTGTTCCTGTATATTCATCCAACGGGGGCAATGATTTTGTTCTCCTTATGAAACCTTGTTCGACATCGTGTGAACTCTTACTAGCTCCAACACCACGAAACGATTTGTAACGTTCCCATGTTTTGGAAACAAGCCCTTTCTTTCCTTTGTGATCACTAACCATATCCATTGTAAATAAATCTTTTGCTGTCTTAAACTGACTCAAGTTCACATAAACAATTATGAACGTCGTAAAAAACAATAATCATGAAGAAATGTACACGATGCTAAAAGAAAGAAAAAAGAGAGAGACATGTTATTAACCTCAGTCATAAGCCAAATTAATACCACAAAATCTTCAATCTAATATCGCGCTGCTACTAGTTTTCGATCTTATGATTGTTTTAGATTCTGAACACGATCTTAAACATCGTTAGCCCTTTATAAATTCGTTGTGGACTCGAATGAAAATGAAACATGTCACAAAAGTCTAGAAAAGGATTGTTGGAGAGAAAGATGTATGTGGATGTTGCTTTCAACATATAAATCCACAGTTTTATGGCCTTAAGGATTAATTATTATTCTTAAAAATATCTAAAAAGATATTATTGTTTGTCACACATTTTGTTTTACATGTAACTTTAGCCACTTATGTAAGACTCTACCAAGACAAGTTTCACATATACACTGCGATAAAGTATTATTTTGTTGTGTTTCTAAGATAAATTGTTTTGGATAAAGTATTATTTTGTTGTATATTTATAGATATTGTAAGTACTATACTATTTGGTCGTTCTTAAATTGGCCTAATATATCTCATGTATCAACCCATTCTTCGCTAGCCTTTTTATTACAAGTTCATAAAGTAATGGACCTATTAATTTAGATAAGATTGGTACAAAGACAAGTTGACTAAGGTGGCGATTGTGGCTATATCCAGGGTGGCTGTATCCAGGCCGGCTCTAAGGGTAATAATTCCTGGAAGCGTTCGATTTTCTAAGAAAATACAGTAGTTAAGACTTTGTATATACAAAGTCAATCACGTATATATTTTTTTCACCGTCATCTTTAAAGATCCGATTATATAAAATCCCAATTAAGTGATCAAAAATTTTGGGCTTCTTTTGTTTTTTCTTTTCAGTTTTCAAGCCTAAGATTTATAAAAATTTAAGCCCAAAATATATTAAGTATACAAAAACCCATTTTGAATGAAAAAGAAGCAAAGATTAAATTAAGCTCATTTAAGATGTGATTAAAAGACTATTATCAACAACTATTTAACCATTTGCATTAATACATTCTTGTTTAATTTTCCGCATCCACGTACATACTTTCAGTCGTTGGCTTTCTTTTATCTCCTCGTGTATCATTCTTCAATCAAAAGTTGTTTTTTGATGCTTTAATTTCCGCCAAAGAAATTGCTAAAGAAAGAATGTGAACAAAAATTTGAAAGAAAAATGAACTATTGATAGAAAATATGATGATAATATTGAGAATGAAACTATGAAAATCAGCGAAGAGACTTTTAAAACCGATTATTTCTTATACATTGTAGATCAAGCTATTTCATCTAAGTAAACTTGACCAATTTTTATTGTATGAGATATCTTTAGTTTATTATTTAGCATTGAAAATTTAAAGTTACTTGATGATAACAAGATGAAACTTGAAAGTTCTTTAAGCCAAACAAATGTTTGGATATTAATGCCATTGATTTAGTTTTGTAACTAAGAGTTTTGAGATAAATTTTACTTTTAAAAAATGCTACATTGATTGTTATACTTAACTATTTTAGAACTCTAACCTTTTTTCCTAATGGTTATATGGCGAATACAATAATGTTAAGTTTCGGTGCCAGTTGCTTAAGCTAAAAAGTTTTTCAAAACTAGACTTAATTAAAAAAATATATATTTAAGATCAAAAGTGTCAAAAAAAGATTAAATTTATAAGTTCATTTAAGTTGAAATACAAAACCATATGGATTTAGAAAACTGATCAAATATTTCATATCAGAAAAAGCTAGAAAATGGTAATATAATTGACTTTTCGGCAAATAGCTTTAACAATAAGGCCCGTTTTACGGCTTCACTTTGGGCCACCCCTCCCTGTGTCTCGGCATGAGAAACCATCTCGCTCAAGAAAACAGAAGGCGCATTTAGATAAGATCGGTGTCGGTGTAGTCCTCGGGGTGATGGTGGTGTGTAATTCTTCTACGGAGTATCTGCTAGTGTCTCACAAGCTATTATTCGTATACTGCTCATTTAGATAAAAAGTTTTGGGCACCTCTTACTCAAAAATGCTAGAGTGAATGCACTGCATTTGCGTCAGTCCTTATATCTCAACACAAAACAAATTTAAATCCAAACGAAAAAAAAAGAAAGAAGGTACGCTCAATAAACAAGTTATTGCACCACATAAAACAATAGGCAAAATGTGTTTCTCGAATATTGTTGTGTGAATGTAAAAATTTTGTATTGAAAAAAAAAAATGATGCATTACAAACTCGAGCACTCAACAACTTAACTTACTGGAAAAAATGAAATGAGAGTTCTTTAGGGTTTGGCTAAACATATGAAGCAAAAAGTAGTAATGTAGAGAAGCTTAGCCGTCTTGACCGGTTTTTAGTGTCAGAAGATTTGATGAATATTGTTCCTAATCTAATGGCTGTTGCTCTTGACAGGTTAATTTCTGATCATCGACCTATTATTTTGATGCAATCTAATGTAGATTTTGGTCCGACTCCATTCAAGCTTTATAACTCTTGGTTATCTGTTCCGGAATTTGATAGCATGGTTATTAAAGTTATGGACCAATCTCATGGTATTTCTGGTCCAAACGCTATGCTAGTGTTCAAAGATAAAATGAAGCATTTGAAATCTAATATTAAATTGTGGGCTCATCAATTCAACGCAAAGAAGTCCGAAGAGAAAGTCCAGTTGTCCTCTAAAATCGCTGACGTTGAGCGAGATTTGGAAGCAGGTTTGGGATCTTCAAGCTTACATTCCTGACGTAAAGAAATGCTCTTAAAGTTACGTGATATT
This sequence comes from Artemisia argyi, assembly GCA_030686995.1. Taxonomy (NCBI): domain Eukaryota; kingdom Viridiplantae; phylum Streptophyta; class Magnoliopsida; order Asterales; family Asteraceae; genus Artemisia; species Artemisia argyi. Next base: position 168,023,801 of record CM060696.1, on the reverse strand, counting down.
GAGCATGCTGAAAGTCTAGACGCATATCAGAAAGCTAAGATCAAATGGGGGATATAAGCGGATGAAAATACTAAGTTTTTTCACGGTATTGTCAATAAAAAACGAAGGGGCCTTACTATCAAAGGTGTTATGAAAGATGGGATTTGGTTCACTGATCCAGGAGAAATCAAAGATATATTCCGGGATTTCTTTGTCGAAAAATTCAAGCAGTTTGAAGGGGTAAACGTCACTAGGCGAAGTGATCATTATAAGACCTTGTCTTCGGCCCAAGTTTCCTTACTTGAACATCCGGCATCTGAGCTCGAAGTATATGACGCAATTCGGGATTGTGGTTCAGAAAAATCTCCCGGTCCCGATGGTTTTTCTTTTGCGTTCTACAAGAAATACTGGGACATTCTTAAAACAGATATTATGGCCTATGTTCGGGAGTTCTTTGATATTGGCAATCTTTCATCAGGTTGTAACTCTTCATTCATTACTCTGATTCCTAAATTTGATAACCCTCTTGTCGTATCCGATTTCCATCCTATTAGTCTCTTTGGAGCCCAATATAAAATTCTAACAAAGATTCTAGCGAACTGGCTTTCTCGTGTTATGGATTCTGTAATTAGCCCGGAGCAAACAGCCTTTGTAAAAGGTCGTCAAATATTGGACGGTCCGCTTATGGTGAATGAAATCATAACTGGTACAAAAATAGAAAGCAATCTTTTATGATCTTCAAAGTGGAGTTTGAAAAAGCTTTTGATTCAGTTTCTTGGGACTTCTTAGACCGGGTTATGGTTTTCATGGGTTTCGGGTGTCGTTGGAGAGGTTGGATTCGAGGGTGCCTAAATTCAGCTAAGGCTTCTGTTTTAATTAATGGTAGTCCTTCGGCCTAATTTTCTTTACATCGTGGCCTTCGCCAAGGTGATCCTTTGCCTCCCTTTTTGTTTATTTTGGTGATGGAGGCTTTACATGTTGCTATTGAAGATGCCATTAATGTTGGTTTTTATAGTGGAGTTCAAGTTCGATCCCTTCATATTTCTCACTTACTTTTTGTTGATGACGTTCTTTTTTTGGGGGAATGGTCTCGTTCTAATATTATCGGGATTGTTAGCTTTCTTCAATGTTTTCATAGTGTCTCGGGTCTCAAAATTAATCTGCACAAGTCTAGCTTATATGGTATTGGGGTTGACAATTGTGAAATTTCCAACTTCGCTTCATTTACAGGTTGTACACCACAGCAGCTTCCATTTACGTACCTGGGAATTCCAGTAGGTTCTAACATGTCGAGAATTAAAGAATGGAATCCTATTATTGATAAGTTCAAAAAGAGATTATCGAAATGGAAAGCAAATATGCTTTCTATCGGTGGTAGATCTACCTTGATTACTTCGGTATTAGGTTCTCTTGGAGTTTACTATCATTCTCTTTTTCCTATGCCTAAGCAGATTAACAAGCGTCTAGAATTTTTTCGGGCCAACTTCTTTTGGGGTTGCACGGATGGGATCAAAAAAATTCCATGGATCTCTTGGAATTCGGTTTAGCTTCAAAGTTGAAAGGTGGTGTTGGTATTGGTTCTCTTGAGGCTTTAAACCTTTCCCTCCTCCAAAAATGGAGATAGAGATTTTTTAATAGTCCTCAAGCTCTTTGGGTCAAAGTCATTTCCGAAATCCATGGTTCATATGGTACGACCGGTTCTATGTTTTTTCATCAATGTAGAGGTTCCGGTACCTGGTCTAGGATCGTAGGGGCAATCAACGACATGCATGACAAAGGCATCATCCCTCATTCTTCTATTAAACGTCAAGTAAAAGACGGTTCAACTACTAGATTTTGGAGAGATGCATGGCTTAGTGACATCCCTTTTGAGCGCCAATTTCCCCGTCTTTTTTGCCTTGAAGCAAACAAAGATTGTCTTGTCCGAGACAGATGGCAAAATGGTTGGGTTTGGTGTTGGACGCGTAATTTTCATGGAGGAGTTACCGGTTCCCAATTGGATTCGTTGATCTCTATGTTAGGGAATGTTCAATTATCAGAAGGTCAAGATACTTGGCAATGGAGTTTAATAGGTTCGAATATCTTCACGGTTAAAGACATTCGGATTTATATTGATTCAATTTCTCTTCCAGAATCCCCGATTGAGACAAGATGGTGTCGTTTCATCCCTAGAAAAATTAATATTTTGGTTTAGCGTATCTTGAGAGATCAAATTCCTACACGGTGGAATCTAAGCAGGAAAGGTTTTGAGATTCCTTCCCTTCTATGCCTTATTTGCAATACCTCTCCTGAGACCTCTTCTCATCTTTTCTGGTCTTGCAATTTGGCTATTTCAGTTTGGCGTCTTGTCTTAAAATGGATGGATCTTCCTCTTCCAGATTCGGACAGCATGAATGATGTATTCGGTTGGCTTGATCAGGCACGTCTTAATTCAGCCTCTAAGAGTATTCTGCATTCTATTTTGGGTGTAGTGGTTTGGACGTTACGGGAGTTTCGGAACAACAAAATTTTCGGGGACAAGAAGATGCTTCAAAAGGATTTATTATATCAAATTGTTGATGTTTCGTTTTTGTGGTATTCTTCTAGAAATAGAAATTGTAAGGTTTCTCGGTCCAATTGGATTCAAAATTTCTTACTTAACTCTATATTGTAATTGCTTTTTTTAGTTTCTTGCTAGTTTTATATAATCCAGCCGGTAAAAAAAAAAAAAAAAAAAAAAAAAAAAAAAAAAAAAAAAAAAAAAAGGATACCATTATGTTGTTGGGTTAAAGTACAAACCAAATGTGGATGTTATACGAATTGACTTTTGTTATAGTTGACAAGATAATATTGACTTCTCTAATTAATAAGATAAAATTTGATTTTTTGAGCGAGAAAGTATATATCTGCAAAAGTTTTAGTTCAAAAACATTATGGTGGCGTTGACTTTGATTAATAGAATCTTTACACTATATGTCATCTATGAACATTTTATATTTTGATTAGTAAAGTCAATGTTCTTCTCATATAGAATTCAAAAGAAAAGAGTGCGCTTGACGTGGTGGTAAACTGGTAATCACCTTAGGGGCGTACCCAAGCATATACTCTAGGGTAGGTGCCTTCCATGATTCGCCGAAAAAGTTCAGATTTTACTGTAAAATTCTTTTTAAGACTTTTTTATTAAAGTGCATCGCTCTAAAAATCAAATTGCTCTCACCTTGAAGCCAAAAATATAAAAACCTTAGTTTTTAGTGTTAAAAAAAATGACATTTTTATTAAAGTAAATCACGAATTTTATCAAAAAAAAAAATTTTGCCCCCCACCTTAGAAAATCCTAGGTCCGCCACTGATCACCTATATTACAAATAACTAAAAAAACTAAAAATGCTAGTTGTAGTTAATCAAAATGAATAGTCAAAAGAAAATGTGATGGTTTAAGCTCCCTCAACTATACAAGTAATTTGGCATATGAATCTGCCTTTGATGGTTTACAATAAACAATAGTTGTTGTTTCTAGAAGATATATAATGCACGTAACGGTAATAAACATTAAAACCAAGTGTAACCACAAAAACACAAAATTGCATGGTAGGATTTTACAGTGTTGATTCACTTTGTTTCAAACATAGAAAGGTCACTTTTGGTTTTGTTAAGATATTCTTGTTTGATGAACTCATATCAGAAGCACTTCAAAAAACATAAAGGAATTACCAGGATAGTAGCAAAAGTGTAGAATTAAGTTTATATATATTCCTTTAGCCAAAATATATAACTCAATTTTCAACCCTAACTTTTCATATAAAACTTGCATTACATAATGAAAAATAATCAACATAGCTAATCAAATACTACTACGGAGTACATTATAACTCAAAGCCATAGTGCACCAGCTTCCTTAAGAAGTGGAACCAAAGTCCCATTAATATTTACGTGCCCCCATCACTCTATCCATCGAACCCACTAGCTTCCCACCAATAAACACCACCGGGACAGCTGTAGCACTTCCCATAAGCCTCACCAAAGCTCTCTCAATCTCCTTACCTCTCACTGGGTCCTCAACAAGCTCGTAAACAGTCGGGTTAACTCCCATGCCATAGAACAAGCTTTTAGCTGCATAGCACATCTGCACATGCAACATGTACTTAAACTGAAGATGACTACATCACTGAAGCTAGCTTTGCTACTCGCTCTAAAGGGTCGGTTGTGAGTGTTGGGTAGTGTTTAACTGGCATGTAGTTGTAGGTGTAATTATAGCCGTTGTAGACTTGTAGTAGTAGTAGTGGCCAGTGTTGGAGGTTGCTCTCCATGAGTCTGTTGTTGTTGCTTGATATTGCATGTCGTGTTTTATTTAAGGTTGTGTTATAATGAGTGAATGATGACAATATGATTGTTATAGGTGAAGAAGGTTAAAACTGTGTGTAAAATGATGTGAGGAAGATAGTGATGATGGTGTGTTTATATAGGGATTGACTATGTGCGTTGGTAAGAGAGTGAGAAGGTTATGGGGGGACATAAGACTACTCGCAGTAAGAGCAATGAACGACTAGACGATCAATTGCCCCTTCTGTGGGTGTCGATCGCCTAGCAATCGACTTCCCCTTTTAGGTAGTGCAGACGACTATCAATCGTCCTATGTTTTGTGACTTTCTTTTTCGAATTTTGCAGGTGAACATTTGTATAAAACGTTTAAATTTTGTTTTGTTTTTTGTTTTTTTTCAACAAACATAATTCATACACTTTAAAACTTGTAATGTTTTATAAATTTGGTATTGTAATGTTAATTTGTATTTAAATGAATGAAAACTTATTTTCAAGTACGAATAACTAAAGTAGAAGACGAACTTTTATTTATTAGAGTACAACATTGAAAAGAAAATAAAACTGTGATACATAAAATAAAACACATAGATTAATCTGTGTTATAACCCTCCTCGTAAGAATACCCCTCCATAAACTTGCTCTCTTCCCATTCTCGCTCCAAAATGTCAAACAAGTTGTCCTTACGGTCTTGTTCTTTCCTTGCTTCATGCTCCCTACGAGCTGCTTCCTCCCGTGCTTCTTCTTCTTCCATTTCTCTCAATGCCTCTTCATCCTGAAGAAGTAGTCGTTGCTCTCCCCAGTAAGCTGAAATGGATTGTCTTATGGTTCCTCAGTAAGTAGAAACGGAATTATATCTGAGGGTGGAGTGTTTTCTTCAAGTGGGGGGGGGGGGGGGGGGGGGGGGGGGAGGGATTATTTCCAGAACTATTTTCTTGTGACATTTTTTTAGAGAAATTGTGTATGTGTGTGTGTGTGTGTGTGTGTGTGTGTGATGTGTTTTTTTAGAGTAGTTGTGCGTGTGAGATGTGGTTTTTGGATGGAAATGTAATGAATATATATAGGGAAAAAAGATAAGGTTTGTTTTGAAAAATTAAAAAGACAGGGGTTTTTTGGGGAAAAAATAATAAAAAAATTGAATGTCGCCCTTACTCTGGCAATCAATCGCTTGTAGATCGCAGGAGAGAAAAAGCTGACGTGCTAGATAAAATGGGGTCAGTCCCCTTACTGTGTCCGACCTAAATCTCGTACTTCAATAAATGTATAACATGATATCCTTGAAGATGTTTTGGATTGGAATTTAATTAAAAAGTTCTATTGCTTTTTACAAAAATGAAGTAAAATGACTTGGGATTTTAGGATGGATTTATTATATGTGAAATTTAAAGCATAAAATCGTGCAAATCTATTATTTGAAGAAGATGACTATAATGTCATTTGTCTCTAGCTGCTTTATATGCTTTTATGGTTGCATAGTTGAAAGTTTCTTTATTTATATAACTAGTTATAATATCCGCGCACGCGCGGGTTTTATAAAAATATTTTAAATCATATATATTTTTATTTATTAAAAAACAAATAATTTAATCTTTGTTTTGTTTGATTTATTATGTTTAATTATAGTTTTTTATTATTAAAGATAATTATTTAAAATTTTTAATCATATTATTAATTGCATCTTATCTATATTTTTTGTATTTATTTTCTACTTGTGTTATGGATAAATATAAAATGTTACCTAATAAGAAATATATATATATATATATATATATATATATATATATATATTTAAATTATTACTAAATAAGGTATGAATATATTTTTTTGAAATGAAAAATTTCTAATAGGGGTTTTGTTTTATTATATAAAAAAATTTACACGTTCATGTATATTGAGCATTTTTTTCACGCGTATAAATAATTGCAGAAGTTTTTTTTTTTTTTTTTTTTTTTTTTTTATAACTTTTTAGCGAAAATTACTGACATACCCCTGCATGGAGGGGTATGTCACAAAATACCCCAAATCTCAGCCGTTTTCAAAAATACCCCATGATTCCCCTTAAATCCATACGCGACACTAGGGGAGGACACATGTCAAGATTGTAGCTCGGGCCAATATATATATATATATATATATATATATATATATATATATATATATATATATATATATATATATATATATATATATATATATAGCATGTCGCGTATGGATGTACGCGACACACACAAATCCATACGCGACATGCATTAATTTGCATGGGGAAGGAGCATGTTTCATGGGGAAATAGCGTTTGCATAGGGAATGACCAATTTGCATGGGGAAGGAGCAATGGAGACGACGGATCAAGCATTTTTGGAGAATATATGGTGCATGTCGTGTACCAATTTTCACATAACCTAGAAATAAACTTTCTGTGTATGTTTGTGTATTGTAGTGTGATAGCTTTGGTGTTGTTTTGGTTGTGCAGTGGTGGTGCATTGGTGTTGGTGGTGTGGAGTTGTGGTGTTGGTGCAGTGGTGGTGTAACATTTGTTGCTGGTGCAGTGGTGGTGTGGCGTTTTGGTGGAGTATTGTTGATTTTGTTGAATTTTGGTGTTGTTTTGTGGTGGTGGTGTGGTTGTTGCTGGTGGTCTTGTGGTGGTGCTGTTGTTGTTGCTGGTGGAGTTGTGTCGTTGTTGTGGTGGTCTTGTGTTAGTGGCTGTTGTAGTTGAGTAGTGTGTCATAATGGCGGAATATCTGGTAATACTGAAATATAATTTTTTTTGTCATTATAATTATTGTTTATTTGTTACGTATATGTTTTGTAAATATATATTTATTATGTTTTTTTGGTTATTTTAGGATTATCCTGCGTAAGTTACATGTAGGAGTAGGTTGTCTTTAATTCGGGACATTAGAAAACTGATATTGAACACCCCTAAGGAAAAAATGTTTAGAGAAACATGTTTTGGTTGGATGTTAGACATTCCGAATATGCAAGAGAGCGGGGTGTTAGTACACTATTTTTTATGCCACCAAGTTGCTTGCCAAGAGGGAGACACAAACACAGTTCCATTAAGATATCGTGTACGTACTCTTGATCGTTTAGGTGAGGTTGAAATTCAGTTTGGTAGGGAGGAATTTTGTCTAGTCACGGGTTTAAGGTTTGGGGTTGATTTTAGGGAGTCATATATGGAAGGTCCTAACTTATTTAGGAGACGTGTGTTCCCTTCTACTATTGATTCCAAACCTATACACGTCCATACCTTGTTAGCAATGATAAACAAAGACGCGTTTAATAAGTTGAGCGACAAAGATGGGGTTCGACTTTGTTTGTTAGCTGTTTTGATGTTGGTGTTGGAAGGTACTGAGCATGGGAATATAGTAGACGGATTTTTGCTTAGGCTAGTTGAGGATTTAGATATGTGGAATGTCTTTCCGTGGGGGTCGTATGTATGGCCAACTTTGTACAATCATCTCCGGAATGCAGTGTTTAAGCATAGGGATAAGCACTTTTCCGCCGACAGGGACCCTACTAAACCTCCTAAGTACACGTTGAATGGATTTATATGGGCTTTTAAGGTATGCCATTAATCTATTTATACAGTTCATGTATACATATAATTGTGGTTATTTTAACGAATTAACTTTTTTTATTTTTATTTTTTTTAATTTTTTTTAGATTTGGATATTGGAGATGTTCCCCAGGGGTGCTAGCCCTTATTTTTTCAGTCATCATCAAGTGTTGCATCCCCGGTCCGTTGCATGGAGTTTTAATAAAGTGGTCGTTAGAGAAAGTATTGACAAGTTTTTGGACGACCAATGGGGGTGAGTTTGAGATATTCAATTTTTTTCAACTATTATGAATTTAATATTGTTTTATTTTTTTAATGTCATGTGTATTTTCTATGTTTTATTAAAGGTAAGAACACCGTTGCCTAAGCTTACACCGGATGAGTACGAGGAATTATCCGAGTGGTGGCGTGACAGTAACGCGTATTTCCAAGGGCATCCGGTTGCACCCCCGGTTATACAGCCACAAGCAAACATGGATTATGAAATACCTCCGGCTGTGCCACAAAAGTTTGATTATTATGATGAGAAGATTAAAGAATATCAGCTAAAGCTAGCCGAGATTAAAAAAATGATAAACAGTTTCACATCAATTTCTTTTGAGTTTATGTATAAATATTATTGAAAGGTTGTTAATTGTTTCATTAACATTTTTAATGCAGCAAAACCAACTTCGCAATAATCAAGGAGTACACAGAGGATCAAGCTTTGTTGCAGATGAAAATGTTGGTTTTAGTGACTATAGTGTGATTCAAAACACACAGGGTTTTTTTTTTTTTTTTTTTTTTTTTTTTTTTTTTTTTTTTATGTTTAGTAATTTTTAATGACGAAATGGTTATATACTAACATTACTTTATGATTTAATATATAGGGATTCCCCCAATCCCACCGTCCATTTAGTGGTCCACCATATGAGTCTTTCTTTGAAGACCTTCCTACACCGCCCGTTGTGTCTAGGTATCCATCCTCGTTTCCATCAACCGGACATGCTGCTACCCGTACACCAATGGGTTTCGCCTCGTTTGCCACTCCCATTGATCACCAGGCTGGTCCATCTTCCCGCCCTAACGATGCTGCTACCCGTACACCAATGGGTTTCGCCTCGTTTGCCACTCCCATTGATCACCAGGCTGGTCCATCTTCCCGACCTAACGATCCTGCTGACATCCAGGTAACATATTATTTTACGATTATTATTTTTAGAATTCATCATTATTTGTAATTGATTACTGATTGTTTTTTTTTGTTTTTTTTTTTATTTTGTTAATCTTTTTTCAGCATCCGATCGACCGACCAAGGAGGGATTGTCGTCCAGGTAAATATCAGCAATTTCCGTATACCCAACAAGGACCCACTACAATCCTCCCTAAGAAACGTGGAGCTAAGGCTAAACTAAAAAAGAGTACGGCGACCATTCCGCGATTTAACCTAGAAGAATTACCGGTAGATGATGATGATGAGGATGTTCAGGTTGTTGGTACAGCTGCTAGCTCACCTTTGGTATTTTATAATGTTGATCCTACAAATGTACTACTAAAAATGTTTTTTATTTATTAACATTTGCTTTATATAATTAATGAACTTGTAACCATATTGTATATAATTTATTTATTTATTTATTTATTTATTTATTGTTTAGGTACGGCGCACTAACTAAGAAAGTTTGGAGGAATTCCTTTTGGAGCCATACGGGATATACCTTGATTGTCATCCAACAGGTTGGGTGCTGGAAAGTAGGTTCTGGCAACATCTACTTCCGGATTTATACAAGCTGGGTAATGATCCGGGTCCAGTGGACAAACGTGGTTGGTTGTCTGACGATGTAAATGTATTCTTTTAAATTGTTTGAAGTTTAGATTATTTAAGTTTCAAGAACATTAAATGGTTAGGTTTAAACTTTTTAATCAGCATATGAATTGTTGGATGGAGATATTAATGAGAAAATGGGACAACAACCAACTATGGACAGTGGCTATATCATGGACGGCATCTCTTTCCCCGAGCATGAATGGTTATGTGTCCATGCTTTCGATAAATCCGGCGCTTAGGGGAACATTGGATGGTCGCACACGTCCGTACCCGTCATGGGATGTAGTACGTTATGTAAGTATAGATCTTTCAATGTATATTTGTTTTGTATAAATTACTCTTTACAAGACTTTGTAATTGTGTATGCATAAATAAACTTTATATGTAGGTGTTGATGCCGATGAACCCGACAGGGAATCACTGGGTCACAGCAATTATAGATTTGTATGATTCCAAGTTATTGCTTCTCGACTCTATGTACAGCATGGAACGTGGTGAAGTAATAAGAAAATTTGTATTGGCTTGGACCGAAGCTGTGAACACGTGTTTAGAAGAGCTGGGACATTTTAGCAGGACAGGACGTGGGCATTACAGTTTCGAGTTCCATTACAACAACGTACCATATCCTATCCCACAACAAGGAAATTCAACCGATTGTGGGGTAATCACATGTTGGCTAATACATGAGTTTGTTACGTATAACTGGCCACCGCAGTTTGATATGACTAATGTTGATGCCTTTTTCTCCAATGTTAGATGTAACCTTCGTAAGGTGTTTTATCTAAGTAGGTGTGAGGATACTAGTTTATGTGGATATGATTAGTTAAGATGTTGTTCGTTGTACTGTTAAACAGTTTGTAATGGTATTTGTTGATGTATAAAGTTTTTTTTGTTAACTTTCATTTGATTTATTTTTTAACCATACATAAACACGATACAATAACCTTACATAGACACGAAACAATTAAACCATACAACGCTGTGTTTCATACACAGTAGATTGACAATATTAAGCATAAACAAAGGGTATGAAAAGGTGCATATTCATCCACTAAAAACGGTATTCTTGTCGATAACCTCAACCAAGTTCCTTTTTGTTATGTTAAGAGCAGGCGGTGATGATTTCGAGGTAAAGACCGAAACATTACGAAGTACCAAAACAGCTCTGACTTTGAGGTATTTTTTATAATGCAGCTCTTCTGCAAGGACTTTGTGATGAATTGTACCAGCCATAGTCCCGGTTGGATCTTTTAGTGTACAGTTGAGGTCACCCAGCATGTTAGGAGTACAAGACTTGATAACAGCTACAACAAGTTCAAGTTTTCCTTTTACACAATGCTTCTTTATATCCCCAAAACAGCCAGTTACGATGACACCTTGAGAATTAAACACCTTATGAATCGCGCTCAACCATGGCCCACTAGTAAAATGTTCATCCTCAGTGACGTCCTCATTTACTTTCGCTATATAATCCTGTGTTGGCACAACACAATATTCGGGCCCACCCTCTCTGATGTCTGCATTTTTTCGAAGAATGGCTCGTTGAAGAATACCAGTCGGACCAGGTATTATCCAATCATCCTCGCTCATAGATGTTGACGAACCTGCAACATTATGTGTTGGGGCGTATGTTGCGTAATTTTTTTGTTTTGGTGGAACGAATTGGGAATTTGTGAATCCGGTTTTCTTTTGTTGAGACATTGTGTGAATTTTATCTTTCTTTCAGTTAGTAGAATTGCGAGGAAATAAACGTGACTACACACCAGTATTTATACGAGAAATTTAATGGAGATGTCATATCATTGTCATATTTCGCGTAATAAATTACACGTACCCGTACGTGTCATGCAATTGTCAGATCAATGTCATATCATTGTCATATTTCGTGTAATAAATTACACGTACCCGTATCAAACCAACAAAATGAGTTCAGATTTTCAAAAATTCAAATGTGTACGTGTAAAAGTCAGAGTTTAGAAAAATAGATCCATGAACCGTGTGCCTTGGCCGAGCCTTCCATTCCAAGCATGCATCTCAACACTTAATTACCTGAGAAAACGTGCTAAAAGTCAGATTTCGCTGGTGAGATCATAGGTTTAAATTCAACTAACAATATAGAGGACATATACGCAAAACGCTTGCTAGCTAGACTAAGGATTCGCTAAAAGCCTGCGGATACCCTCCGCTCTCAACATAACACACGGATACCCTTCCGTACTAACATAGATATTCGGGTAGCCCCCGCAATACCAATAATAACTCGGATAACCTCCGAAGTATTAATAACCTATAGGTGCACACTATAGTATCTAAATAAGTCAACCTTGAATAGTACACACAACATATATGCGACTAAAGCTGACAATTCCAAATAACCAAATAAGCCAACCTTGAATAGTACACACAACCTATATGTGACTAAAGCTGACAATCCACCAATAACTAAATAAGCCAACCTTGAATAGTACACACGACATGTGTGACTAAAGCTGACAATAGATCCTAGTCCATACGCATAGCAAGTTTAGAAAGAATATAAAAGTGATAATAGTCCACGTAAAATGATTTGCACGTTTCTCACCCCAATCATTGAAAACATAGTTCAAGAGTAAAAAGTAGGGCTATGACTCACCTCAAGTCCAGAAAATATCAAGTAGAAGTCGGTAGAAATAAGATGTATGATAACTCACGAAACAGCAACTACGGACTTGGCACGACCTAACAATATTAACTCTTTCAGAAATCATTTCCTCAAATTTATAATATTCCCAAACCCGGACGAGAATCCGTTTTATTTCCGAAAATCCATTTCGTATTAGTTTGGTGTATTTGCGTTTGGTATCCATACGGGTAGTGGGTCGACTCAAAACAAACCAAAAAGATCACATTAAGAGTAATAAAATAAACTATGGATCTAATATTAGCCCACTATATCATTTAAATAAATCGCCGAAGTTTATCAAATCCGTCGATTTGATAATCCTCATATTTATTTACGTAACATACCGTTCCAAGATTACACCCAACCTAAAGCACATAGCACATAAATACTATATAGTATATATCATAGTTTAATAAATTCCTCATATATATCGTCAAATTGGCCAGATTTCCCGATATATACACTCGCAATCTATTACACTTTACATATACTACAACCTATGGGCGTCGTAGGATACGATGCCCACTAATATATTCATTTCATATAGCCAAATAACCCGGTTCAACCTTTCGGTTAAGTGGTTATTTAGTTATAGAAAACGTCTATATTAATCGTCATATATCCGTGACAACACGAACGTCACAAATAGTAACTTACCTGAACTCGAGTGACAACGATTTCGCATAACTCAATAAGTTTATCCGTTATATATCCGAAATGACATTTCATTAACCGTTTAATAATTGTCGGGAGTTTCCCGTTTTATAACAAAATTTTATAATAATAATACGTTCAATAATATTACGCCACTTTCGTAGCCTAATATATATATCTAATTGTATTATTTATAATACGACTCGTGATTATTATTATTATTAATATACGCGCCTATATAATTATATATACGTTATTCACGTATATATATTCATATAAACGTTCATATTATCAATAATTATTACTACGAGTTTTATTATTTTCGTTTCAATTTTAATAGTTATCGAGTCATACGAAATGGTCACATGTCCGAGTCATGACTCTCGGCTCATTGTCCAAGTCCAATAATATAAGTAAAAGTCATAAAATAATACATCTCCGTCCAAACAATCTCAAACCACGTGCTACAACATGAGGGTCCGACTACGGCACCCGACTAACCTATCTCCGTCAATCTAACGACCGTCTCACAATCGGTCCCCAATATCTCTTTTCGTCAACAACTTCACAATATCACAATAATTCCCTTGTCGAGACCACAAAAGGTCTCGACCCAACAAAAGCATTCGGCCGAAAATATAATGCCACAACAATGTCAATATTATGTTCACAAATATTACAAGAATTAACATCAACAAAGTTAATGTTCGGGTCGGTTTACCAAGCCAAACCCGAGCCCTCGACTCACTTGAGTCACGGCTCAATACCACGAGTCACAAGGACTCGAACCAAACAACCATGGGTCGCAAAAATAAGCTCCAACGAGCACCCTCAAACTGCCATTCGACCACTTGGGTCGCGGCATCAATAACCATATACGACCATGAGGCCTCGACTCCATCGAGTCGAACCAAGATCAACCATAAACAACATGATAACCATAATTTCCAAGCCACAAGGAGCAAGTTAACGAGCCATAGGCTCGAATCCCACAACAAGCCGTGAGTCTTCGACTCACGGTTCGTTCGAACCCACAAGAAAAACTAAACCCCGGATACCAAACCATTTGAAAATGTAGTTTCATCAAAAACCCATAAACATATCACGTTTTAAATGAAAACCCACTCGGATCTCATCAATTCGTGACCCTTGGTCACGATTCGAACCCATAAATCGAGTCAAAACTCGACCTACCTTCCAAAACAATACCAAATCGAAGAATACTCAAGAAATAACAAGAAGGTAATGATGAACTTGTGATTATTTTGATTCGAATTGGTGTTAATGTAAGGATTAGGGCGCGTGTAGGGGTAGATCGGATGGAGGATGAGATGGGGAGTCTATTGGTGGTGGTCGTGTAGTGTGGGGGTCGGCGGTGGAGCAGTGGTGGTGGTCGGAAGTTGGTGTCGGCTAGGGTTAGAAATGGGGAGGAAGGAGATGAGATGAGAGAGATGGAAATTGGTGAGTGTGTTTGTGTGTGTGTGTGGGTGAACCGAACCACACAACCTTTTATTATCTTTTTTTTTTTTTTTTTTTTTTTATAATAATAATAATAATAATAATAATAATAATAGTAATAATAATATTATTACGGTGTGGAGCGGGTAATATGGGTAAATGTAAAAACATGTGGCCCGAACCCGAACTCCTTTCAAAACTTCAATATCTCTCGAAAATATCTCGTAAATAATTAAAATATAGTCGGACTCGTTAAGACGAATCTTAAACTTTTGTTAGGTAATCCTAGTGCCAAAGTCAACGTAGTACCAAGTGAGAATTCAAATATACATCACCGAGCATTAAATCAAAAATGAATTATGAACATAAATCACGAATTCCATAACGTCATTAATTAAAAATATCCATAAAATAGGTCTTACAAGTTCGTTGTGAAATGAAAATTTCAAATAAAAAATTATAAACGAACTTAAATCGTAATGCGGGTTTTTAAAATAGCTCCCTAAACTGCCGGTTGTCACATCCTCCCAGTCTCAGAAGGAAACCCGTCCCGGGTTTCACTCGGAAAAATTCATCTACGAAGTGAAAAGCTTCGGATATCTCTTCCTGAACTCGTCCTCACGTTCCCACGTAAATTCTGGTCCATGTCGGGAATTCCAACGAACCTTGACGAGCGGAATGCGACTTCTCTTGAGTCGTTTAACTTCACGATCTAAAATCTCAATCGGTTCTTCCACGAAATTCAGTTTCTCATCAACACGAATATCCCTCATTGGAATGACGGGCATTTCATCGGAAAGACATTTCTTCAAATTACTCACGTGGAACACGTCGTGAACTTTACTCTGTTCGGACGGTAATTCCAACCTATAAGCCACGGGCCCAATTCTTTCTAAGATCAAGAATGGTCCAATGTAGCGTGGGTTGAGTTTACCACGTTTCCCGAAACGTATTACACCTTTCCAAGGCGAGACTTTCAGCATTACTTTGTCTCCAACCTGGAACTCTAAAGGTTTACGTCTCTGATCGGCGTAACTCTTCTGCCTATCTCTGGCTGCTTGCAACCGATCACGAATCTGAGTTACTTTCTCTGTAGTTTCCAAAATAAGCTCAGGGCCTGTAAGTTGGCTATCTCCAACTTCTGCCCAACCAATAGGCGAACGACACTTTCTGCCATACAAGGCTTCGAATGGTGCAGCCTTAAGACTTGTGTGGTAGCTATTATTTTAGGAGAATTCCGCAAGGGGTAAATACTTCTCCCAGCCTTTACCAAAGTCTATGATGCATGCACGAAGCATATCCTCTAACGTCTGAATGGTCCTCTCACTTTGACCATCGGTTTGGGGATGATATGCAGTACTCATATCAAGCCTCGTCCCCAAAGCCGTTTGAAGTGATCGCCACAAAGCTGACGTAAAACGACTATCACGATCCGAAATAATAGATATCGGGACTCCATGACGCGAAATAATTTCCTTCACATATAACCTCGCTAGCTTATCCACGCTATCATCTTCACTAATAGCTAAGAAATGAACAGACTTTGTCAGACGATCCACAATTACCCAGATAGCGTCACAACCGCTAGCTGTTCTCGGTAATTTGGTAATGAAGTCCATAGTAATCCGCTCCCATTTCCAGACTGGAAGTTCTGGTTGCGTTAGTAATCCTGACGGTCTCTGGTGTTCAGCTTTAACCTTAGCACATGTCAGGCACTTACTAACGTACGATGCTATATTTGCCTTCATATTTGGCCACTGATGAGTGCTTAATCACTCATCCTTTTAGGCCTTATATCAGACCAAAAATACCAAATACTAACCTTAATTGCCAAGAGAACGTGTGTTTTTGTATTTGTGTATGTGCAGGTACGAATATGTGAAAACTGAACGAAAACAAGCCAAAACCGACAAAAACGAGCACGGGAATGGAAAAAGGTCAAGAGCCGTAGCCGGGGAAGCAAAATGATCAAAGATTGCTCAGAAAGTCATTTGAAGTCCTCAGAGATTCAGAAAGTTCAATATGGGCCCTTGGAAGAAACTTTGGGAGATTGGCAGATTTAGTCCCTGCAGTTTCAGAGTTTGGCAATTATGGTCCTTAAAGCATAATTTGAAGAAAATGGCAATTGTGGTCCTCCATCATTCAGAATATTACAAATTATACCCTTGGATGAATGTTTCCATTTATTACAGATTGGTCCCTACAGTTTTCATAAATACAAAATTGGTCCTTGTCAATACTACTACTAGGGATGAGCTCGGGACCAATCCCGTCCCGATCCCGTCCCGAATTGATGCTCCCGTTTTTTTCCCGGGCATGAAAGGTGTGTACCGATCCCGTACCGAACGGGATTCCGGTACCGGTACCGGTTCCGGGACACGGGATCGGAAAATCAGTACGTATCGGGTAATTCTCGTTTTTTTTAAACTTGAATGATATTTAAAACTTGTATTGTACAAAGAATGTACGAGTCATTTCCATATATATGTGCATGCTTGTTTCAAGAATGTACACTGATATCGAATGTTTCTACATTATTATAATCTCATTATATACTACTAAAACTAAACAACAAAAGTACGTAGATGTTTGTTTCTACTAGGGATATTTAAACTGCTATATATATATCTCATTATATACTACTAAAACTAAACAACAAAAGTATGTAGATGTTTTTTAATCTCTACGAATGATATAATCACTGATATAGTGATATCAAATGATATAATAATCATTGATATTGAATGTAGAAACATGGACACTCATTCGAATGATACAGATTAAAGTCATTAAACATAAATATTAAACATACCTCCATTGTTTTCCAATGATAAAGATTGAGATGACTTATGTTTTTCAATTATATGAATGAAGAGCCGTTGGTGTTACTAATTAGTAGCAGTAGGGTTTTTTTCTTTTGGACCTTTGGTTAGCTTGTATGCATGGAACAAATGGGGTTTTGGATACAATTCCCTAAAAAACATGGACTATTCTAATTCCGGTACCCAATCGGGATTTCCCGAATAAGTCCCGTCCCGAACCCGAAAGGTCCCGATTTTTTTTTAGCCTTATTTAGTAGTCCCGGTACCGTACCATATATCGGGACTCGGTATGGTTTCGGTACGGTACCGGTACGGTTCCGGTTCGGTTACGGGAATCGGGTCGATATGCTCATCCCTAACTACTACTAATCCTAATCCTAATACAACCGGATCCAATAAATCAGCCCAAGCAATACAAACAGCCCACCATCCCTTATTATAAACACCAAGCCCAACCACCCTTTACCCGACCCAACCCTTATTAATTACGTTTTAAAATTACCGCCCCCCAAACTTACCCCCGTTCCCCAGAATTCACTGTTTCTAGAACCCTAAACCCCCAATCCCTTTTATTACCCAAAATTACCTCAATTGGGTAATAAACATAGACCAATCAGGTGTCAAAAGCATCTCTCAGGCACGATAGGAAGAAGGACAAGGTGTGGGATACGTGGACCAATGAAAGAAGCCAAACACCATCGTGCTCCATAAAACAGGGAATCAATGGACCACAATTCTGGTTAGTGATCAAGCCAAAATGGATGGACAAGATTGAAGAAGGATGAGCACATCTAGAATGATCAAAACCCTAGTTCTTAGCTTATATAAACCCCCCCCCCTCATATTGTAATGTGTGCCGAGTTTTCAATTAGAGTTACTCTGCCAAAATGTTTTTGTAAACTTGTTTTATTATTAATGAAAAGCATCTTTATCTTATTTCAATTCTGTCTCAACTTATTTACTTATTGTCTTTATTAGCTTATTTTACTTTTTCAGCTTATTTACTTCTTTATTTCTTTCAAGCATAGTCTTTTATTGTTACTATTTCAATATTGATCATCTGTTTTCATTTCTTATCCTTGTTATTGTTGTCTACTTATCAAAGAAAAAAAATAGAAAAACTTACAAAAAGCAAAAAAGATAAGTTCTGTTTTCATCTTTTGATCTTGTTCCGTGTTGTTTTATTGTTGTTTCAAGATCATATAAGCTTCTATAGCTTACTGTGATCATTGAAACTTCTTTCTTGTTCCAAAAGTTCAAGACTTTAAAAAGTCAACGAAAGTCAACCTCAGCTTATTTCAAATAAGCTGAGGGTTGTGGTGGTTAAAGACAGTCAAAAGGTGACCATTGGCCTGTCTAAAGACAGGCTAGCATAGTGACACCCCTCTGTTCTAGCTGAGGGGTCTTGAACTTGTGAGTACCATTTCATTTTTCTCTACTCTTGTAGCTTATTCATACTAGTAGTTCAGATCTGATATAGTAGCTTATTGCTTTTGAATAGTGCTTATACTTGTTCAATATTGCTATTTGGTTACTGTTTCATCATATTTGAAGTTCTTTGGTGCTATTTGCTATCTAACTGTCTCATATAAGCATTTTTCTGTGGATCTTTGATTCTTGGTGAATGATGTTTGTGATTCTTGTTTCTGGCTTATATAATGTTCTTGGATCATATTGAGGTTTTATGATTTGGTTTCAAAGGTTTTTGAAGGTATTGTGGTAGTTTCTGAGTTTGTGCATACCATAAAGGGGTGTTTGGATTGTGTTTGTCTGCTGTGTTAAAGTCTGTGACAGAGGGTATTGATAGTTCTAGTATATCACTTAGGGTAAAATATAAGTAGTAGAACATTAAAATAGTAGGTCTTAGTTTAAAAATAGTCAACTCACTAGTCTAATTAGTATAACTGTTAGCTTAAGACAGATTTTAGGTTAGAAATCTTTAAAATAGTTACAATATAAGTAGTAGTAACTTATAGTAATCTTACAATAGCTTATTTTCATCTTAAGGGTTATTTAGAAGTAATCAAATTTAAAAAAGGTCAACTTTCTGTTTTTGATAAAAAGTCAAGTAAAGCTGAACACTCAGCTGTTGATCAAAATTTTGGAGGTCTGTGTAGGTTTTATTAGAGTTTGGAAATAGTTGAAACTTGTCATTTTGAAAAGCCTGGTACCTAGTCTTTATAAAAGAAAAAGAAAATTGGATTTTGAATTCCATTTGCTTATTAAAACAAGCCATTGAAGTTGGCTTATCAGGATTGCATTTGCCCTGCACCAACAGTTTTTGCCCTTGTTCTTAGGCATTTCTAGCCTAGTTAATTGAATCAAGGATCTGTTTTTAAGGCTTAATCTTGTTCTGGGGTTGGTAGAGTACATATTTATTCCAAAAAGTTTCACAAAATTGCTTATTTTCACAGCTTATTGAGCCTACCTTTATGAGCATTTCTGCCTATTCTGTTTGGCTTATTAGGGCTGCTAGAGCTTATTCTTGATCTACAGTTGAAATTTCTGGTTGATATAAGCTTATTACAGTATAGTGCTTCTGTTTCTAGTGTTGTTTGAACTCTGCTTAATCTTTTTGGCTTATTTCTCTTATAAAGTGCTTATTAGTGACTTATTGCATCATAACTTGTGCTTCTGAGTTTCAAAACACTTCTGGATTGTTGTTACTAGCTTATTTTAGTACTGAAATCATTTTGTAAAAGTTTGGTTAAGATTTGGTCAGAAGTGCTTATTAATAAGCACTATCATAAGCTGTTTTCAAAGCAATAAGCACTTCCAGTGCTTATTTTTCAAATTTGATATTTTTCCTGGATTCAGAACATAATTTTTTATTTTCCCTGAAATTTTCAGATTTTTCTTAGTAGTTTTGCTATTTTTCTTATTTAATTTTCGTTTTTAATCATTTTTAATTACTTTTTAATTATTAAAAAATACAAAAAAATCAGAAAAAGCCAAGAAAAATCCAAAAATATTTTAGAAAATTATTCTTAGTTATTTTAGAATTTTAGAAAGTAATTTTGCAATTTTTCTCACTTTATTTTCATTTTCTTTTAATTATTAAATAGTTTAATTAAGTTTTTTAATTCATAAAAAATTATTAAAAAGTCAAAAAAATATTTTTCTTTTTTTCTCAAAATTTTATTTTATCATTTTTGATTTTTAGAAATTATTTCCAAGTTCGTAGGAGTCGTGTAGCTTAAAACTCGCGTTTTATGTCGTACGTTAACGTTTAATTAACGTTTTAGCGTACGGTTTCGATTTTACGTGACGTTTTTATTTTCCTTATTTGAACTACGTGTTTAAGTGATTAATTGTGCCTTATTTGCTATATCATTAGTGTAATCTCATATTTATCACTTTGTACCACTTTTCACGACACGTTTTCCGAATCGGAAATTCGGAATTCCATTCACCCTTCACACGGAATACGACCTCGGGTTATCCGTATTTCTTTGCGGATTTCTTGAGCTTATATCTATACTATAATATTGATATTGTGTTTACCACGAATCAGCCACCAATAGAACTTCTTAAGATCCTGGTACATTTTATCGGACCCAGGATGAATGGAGTACCTTGACTTATGCGACTCATGCATAATCAATTCCTGAATTTCTCCATATAAAGGTACCCAAATCCGATCTCCAAAACATAATAATCCATCAGAACGCTTAACAAATCCTTTCTCATTATTAGCCATCCCAAATATATTCTCGGCAGATCTATTTTCTGCTTTTAACGCTTCCGTTTGAGCTTCAAGTATTTGAGACGGTAATGGCGATACGATAGTCATTCCTAACGACCTAACTCTTAATGGTGGTACTCTTTCCTTTCGACTAAGAGCATCAGCAACAACGTTTGCTTTACCAGGGTGGTAGCGAATTTCACAATCATAATCGCTTAGCAACTCAATCCAACGTCGCTGTCTCATGTTGAGCTCTTTTTTATTTAAGATGTGTTGTAAACTTTTATGGTCGGTAAACACAACACACTTTGTTCCGTACAAGTAATGTCTCCATATTCTTAAAGCAAAAACCACAGCACCTAGCTCCAAATCATGGGTAATGTAGTTTTTCTCATGCTTTTTGAGCTGTCGTGAAGCATAAGCTATCACCTTCTCTCGTTGCATTAACACGGCTCCCAAACCTTTATGTGAGGCGTCACAATAGACGACGAAATCCTCATTACCTTCCGGTAACGCTAAGATAGGAGCACTACACAACATTTTCTTAAGCAATTGAAACGCTTCCTCTTCTTTATCTCCCCATTCATACGTAACACTCTTTTAAGTCAATTTGGTCAATGGTTTAGCTATCTTCGAAAATCCCTCAATGAATCTTCGGTAATAACCAGCTAAACCCAAAAATTGACGAACTTCGGTTGGGGTTGTAGGTGCAGCCCAATCTTTTATCGCCTCAAACTTAGCAGGATCCACATGGACTCCTTGTCTATCAATCACATGACCCAAAAATTGTACCGTCGGAATCCAAAATTCGCATTTCGAAAACTTGGCATAAAGTTTCTCCTTCCTGAGCAATTCCAAAATGAGTCTTAGATGTTCCTCATGCTCCTACTCACTCTTTGAATAAATCAGAATGTCATCGATGAATACAATCACAAACTTATCTAAGTAAGGCTTACACACACGATTCATGAGATTCATGAGTAGTCACAGCAAGACCAGTTCTGGTAGCCCTAACCGGGTTTCGACGTGGTGCCATTGATCCGTAACATCATACAAGTTCATGAGTCTCCAATAGAACTTATCGATATGCTCAACAAAACATTTCAACGAAACCAATCATGGAAAGAATAGCAACAACACGCCACGTAACAACAAATAAGCGAATAAGGACTCAATTTCCATAACACCCAAAATCACATAATACCATATACTAATAACCATCAACCATACAATAGCGGTCTATATCGTTCCAACTAACGGATAACACAAAACATACTAATCGTTCCAAAAGAGACGAATATCGAACAAAATACATCAAAATATGATAAATAGCCTTTCTAACCGAACACTCCTCGGTTAAGAAAGCAACAAGATAATATAACCCAAACAACTAGCCACGTGGCTGACGGAGAATCCTCAACTCCTGCCTCAAGCCATCAAGATCCCTCCATAACGATCCTAACTCCACGCTATGGGTGTCTCGGTCTCTCTTGAGGTCAGCCACCTCCTTCTCTAGCTCGGCATTCCTTTGCCAAAGCTTGCGGTCGGCCTCACGAGCAGTAACAAATCCTCGCTGCAAACTATCGATATGCTCGTGGACATCCATCAAAACTTTCCTCAGCTCAGTAGTCCTGCCCACAACGACAGTCAAGTCAACTCTCAAATCTGCTAGGAACTCTCCAATGACTCTCTCAAGTCGATCAGATACACGTGCAACTCTGTCACTAAGCTCAGTAATCCGAGCCTACAACCTGCCAACCTCACCCAACTCTGCATGCTCAGCAGAAACCTCAGAAGATGCATCCGACTCAACGGGACTACCAGGTGGCAACTCAAACAAGAACGGATGATCAGGTGAATCGGGCTCAATCGGGTGTACAGGTGAATCAGGCTCCTCAGCCTGAGCTGGTGGTGCTAACTCATCATCATCATCATCAGGCATCTCATCCTCCTGAGGGTCATCCTCCTCCTCAGGATCATCAACATCACCATGCTCAGCCTCCTGAGGGTCATCCTCCTGCTCAGGGTCATCAGCCTCATCCTCACCCTCGTACTCCTCCTCCTCCTCATCGGAAGAGTACCTCATCACTCGTCGTCTCCTACTAGGTGAACCATGTGAAGATGTAGTAGGTGATCTAGGACGACGACGCAGTGATGTGGGCGGCGCCTCAGACAGAAGAGAATGAGCATCAATCTGTAAAGGTGATGGAGTAGGGCGTACCGACATGCGTGCCGTAGCTCGGTGGGCAAAGCGTGGTGCCACACGAGCCAAAGCCTGGTGAAGAGTAAGCTGCCTCGATGTACCAGGGAGCCCTAAAGAAGATGAGGGTCCCTGTGTAGATGCAGCAGGTAGTGCTGAAGTAGAAGCTGCCTGTGATACAGTAGCTGAAGTCATGGCCATCTGGTAAGGGTCATCAGATGCCATAATGAACTGTGCAGGTAGAACTGGTGCAGTAAGAATATCCTCGACGACATCGGGCATATGGGAGGCCATAGTCCGTGACAACGGCGTAGGGTAGGTTTAAGTGTTTCAAAACAACTTAAATCACAACTCATAATACCATTCCAATATACTCATCAAATAGTTCAATATATAATCTTAATAAAAGAATTTCAAACACCGCATTACTAAAATGTTTATAAAACATATAGACCATATAAATCCTCGAGAACGCCATCTTATTACTAAAATCCATAAACCTCAAATCGTCTCAAATATCACATAATACCTCAAATATTAGAGATGCTTCGGCTTGGCGGGCTGGCGGGCGGTAGTCAAGGATCATTTTCTATAAAAATACGGTTATAGTTTAGGCGTTTATTTACCTAGTTCTCTATAACCTTGGCTCTGATACCAATCTGTAACACCCCCAAAATTTGATACAGCGGAAGACTCAACAAGCTTTCGGGGTGCTACGGGGATTGGTATCCAACACAAGACAATATAGAACGAGATAAAGTAAACATAGTAAAAACACAACCAAAACGTGGTTTTAAGGTTTACATTTATCCAACATCATTCAGAGTCAGGCCCAAAATAAAATAACAATAGGTCCAAATATAATTATCAGAGTTTAGAAAAATAGATCCATAAACCGCGTGCCTTAGCCGAGCCTTCCAATCCAAGCATGCACCTCAACACTTAATTACCTGAGAAAACGTGCTAAAAGTCAGCTTTCGCTGGTGAGATCATAGGTTTAAATTCAACTAATAATATAGTGGACATATACGCAAAACGCTTGCTAGCTAGACTAAGGATTCGCTAAAAGCCTGCGGATACCCTCCGCTCCAACAAAACACACGGATACCCTTCCGTACTAACATAACACACGGATACCCTTCCGTACTAACATAACACACGGATACCCTTCCGTACTAACATAGATATTCGGGTAGCCCCCGCAATACCAATAAATACTCGGATAACCTCCGGAATATTAATAACCTATAGGTGCACACTATAGTATCAAAATAAGTCAACCTTGAATAGTACACACAACATATATGTGACTAAAGCTGACAATTCCAAATAACCAAATAAGTCAACCTTGAATAGTACACACAACCTATATGTGACTAAAGCTGACAATTCACCAATAACCAAATAAGCCAACCTTGAATAGTACACACGACATGTGTGACTAAAGCTGACAATATATTCTAGTCCATACGCATAGCAAGTTTAGAAATAATATAAAAGCGATAATAGTCCACGTAAAATGATTTGCACGTTTCTCACCCCAATCGTTGAAAACATAGTTCAAGAGTAAAAAGTGGGGCTATGACTCACCTCAAGTCCAGAAAATAGCAAGACGAGGTAGATAGAAATAAGATGTATGATAACTCACGAAACAGCAACTACGGACTTGGCACGACCTAACAATATTAACTCTTTCAGAAATCATTTCCTCAAATACATAATATTCCCAAACCCGGACGAGAATCCGTTTTATTTCCAAAAATCCATTTCGTATTAGTTTGGTGTATTTGCGTTTGGTATCCATACGGGTGGTGGGTCGACTCAAAACAAACCAACAAGATCACACATAGAAAAATAAATAAACTATAGATCTAATATTAGCCCAATATATCATTTAAATAAATCGCCGAAGTTTACCAAATCCGTCGATTTGATAATCCTCATATTTATTTACGTAACATACCGTTCCAAGATTACACCCAACCTAAAGCACATAGCACATAATTACTATATAGTATATATCATAGTTTAATAAATTCCTCATATATATCGTCAAATTGGCCAGATTTCCCGATATATACACTCGCAATCTATTACACTTTACATATACTACAGCCTATGGGCGTCGTAGGATACGATTCCCACTAATATATTTATTTCGTGTAACCAAACAACCCGGCTCAACCTTACGGTTAAGTGGTTATTTAATTATAGAAAACGTCTATATTAGTCGGCATATATCTGTGACAACACGAATGTCGCAAATAATAACTTACCTGGACCCGAGTGACAGCAATTTCGCCTAACTCAATAAGTTTATTCGTTATATATCCGAAATGACATTTTATTAAACGTTTCATAATCGTCGGGAGTTTCCCGTTTTATAACACAATTTTTATGATAATAATACGTTTAATAATATTACGCCACTTTCGTAGCCTAATATATATCTAATCGTATTATTTATAATACGACTCGTGATTATTATTATTATTAATATACACGTTTATATAGTTATATATACGTTATTCACGTATATACTTTCATATAAACGTTCATATTATCAATAATTATTATTACGAGTTTTATTATTCTCGTTTCAATTTTTAATAGTTATTGAGTTATACGAAATGGTCATATGTCCGAGTCATGACTCTCGGCTCATTGTCCAAGTCCAATAATAAGCAAAGTCATAAATAACAATTCTCCGTCCAATCACAATCTCTAACCACGGGCTACAACAATAGGGTCCGACTACGGCACCCGACTAACCTATCTCCGTCAATCTAACGACCGTCTCACAATCGGTCCCCAATACCACAATTCGTCAACACATCTTCAATTACCAATAATTATGTCCCATGTCGAGACCACAATGGTCTCGACTCAACCAAAGTATTCGGCCGATAAATAAATATCACAACAATATAACCAAGTTCACAATTATTATTACAAGTATATAACATTAACCAAGTTAATGTGTGGGTCGGTTTACCAAGCCGACCCGAGCCCTCGACTCTATTGAGTCTCGGCTACGAATCGCGAGTCACTTGGACTCGAATCAAACATCACAAGTAACATATAGCTCACAAGAGCCAAAACAAAGTGACCATGTAAACCATTCGACCCAATGGTCCATTCGGCAACAAAGTGGTACTCGGCTAAAAGCCGCGACCCTCAAGGGTCGAACCACATTAACCATACAAGCCAATAGGCTCGAACCACACACAACGAGAACCCCTTGAGGGTCTCGGTATGGCCAAAGAGCACAAGAGAAACCCCGAGACCACATGGTCTCGGCTAGCATCGGATCGAGGTACACCACCCTCGACAACAACAACCAATCAATCAATCATCATCAAAGGACCATAGCCACACAAGGGCTTCGAAACAAAAGAAAAATAAGCCGAGAGCTTTGCTCTCGGTTCCGAGTCAACCACGACCAAAACTATGAAACCCGGATACCAAACCAACTTTTAATCATTAAAGCATCATTTCCATTCAAAAATTAGTTCGATTCTCCACAAAACAATCCGTGTAGCCACGGATAAAAGCCAAATCGTGGCTCCTAAAACCCATGAATAGCTTCTTCTCACCTTCTTAGACCTCCAAAAGCACGGATCTAGAAAACTATTAAAAGTTCGAACGGATTTGTACAAGATTGATGGTGTTAATGATGGTTCTAGGGTGAGTATCTTATATCAAAAGAAAGAGGGTGAAGAGGGGAATAAAATGGTGGTGTTAGTTTTGTTGGGGGGTCGGAGACGCGGCGGTGGTGGCCGGATTTAATGTCGGCGGCTAGGGTTTTGGAGTGGGGAAGATGTGGGTGAATTTTGAGAGAGAGAATAAAAGTGGTGAGTGTGTGTTGTGGGTGAAGAACCGGACCAAACACACCCTTTAATATCTTTTATTATTTTTTTTTATAAAAGTTAATAATAATAATAATAATAATAATAATAATAATAATAATAATAATAATAATAATAATAATAATAATAATAGTAATAATAATAATATTATTACGGTGGAGCGGGTAACGCGGGTAAATGTAAAAACATGTGGCCCGAACCCGAACTCATTTCAAAACTTCAATATCACTCGAGAACATCTCGTAAATAATTAAAAATATAATCGGACTCGTTAAGACGAATCATAAACTTTCGTTAGGTAATCCTAGTCCCAAAGTCAACGTAGTACCAAGTGAGAATTTAAATATACATCACTGATCATATAATCAAAAATGAATTATGAACATAATTCACGAATTCCATAACGTCACTAAATAAAATATCCATAAAATAGGTCTTACAAGTTCGTTGTGAAATGAAAATTTCAAATAAAAATTATAAACGAACTTAAGTTGAAATGCGGGTTTTTAAAATAGCTCCCTAAACTGCCGGTTGTCACATCCTCCCCGTCTCAGAAGGAAACCCGTCCCGGGTTTCACTCGGAAAAATTTATCTACGAAGTGAAAAGCTTCGGATATCTCTTCCTGAACTCGTCCTCACGTTCCCACGTAAACTCTGGTCCATGTCGGGAATTCCAACGAACCTTGACGAGCGGAATGCGACTCCTCTTGAGTCGTTTAACTTCACGATCTAAAATCTCAATAGGTTCTTCCACGAAATTTAGTTTCTCATCAACACGAATGTCCCTCATTGGAATGACGGGCATCTCATCTGAAAGGCATTTCTTCAAATTACTCACGTGGAACACGTCGTGAACTTTACTCAGTTCGGATGGTAATTCTAACCTATAAGCCACGGGCCCAATTCTTTCTAAGATCAAGAATGGTCCAATGTAGCGTGGGTTGAGTTTACCACGTTTCCCGAAATGTATTACACCTTTCCAAGGCGAGACTTTCAGCATTACTTTGTCTCCAACCTGGAACTCTAAAGGTTTACGTCTCTGATCGGCATAGCTCTTCTGCCTATCTCTAGCCGCTTGCAACCGATCACGAATCTGAGTTACTTTCTCGGTAGTTTCCAAAATAAGCTCAGGGCCTGTAAGTTGACTATCTCCAACTTCCGCCCAACCAATAGGTGAACGACACTTTCTACCATATAAAGCTTCGAATGGTGCAGCCTTAAGACTTGTGTGGTAGCTATTATTATAGGAGAATTCCGCAAGGGGTAAATACTTCTCCCAGCCTTTACCAAAGTCTATAATGCATGCACGAAGCATATCCTCTAACGTCTGAATGGTCCTCTCACTTTGACCATCGGTTTGGGGATGATATGCAGTACTCATATCAAGCCTCGTCCCCAAAGCCGTTTGAAGTGATCGCCACAAAGCTGACGTAAAACGACTAACACGATCCGAAATAATAGATATCGGGACTCCATGACGCGAAATAATTTCCTTCACATATAACCTCGCAAGCTTATCCACACTATCATCTTCACTAATAGCTAAGAAATGAGCAGACTTTGTCAGACGATACACAATTACCCAGATAGCGTCACAACCGCTAGCTGTCCTCGGTAATTTGGAAATGAAGTCCATAGTAATCCGCTCCCATTTCCAGACTGGAAGTTCTGGTTGCGTTAGTAATCCTGACGGTCTCTGGTGTTCAGCCTTAACCTTAGCACATGTCAAGCACTTACTAACGTACGATGCTATATCTGCCTTCATATTCGGCCACCAATAGAACTTCTTAAGATCCTGGTACATTTTATCGGAACCAGGATGAATGGAGTACCTTGACTTATGCGACTCATGCATAATCAATTCCCGAATTTCTCCATATAAAGGTACCCAAATCCGATCTCCAAAACATAATAATCCATCAGAACGCTTAACAAATCCTTTCTCATTATTAGCCATCCCAAATATATTCTCGGCAGATCTATTTTCTGCTTTCAACGCTTCCGTTTGAGCTTCGAGTATTTGAGACGGTAATGGCGATACGATAGTCATTCCCAATGACCTAACTCGTAAGGGTGGTACTCTTTCCTTTCAACTAAGAGCATCAGCAACAACGTTTGCTTTACCGGGGTGATAGCGAATTTCACAATCATAATCGCTTAGCAACTCAATCCAACGTCGCTGTCTCATGTTGAGCTCTTTTTGATTCAAGATGTGTTGTAGACTTTTGTGGTCAGTAAATACAACACACTTGGTTCCGTACAAGTAATGTCTCCATATTCTTAAAGCAAAAACCACAGCACCGAGCTCCAAATCATGGGTAGTGTAGTTTTTCTCATGCTTTTTGAGCTGTCGGGAAGCATAAGCTATCACTTTCTCTCGTTGCATTAACACGGCTCCTAAACCTTTATGTGAGGCGTCACAATAGACGACGAAATCCTCGTTACCTTCCGGTAACGCTAAGATAGGAGCACTACACAACATTTTCTTAAGCAATTGAAACGCTTCCTCTTCTTTATCTCCCCATTCATACGTAACACTCTTTTGGGTCAATTTGGTCAATGGTTTAGCTATCTTTGAAAATCCCTCGATGAATCTTCGGTAATAACCAGCTAAACCCAAAAATTGACGAACTTCGGTTGGGGTTGTAGGTGCAGCCCAATCTTTTATCGCCTCAATCTTAGCAGGATCCACATGGACTCCTTGTCTGTCAATCACATGACCCAAAAATTGTACCGTCGGAATCCAAAATTCGCATTTCGAAAACTTGGCATAAAGTTTCTCCTTCTTGAGCAATTCCAAAATGAGTCTTAGATGCTCCTCATGCTCTTTCTCACTCTTTGAATAAATCAGAATGTCATCGATGAATACAATCACAAACTTATCTAAGTAAGGCTTACACACACGATTCATGAGATCCTTGAATATTGCCGGTGCGTTAGTCAACCCAAACGGCATCACCTGAAACTCGTAATGCCCGTAACGGGTTCTGAAGGCCGTTTTCGGAATATCTTCCTCACGCACTCGAAGTTGATGATATCCCGATCTCAAATCGATCTTCGAATACACACTCGATCCTTGAAGTTGATCGAACAAGTAGTCGATCCTAGGTAACGGGTATCGATTCTTCACCGTTAACTTATTCAACTCTCTATAATCAATACACATACGAAACGATCCATCCTTCTTCTTCACAAATAAGACTGGGGCTCCCCAAGGTAAAGAACTTGGTCTTATGAATCCTTTTTCGGCTAACTCTGCCAATTGTTTCGACAACTCTTCCAGTTCGGTAGGTGCAAGACGATAAGGTGCTCGTGCTACAGGTGCAGCACCAGGTATCAACTCAATCTGAAACTCCACTTGTCTAGTCGGCGGGATTCCCGGCAAATCATCGGCAAACACATCAGGAAAATCACGAACTATAGGCACATCTCCAATGCACCTTTCCTTTTTCTTCGTCTCGCCCTTCTCAGAAATTTGAGCTAAGAAAAGATAACATCCCTTCTCCATTAGCTTCGGTAACTTTGTGCAAGATATGACTGCTAATCGGGATGGGCTCCTAGAATCCTTTCGGTCTCCTAATATATTTAGGACTTCCTTTCCGTATGGTACACGCACGATCTTCTCATCGCAAAGTATGTGAGCACGATGCTTCGACAACCAATCCATACCAATGATGACATCAAAACTTCCTAACGTGACGGGTAGAAGATCTATGTTGAAAGGATGGTTCAAGAAATTTAACGTACAACCGCGAATGATAGTATTAATCCTTTCTATGTTTCCATTAGCTAACTCAATATCATATCCAATTCCTAAGGCCATCGGGGGTTTCTCTAGTAAAGGTGCAAATGTAGTGGACACATAACTTCTATCGGCACCAGTATCAAATAGTATGGAAGCATAACGATTATTGAGAAGGAACGTACCGGTAACGACATTCGGATCTTCTCCTCTCTCGTTCCCGAGTGCATACACTCTTCCCTGAGCCGCTCCAGCTTCCACACGTTGGTCCCCATTATCTTTTCGTCCACGATTTCCTCCAGTTCCACGGTTTCCATAATTGTACCCATTACCACCCGAGCCTTGATTTCCACGGTTCCGCGATTCTCTACACTCATTCCTATAGTGTCCCTTCTTTCCACACCCATAACAGGTGACATCTGCCTTGTTTCTCATTTCAGGAGCAGCTTGAACCATAGCAAGAGGTCGAGCTCTACAGTCACTAGCTGTGTGTCCTTTCTTTGAGCAGTTCTGGCATTTCACACTACACCATCCAGTGTGATGCTGGTGGCAACGATCACACTTGGGTGCATCACCATTCTGGTTCTTCTTATCTCCATTCCCAATAGCATAAGCCTTAGCTTGTCTCTTGCTTCGGTGATCATTACTCTTAGAGTGACGGTCTCTCTTTCTCTTTCCATTCTTCTCCTAATCAGCTTCTTCTAACTCCAATGAATCCATAAGTTGTTGAGCAATTGTGATTGCCTCATGGATGTTTGCAGGCCTAGCAAAAATTACATCATTCCACGTAGCTACAGGCAATCCATCAGTATACCTTTCAATCTTTTGAGTCTCAGTTTTCACCATATCGGGGCACAACAAGGCTAACTCCTGGTAACGACGATTGTAAGTCGCCATATCATTACCTTTCACCTTGTGGTTCCAAAACTCAATCTCTAGCTTCTTGACCTCATTCCTTGGGCAATAAGTCTGAATCAGCAAGGACTTAAATTGCTCCCAAGTCATAGCATAAGCTACATCACTCCCAACTGCATTTCGGTAGTTGTTCCACCAAGTCAAAGCTTCATCCTTGAAAGTAAAAGAAGCAAACTTTACCTTCGCATTCTCCGCACAACCACTGACATTAAACACAGACTCAGTCTTCTCAATCCATCTGACTAAGTAAACCACTCCTTCAGTTCCACCAAACTCAATGGGTCCACAAATCTTGAACTCCTTGTATTGACATCCATTAGCACGAACAGGTGGAAAAGTTCCAGCAGAATTGTTGGAATGATTTGACTCAGCTAGTAGTTCAGCAACTCTTTGTTCCACAAGTTGGTTGATCATTGCTTGATCCACAGTAGGTGCATTAAGTGGAACATGATCATTGTCTCCCTGAACATCAACATTTTGATTCCTGTTGTTGCGGTTAGTGGTGTCCAGGTTGTCAGGAGTAGGGGTTTCAACATTTCGAGTAGGTCGACGTCCTCGGCGAACAGGAGTAGTCACAGCAGGACCAGTTCTGGTAGCCCTAACCGGGTTTCGACGTGGTGCCATTGAACCGTAACATCATACAAGTTCATGAGTCTCCAATAGAACTTATCGATATGCTCAACAAAACATTTCAACGAAACCAATCATGGAAAGAATAGCAACAACACGCCACGTAACAACAAATAAGCGAATAAGGACTCAATTTCCATAACACCCAAAATCACATAATACCATATACTAATAACCATCAACCATACAATAGCGGTCTATATCGTTCCAACTAACGGATAACACAAAACATACTAATTGTTCCAAAAGAGACGAATATCGAACAAAATACATCAAAATATGATAAATAGCCTTTCTAACCGAACACTCCTCGGTTAAGAAAGCAACAAGATAATATAACCCAAACAACTAGCCACGTGGCTGACGGAGAATCCTCAACTCCTGCCTCAAGCCATCAAGATCCCTCCATAACGATCCTAACTCCACGCTATGGGTGTCTCGGTCTCTCTTGAGGTCAGCCACCTCCTTCTCTAGCTCGGCATTCCTTTGCCAAAGCTTGCGGTCGGCCTCACGAGCAGTAACAAATCCTCGCTGCAAACTATCGATATGCTCGTGGACATCCATCAAAACTTTCCTCAGCTCAGTAGTCCTGCCAACAACGACAGTCAAGTCAACTCTCAAATCTGCTAGGAACTCTCCAATGACTCTCTCAAGTCGATCCGATACACGTGCAACTCTGTCACTAAGCTCAGTAATCCGAGCCTACAACCTGCCAACCTCACCCAACTCTGCATGCTCAGCAGAAACCTCAGAAGATGCATCCGACTCAACGGGACTACCAGGTGGCAACTCAAACAAGAACGGATGATCAGGTGAATCGGGCTCAATCGGGTGTACAGGTGAATCAGGCTCCTCAGCCTGAGCTGGTGGTGCTAACTCATCATCATCATCATCAGGCATCTCATCCTCCTGAGGGTCATCCTCCTCCTCAGGATCATCATCATCACCATGCTCAGCCTCCTGAGGGTCATCCTCCCGCTCAGGGTCATCAGCCTCATCCTCACCCTCGTACTCCTCCTCCTCCTCATCGGAAGAGTACCTCATCACTCGTCGTCTCCTACTAGGTGAACCATGTGAAGATGTAGTAGGTGATCTAGGACGACGACGCAGTGATGTGGGCGGCGCCTCAGACAGAAGAGAATGAGCATCAATCTGTAAAGGTGATGGAGTAGGGCGTACCGACATGCGTGCCGTAGCTCGGTGGGCAAAGCGTGGTGCCACACGAGCCAAAGCCTGGTGAAGAGTAAGCTGCCTCGATGTACCAGGGAGCCCTAAAGAAGATGAGGGTCCCTGCGTAGATGCAGCAGGTAGTGCTGAAGTAGAAGCTGCCTGTGATACAGTAGCTGAAGTCATGGCCATCTGGTAAGGGTCATCAGATGCCATAATGAACTGTGCAGGTAGAACTGGTGCAGTAAGAATATCCTCGACGACATCGGGCATATGGGAGGCCATAGTCTGTGACAACGGCGTAGGGTAGGTTTAAGTGTTTCAAAACAACTTAAATCACAACTCATAATACCATTCCAATATACTCATCAAATAGTTCAATATATAATCTTAATAAAAGAATTTCAAACACCGCATTACTAAAATGTTTATAAAACATATAGACCATATAAATCCTCGAGAACGCCATATTATTACTAAAATCCATAAACCTCAAATCGTCTCAAATATCACATAATACCTCAAATATTAGAGATGCTTTGGCTTGGCGGGCTGGCGGGCGGTAGTCAAGGATCATTTTCTATAAAAATACGGTTATAGTTTAGGCGTTTATTTACCTAGTTCTCTATAACCTTGGCTCTGATACCAATCTGTAACACCCCCAAAATTTGATACAGCGAAAGACTCAACAAGCTTTCGGGGTGCTACGGGGATTGGTATCCAACACAAGACAATATAGAACGAGATAAAGTAAACATAGTAAAAACACAACCAAAACGTGGTTTTAAGGTTTACATTTATCCCAACATCATTCAGAGTCAGGCCCAAAATAAAATAACAATAGGTCCAAATATAATTATCAGAGTTTAGAAAAATAGATCCATAAACCGCGTGCCTTAGCCGAGCCTTCCAATCCAAGCATGCACCTCAACACTTAATTACCTGAGAAAACGTGCTGAAAGTCAGCTTTCGCTGGTGAGATCATAGGTTTAAATTCAACTAATAATATAGTGGACATATACGCAAAACGCTTGCTAGCTAGACTAAGGATTCGCTAAAAGCCTGCGGATACCCTCCGCTCCAACAAAACACACGGATACCCTTCCG
Organism: Artemisia argyi; assembly: GCA_030686995.1. Taxonomy (NCBI): domain Eukaryota; kingdom Viridiplantae; phylum Streptophyta; class Magnoliopsida; order Asterales; family Asteraceae; genus Artemisia; species Artemisia argyi. The sequence continues at coordinate 167,989,252 of CM060696.1, read as the reverse complement.
TACTAACATAACACACGGATACCCTTCCGTACTAACATAGATATTCGGGTAGCCCCCGCAATACCAATAAATGCTCGGATAACCTCCGGAATATTAATAACCTATAGGTGCACACTATAGTATCAAAATAAGTCAACCTTGAATAGTACACACAACATATATGTGACTAAAGCTGACAATTCCAAATAACCAAATAAGTCAACCTTGAATAGTACACACAACCTATATGTGACTAAAGCTGACAATTCACCAATAACCAAATAAGCCAACCTTGAATAGTACACACGACATGTGTGACTAAAGCTGACAATATATTCTAGTCCATACGCATAGCAAGTTTAGAAATAATATAAAAGCGATAATAGTCCACGTAAAATGGTTTGCACGTTTCTCACCTCAATCGTTGAAAACATAGTTCAAGAGTAAAAAGTGGGGCTATGACTCACCTCAAGTCCAGAAAATAGCAAGACGAGGTAGATAGAAATAAGATGTATGATAACTCACGAAACAGCAACTACGGACTTGGCACGACCTAACAATATTAACTCTTTCAGAAATCATTTCCTCAAATACATAATATTCCCAAACCCGGACGAGAATCCGTTTTATTTCCAAAAATCCATTTCGTATTAGTTTGGTGTATTTGCGTTTGGTATCCATACGGGTGGTGGGTCGACTCAAAACAAACCAACAAGATCACACACAGAAAAATAAATAAACTATAGATCTAATATTAGCCCAATATATCATTTAAATAAATCGCCGAAGTTTACCAAATCCGTCGATTTGATAATCCTCATATTTATTTACGTAACATACCGTTCCAAGATTACACCCAACCTAAAGCACATAGCACATAATTACTATATAGTATATATCATAGTTTAATAAATTCCTCATATATATCGTCAAATTGGCCAGATTTCCCGATATATACACTCGCAATCTATTACACTTTACATATACTACAGCCTATAGGCGTCGTAGGATACGATGCCCACTAATATATTTATTTCGTGTAACCAAACAACCCGGCTCAACCTTACGGTTAAGTGGTTATTTAATTATAGAAAACGTCTATATTAGTCGTCATATATCCGTGACAACACGAATGTCGCAAATAATAACTTACCTGGACCCGAGTGACAGCAATTTCGCCTAACTCAATAAGTTTATTCGTTATATATCCGAAATGACATTTTATTAAACGTTTCATAATCGTCGGGAGTTTCCCGTTTTATAACACAATTTTTATGATAATAATACGTTTAATAATATTACGCCACTTTCGTAGCCTAATATATATCTAATCGTATTATTTATAATACGACTCGTGATTATTATTATTATTAATATACGCGTTTATATAGTTATATATACGTTATTCACGTATATACTTTCATATAAACGTTCATATTATCAATAATTATTATTACGAGTTTTATTATTCTCGTTTCAATTTTTAATAGTTATTGAGTTATACGAAATGGTCATATGTCCGAGTCATGACTCTCGGCTCATTGTCCAAGTCCAATAATAAGCAAAGTCATAAATAACAATTCTCCGTCCAATCACAATCTCAAACCACGGGCTACAACAATAGGGTCCGACTACGGCACCCGACTAACCTATCTCCGTCAATCTAACGACCGTCTCACAATCGGTCCCCAATACCACAATTCGTCAACACATCTTCAATTACCAATAATTATGTCCCATGTCGAGACCACAATGGTCTCGACTCAACCAAAGTATTCGGCCGATAAATAAATATCACAACAATATAACCAAGTTCACAATTATTATTACAAGTATATAACATTAACCAAGTTAATGTGTGGGTCGGTTTACCAAGCCGACCCGAGCCCTCGACTCTATTGAGTCTCGGCTCCGAATCGCGAGTCACTTGGACTCGAATCAAACATCACAAGTAACATATAGCTCACAAGAGCCAAAACAAAGTGACCATGTAAACCATTCGACCCAATGGTCCATTCGGCAACAAAGTGGTACTCGGCTAAAAGCCGCGACCCTCAAGGGTCGAACCACATTAACCATACGAGCCAATAGGCTCGAACCACACACAACGAGAACCCCTTGAGGGTCTCGGTATGGCCAAAGAGCACAAGAGAAACCCCGAGACCACATGGTCTCGGCTAGCATCGGATCGAGGTACACCACCCTCGACAACAACAACCAATCAATCAATCATCATCAAAGGACCATAGCCACACAAGGGCTTCGAAACAAAAGAAAAATAAGCCGAGAGCTTTGCTCTCGGTTCCGAGTCAACCACGACCAAAACTATGAAACCCGGATACCAAACCAACTTTTAATCATTAAAACATCATTTCCATTCAAAAATTAGTTCGATTCTCCACAAAACAATCCGTGTAGCCACGGATAAAAGCCAAATCGTGGCTCCCAAAACCCATGAATAGCTTCTTCTCACCTTCTTAGACCTCCAAAAGCACGGATATAGAAAACTATTAAAAGTTCGAACGGATTTGTACAAGATTGATGGTGTTAATGATGGTTCTAGGGTGACTATCTTATATCAAAAGAAAGAGGGTGAAGAGGGGAATAAAATGGTGGTGTTAGTTTTGTAGGGGGGTCGGAGACGCGGCGGTGGTGGCCGGATTTAATGTCAGCGGCTAGGGTTTTGGAGTGGGGAAGATGTGGGTGAATTTTGAGAGAGAGAATAAAAGTGGTGAGTGTGTGTTGTGGGTGAAGAACCGGACCAAACACACCCTTTAATATCTTTTATTATTTTTTTTTTATAAAAGTTAATAATAATAATAATAATAATAATAATAATAATAATAATAATAATAATAATAATAATAATAATAATAATAATAATAATAATAATAATAATAATAATAATATTACGGTGGAGCGGGTAACGCGGGTAAATGTAAAAACATGTGGCCCGAACCCGAACTCATTTCAAAACTTCAATATCACTCGAGAACATCTCGTAAATAATTAAAAATATAATCGGACTCGTTAAGACGAATCATAAACTTTCCTTAGGTAATCCTAGTGCCAAAGTCAACGTAGTACCAAGTGAGAATTTAAATATACATCACTGATCATATAATCAAAAATGAATTATGAACATAATTCACGAATTCCATAACGTCACTAAATAAAATATCCATAAAATAGGTCTTACAAGTTCGTTGTGAAATGAAAATTTCAAATAAAAATTATAAACGAACTTAAGTTGAAATGCGGGTTTTTAAAATAGCTCCATAAACTGCCGGTTGTTACAAATTTTGGCGCCGCTGCCGGGGAAGGTTTGAAGTGAATTTTTGAATATTCGTTTTTGAAAAATTGTGTTTTGATAAGCCTTCCTCTATTTTGTATATATTATATATATATTGAAAAATCAAAAACACTTTTCCTAAAGTGTTTTCACAAAAATACCAAAAAAAATAATAAAGTTATTGCCTCGACTCGACGGAAAGGAGGAGCGTTGTAAACCAAATAAGCTTAACAATATAACAAAAGCGTGAAATTAGTTGTTAATCGAACTACTTTAATTCTACCACCGGATAAGCGGAAAATACGGATAGCTTTGACATTAAATTGCAAGCTGAAGAGAGATCCATTCTTCTCTCCCGTTCCGTCGCGAGTAGATTGAGGGAAACGGTTTCAATTAACGTAACGTAGAAAAAGAAAAACAAAAGAGAAAAGTTTTATTTGAAAAAAAAAAGAAAGAAAAAAAAAGGGTTTACAAGAAAATACAAAAAGATTTTCCTTTTCAAATTTGAAAACTTGATTTTTGTGGTGTATGAACACCCGCTCATCTTCTAAACGTCTTATTTCTCCATTATCGAACCCCGAGAGTTTGATACATCACACACACAAAGTTCGTTTCCCGAATATCATGGAAATGGAACACAACAATCAACACCCTCCGGTGGGTGGTATTGAAAATGCACCAGCTCCCGATCTCCGAACGATGGAGGAGCTGTGTCAACCGACAATGCACAGTAGAGGCGGTCCGATTGCCCCTCTCAATATCGAGGCTACGGATTTTGGACTTAAGCACCACATGATTCAACAAGTCCAGAATTCATGCCAATTTCACGGTTTACCGGGTGACGATGCAAACAAGCATCTCGATAAATTCTTAACCGTCACCCAAAGTATGAAACAACACGGGGTCTCCGATGACGCCCTTCGTCTTTCTCTCTTCCCCTATTCTTTGACGCATCATGCTACCGCTTGGTTTGATCGTCTTCCCAAGAACTCGATTCATAACTTCAAAGAAATGGTATCGAAGTTCTTGGCGAAATATTTTCCACCATCGATGGTGACGAAACTCCGAAACGATATTAGCAATTTCCGTCAGCTTCCCGACGAATCTTTATTCGAAGCTTGGGAACGCTATAAGCTTGCTATTGATCGGTGTCCAAACCATAACATGCTTCTTGTTACGATAATCGATACGTTTTACAATGGTTTGACTCTACGACATCGGGACACGATCAATGCAGCTGCGGGTGGAACTTTTATGAAACGACGTCCTGAAGATTGTTACGAACTCATCGAGAATATGACCGCTCACTACAATTACTGGGATTCCTCTGCCGAGAGGAATGAGTCGAGAACAACCGTTGTTCACAATTCTTCAACGTCTAATCCCGAAATAGCCGCCATCACTAAGAAACTCGATGATTTATCGACGGCTGTTTTACGAATGCACCAAACGTCTAATAGTCCAAATCAAGTCAAGAACCATCAAGTCAATATGGTTAATCATGTTTGTGAGACTTGTGGTGTTCCTCATTCATATTTTGAGTGCCCAGCCACCGGTGGCTGCACTCCCGAGAATGTGTATGCTACCTCGGGAACCTACAATATGGGCGGTAACGGATACCAACCACAGGGTGACCGAAATCTTATTAGCTACCGTTCGAACCATTATGTTGGACCACCCGGTTTTAATCAACCGTCTCAAGTTAATCAAGTGAATCAAGTGAATCAAAACGTGCAAAACCGAAACCATCAATTTAATCAAAATGCTAATCAAAATCGGGTTAACAATGGATTTCAAAATCAAAGTCATGGTTTTCAAAATCAAAATCGGGGAAATTATAATCAAGGCCCGAATCAAGGGAATTTTCAAGGAAACTATGCTAATCATGGAAATTATTATCATGGAAACCAAAATTTTCAAAATCAAAATCAAGGTTTTAACAACAACAACCGTGGTCAAAACTTTCAAAATCCAGTTGTGAATCAAAATCAAAATCAATCTTCTTCGGATGAGTTACTTAAGCAGTTTATGAAAAGTCAAGAGGAAATGAATAAAATGCTAATTAATCAAATGTCCGAATTGAAGAAGTCTTTAAATGATCGACCCTCGGGCTCGGGAACTCTTCCAAGCAACACGATCGCTAACCCGAGGGGCGATGCTAAGGCGATCACGACTAGGAGTGGTATTGTAATCAATGAACCGAAGGCTCCGACTACCTCTTCTTCTCTTCCTCCCAAGGTAGTCGCCCGTGAAACCGAGGTGACAACGGATACGGGAATTCCTATTAATAATGGAAGGACCAAAAACATCCAACCTCCGGTAGTCTCAACGTCTAAAGGAAAAGATAAAATTGTTTATGAAACTGAGAAAGAAACTCCCGTCAAAACAAATTTGCCTTATCCGTCACGATTGAATGAACAAAAGCACCGTGAGAAAGACAAACACCAAATGGAAAAGTTTTATCAAATTTTCCAAGAATTGCATTTTGATATAAATCTCGCGGATGCTATACTTTTGATGCCTAAATTTGCCTCAATGCTAAAAGGTCTTTTGAATAACAAAGAAAAATTGTTTGAGATATCACGAACCCAGATGAATGAGAATTGCTCGGCGGTTATTCTCAAAAAGCTTCCCGAAAAGCTTGAAGACCCCGGTCGATTTCTCATTCCATGTAATTTTCCTGGGATGGTTCAATGCTTCGCCTTGGCCGATCTTGGTGCTAGCATTAACCTTATGCCGTTATCCCTTTGGAAAAAGTTGTCTTTACCCGATTTGACTCCGACTTGCATGACCCTCGAGCTAGCCGACCGAACTACTTCCCGCCCGATGGGAATAGCCGAGGATGTCTTTGTTAATGTGGGAAAATTTCATTTCCCGGCCGATTTTGTCGTGGTTGATTTTGATGCCGATCCGCGGGTTCCTCTCATTCTCGGAAGAGGTTTCCTAAGGACCGGCCGTGCTTTAATTGATGTTTTCGATGAAGAAATTACCCTACGCGTGGGTAACGAAGCCGTAACTTTTAATTTGGATCAAACCGCAAGGTACTCCTCCGATTATGACAAATATTCCGTTAACCGAATCGACGTTATCGACGAAGTTACGGAGGAGTATGCTCAAGAGTTACTTGGTTTTACCGAACATGCGTCGAGTGGCAATCCCACTCATTCTTCTGAACCAATCATTTCCGATCCTTCCCCTTCCCTCACTCCGTTTGAGGGGAGTGATTTCATCTTGGAAGAGATCGAGGCCTTTCTTGCTAATAATTCGATTTCACCGGAAATTGATCATTCCGTTTGTGACCAGGAGGGAGATGTTCTTTTGATTGAAAAATTATTAAATGAAGATCCCAACCCACCCCTCCCTCCGATGGACCTCAAAATGGCCGATGTTAAAGAAGTTAAGCCGTCTATTGAGAATCCTCCGGAGCCCGAGCTCAAGGATTTACCTCCTCATCTTGAATACGCATTTTTGGAAGGAACCGATAAACTTCCCGTCATAATTTCAAAAGAACTAAAAGATGAGGAGAAGAACCGTCTCGTAGATGTGCTCAAGAAGCACAAAAATGCCATCGCTTGGCAAATTTCCGATATAAAGGGTATCGACCCTCGTTTTTGCACGCATAAAATCTTGTTTGAAGATAATTACAAACCGTCCGTTCAGCAACAACGACGGGTTAACCCAAAAATTCATGAGGTTATCAAAAAGGAAGTTATCAAACTCCTCGATGCCGGAATGATTTATCCAATCTCGGATAGTTCCTGGGTTAGCCCGATCCACTGCGTACCAAAGAAAGGTGGAATGACCGTCGTAACTAATGAAGATAATGAATTGATTCCGACACGTCTTGTTACCGGATGGAGAGTTTGTATTGATTATCGAAAATTAAATGATGCGACTCGTAAGGACCATTTCCCACTTCCATTTATGGATCAAATGCTAGAACGCCTAGCGGGAAATGAGTTCTATTGTTTTCTTGATGGATTCTCCGGTTATTTTCAAATACCTATTAACCCTCCGGACCAGAAGAAGACTACGTTCACTTGCCCTTATGGTACGTTTGCCTATCGTCGTATGCCTTTTGGCTTATGCAATGCTCCAGGCACGTTCCAAAGGTGCATGATGTCTATTTTCTCGGACATGATCGAGAAAACCATGGAAGTTTTCATGGATGATTTCTCGGTTTATGGAGATTCTTTCACTTCTTGCCTCTCCCATTTAGAAAGTATGCTACAATGGTGTGAAGACACCAACTTGGTTCTAAATTGGGAGAAGTGTCATTTCATGGTCAAAGAGGGCATTGTCCTCGGCCATAAGATATCAAAATCTGGGATTGAGGTCGATAGAGCAAAAGTCGATGTGATTGCTAAATTACCTCATCCCACCACCGTTAAAGGAATTAGAAGTTTTCTGGGTCATGCCGGCTTTTACCGACGTTTCATTCAAGATTTTTCTAAGATAGCCCGGCCCCTGACCCACTTACTTGAAAAAGATGCTCCGTTTATCTTCTCTAATGAATGCATCGAAGCATTTAATATACTCAAAGAGAAGTTAACGGAAGCTCCAGTCTTAATTGCCCCCGACTGGGACTTGCCCTTTGAGCTAATGTGCGATGCGAGCGATTATGCTATTGGTGCAGTCCTGGGGCAACGTAAGCTAAAACATTTTCAGCCGATACACTATGCTAGTAAAACTGTGACCGACGCTCAATATCATTACACGACTACTGAAAAAGAAATGTTAGCCGTCATTTACGCTTTTGAAAAATTTCGATCTTATTTGCTCTTGAAGAAAAGCATAGTGTATACGGATCATTCAGCTCTTAAATACCTAATGGCAAAGAAAGATGCCAAGCCACGCTTGATGCGGTGGGTTCTCCTCCTTCAAGAATTCAAAATTGAAATTCGAGATAAAAAGGGAGCTGAGAACCTTGCTGCCGATCATCTTTCACGTTTAAAGAATCCCCATCAAAGTGCTTTCGAGAAAAAGGAAATTAACGAATCATTTCCTCTCGAAACACTGGGGAGTTTATCACATGGTGATTCTAGTACCCCATGGTTCGCCGACTTTGCGAATTACTATGCGGGGAATTTTATCCGTAAAGGGATGTCGTTCCAACAAAAGAAGAAATTCTTTAAAGATGTTAAGCATTATTTTTGGGACGACCCCTATTTGTTCAAAATTTGTGCGGATCAAGTGATCCGGCGGTGTGTTCACGGCACGGAAGCCGCTGAAATTCTCATGGCATGCCACAATGGACCCACGGGGGGACATCATGGTGCCAACTTCACCGCTAAGAAAGTATTTGATTCCGGCTTCTATTGGCCGACGATTTACCGGGATGCTCATGAGTTGGTTAAATCATGTGATTCTTGCCAGCGTCAAGGAAAAATTACTCAGAAAGACGAGATGCCTCAAAATGCCTTCCAAGTCTGTGAAATTTTTGACGTCTGGGGTATCGACTTCATGGGTCCATTCCCGTCTTCTCATGGAAACAAATATATACTCGTGGCCGTCGATTATTTGTCTAAATGGGTGGAAGCGAAGGCGCTCCCCACCAATGACGCCCGAGTTGTTGTGAAATTTCTCAAAAATCTCTTCGCCCGATTTGGTGCACCTCGTGCTATTATAAGCGATCGTGGGACCCATTTCTGTAACGACCAATTCGCTAAGGTTATGCTCAAATATGGTGTCACACATCGTCTTTCCACAGCATATCATCCACAGACGAGTGGTCAAGTTGAGGTCTCCAATCGTGGCCTGAAACGTATCTTAGAAAGGACCGTAGGAGAAAACCGTGCTTCATGGGCTGACAAGTTAGATGATGCACTTTGGGCCTTCCGTACAGCTTACAAAACACCCATCGGGTGCACTCCATACAAGCTTGTTTACGGGAAGGCCTGCCACTTGCCCCTTGAACTTGAGCACAAGGCCTACTGGGCCTTGAAACATGTTAATTTTGACCTTCAAACCGCGGGTGATCACCGTAAAGTTCAATTGAATGAATTAGTCGAACTTCGTGATCAAGCCTATGAGAATTCTTTGATCTACAAAGAAAAGACAAAGAGGATTCATGATGCTAAGATTAAAGATCGTGTCTTTAATGTTGGTGATCAAGTCCTCCTTTTCAATTCTCGATTAAAGATTTTCTCGGGCAAGTTAAAAACCCGTTGGTCTGGACCATTCACCATTACCCAAGTTTTTCCTTATGGAACCGTTGAGCTTGCTCAAAATGACGGTCCCAACTTCAAGGTGAATGGTCACCGTGTTAAACATTATTTTGGAGGGGACATACCACCCATGGTTGTCCCGGATCTCCAAACTTTCCCCAAGGACGATTAAATTCGGGGATCGAGTCAAGCTCATGTGACTCGGTAATCAAAAACAAGCGCTTCGTGGGAGGCACCCCATGCTTATCCATTTCATCTTCTTTATTATCTACTTTCTAAGAATAACGTTACGTGAGGGGGGCGACCCTTTCCAATCTCGTGTTTTCGTGGTTGTTTGTGAATGTTCAGGAATTTCCCCGAAGTTTGAGGACTCTCGTGCTCGTGGTTTGTCGTTCTCTCCACTCGAGTCTCATCCTTCGCTGCTTTATTGGAAATTCACCATATCCAAAATCTTATCGACTAACGTTTATCTCTTGGCATACTTAATAAACGGCCTTAGATTTTAAGTAGGATTACCTTTACCCTTAAAACATTGAGGACAATGTTTCACTTTAGTCTGGGGGGGGGGGGGGGTGAATCTTCGATTCGATTTGACTTGTACCATAGTCTGAGCTGTTTAACTTGCGCAACTCCGCTTTCCACCAAAAATTTTAATTTTTGTCACCTTTTTATATGCAAAATATATATATATATATATATATATATATATATATATATATATATATATATATATATATATATATATATATATATATGATATGAATAATAAGATTTGACACCTTGTTTTGACTTTCCTACCGGCGAGAGTAGAAATAAATGTTTCGACTTGACCGGGCGTGTTGAGCCCTAGCTCGTCTCCCTTAACCAAAATAATCAAAAGATTATGGCTAAGCATCTGCGGATCTCATTACTTGGGATTTTAAATTTGCGGAGATCGAGGAATGATAGAGTTTATTTAGAAGTTTCGTGCTATACACGGATCTCAACCTTGGGATTTAAAAAACCCACGAGAGGTACTTGTGGCCTCCTTGTTCCCATCAGCAACGTCACCAATATATAAATAGATGTCTAGGATTAATTAAGTGTATACGGTTTGGGCAATACTTAGTTTTTTCTCGTTCCCAACAAAATTTCTGCATATGAGGGTTTGGTACACATAGGGGTACTGCCAGTGTTACGGTAAAATAGACTATTGCATCTTGCCGGTTCGCAGCCGATGTTGTGATCTTAGTAAAGGCCGTAGGACTTGGGGTTTGGCATATGATTATGAATATCAATAATAATAATCCAAAGCCAAATAAAAAGGCAGAGGAATCTAAAGCTGTAAAAAAGCAAAGGATATAATCCAAAAGTCATAATAAAGCTCTTGCATCTTGGCGACTCAAAACCGTTGATTGTAATTGAAATAAAGGACTAAGGACCAAATATTATTAAAGTGCTTATAGTTATGCAAAAATGCCAAGCTTCGACTCCGGGGGTTTCCCTAATAAAAAGCTTCCGTTTCGGGTATCAAACATGGTATGTCTCGGTCGTAAATAAAAAGGGAGCCCCTACAAATCGTGTTAAATCAGAGACCTTCATGTGGACCCGACTTTTGTATGCAGAGATTTTCGAGGGAAAGTTTGGAAACTACTTAGCGTTCAAGTTTTGTGCTCTTATCGGACTAACAAATATCGAAACGAGAAAATATGAAGCAATTCATTTCTCACAAATTAAAATCTTTAGATACAAAACTTAGGACCTGGGAACAAGAGGTAATACACAAGTAACTTTTGTGGGCAGTGTTAGCATCTAACTTCTGGTAAACAATGATCTCGATTTTACGCTTAGTTTGGGGGCTTGTGAAAAATCAAGGATGACGATTTTTATCCGTATGGTCTCTTCTCCGTGAGAAGTGTTTCTACTCGTTGACCCTGAAAATTATCAACAGATATGAATTGATAATGAAAGTCAAAATAAACCGTCACATATAAAAATGAAAAATACAAAAAGAGTAGTAGTAGTTATTATTCATGAAAATCGGAAAACGGAGCGTTTTTTAGAATAAATGATTTTACTATCTCTTTTGAAAGTCATTGCTACTTTACAACGTCAGTAAAAAAAGGTTTTGAAATTATTTATCTCTTAAGCGTGAGGTGATGACATTGCGTGAGGGCACGGCAATACCTTAGTCTGGGGATTTTGATGAGTGCTTAATCACTCATCCTTTTAGGCCTTATATCAGACCAAAAATACCAAATACTAACCTTAAATGCCAAGAGAACGTGTGTTTTTGTATTTGTGTATGTGCAGGTACGAATATGTGAAAACTGAACGAAAACAAGCCAAAACCGACAAAAACGAGCACGGGAATGGAAAAAGGTCAAAAGCCGTAGCCGGGGAAGCAAAATGATCAAAGATTGCTCAGAAAGTCATTTGAAGTCCTCAGAGATTCAGAAAGTTCAATATGGGTCCTTGGAAGAAACTTTGGGAGATTGGCAGATTTAGTCCCTGCAGTTTCAGAGTTTGGCAATTATGGTCCTTAAAGCATAATTTGAAGAAAATGGCAATTGTGGTCCTCCATCATTCAGAATATTACAAATTATACCCTTGGATGAATGTTTCCATTTATTACAGATTGGTCCCTACAGTTTTCATAAATACAAAATTGGTCCTTGTCAATACTACTACTAATCCTAATCCTAATACAACCGGAACCAAAAAATCAGCCCAAGCAATACAAACAGCCCACCATCCCTTATTATAAACACCAAGCCCAACCACCCTTTACCCGACCCAACCCTTATTAATTACGTTTTAAAATTACCGCCCCCAAAACTTACCCCCGTTTCCCAGAATTCACTGTTTCTAGAACCCTAAACCCCCAATCCCTTTTATTACCCAAAATTACCTTAATTGGGTAATAAACATAGACCAATCAGGTGTCAAAAGCATCTCTCAGGCACGATAGGAAGAAGGACAAGGTGTGGGATACGTGGACCAATGAAAGAAGCCAAACACCATCGTGCTCCATAAAACAGGGAATCAATGGACCACAATTCTGCTTAGTGATCAAGCCAAAATGGATGGACAAGATTGAAGAAGGATGAGCACATCTAGAATGATCAAAACCCTAGTTCTTAGCTTATATAAACCCCCCCCCCCTCATATTGTAATGTGTGCCGAGTTTTCAATTAGAGTTACTCTGCCAAAATGTTTTTGTAAACTTGTTTTATTATTAATGAAAAGCATCTTTATCTTATTTCAATTCTGTCTCAACTTATTTACTTATTGTCTTTATTAGCTTATTTTACTTTTTCAGCTTATTTACTTCTTTATTTCTTTCAAGCATAGTCTTTTATTGTTACTATTTCAATATTGATCATCTGTTTTCATTTCTTATCCTTGTTATTGTTGTCTACTTATCAAAGAAAAAAAAATAGAAAAACTTACAAAAAGCAAAAAAGATAAGTTCTGTTTTCATCTTTTGATCTTGTTCCTTGTTGTTTTATTGTTGTTTCAAGATCATATAAGCTTCTATAGCTTACTGTGATCATTGAAACTTCTTTCTTGTTCCAAAAGTTCAAGACTTTAAAAAGTCAACGAAAGTCAACCTCAGCTTATTTCAAATAAGCTGAGGGTTGTGGTGGTTAAAGACAGTCAAAAGGTGACCATTGGCCTGTCTAAAGACAGGCTAGCATAGTGACACCCCTCTGTTCTAGCTGAGGGGTCTTGAACTTGTGAGTACCATTTCATTTTTCTCTACTCTTGTAGCTTATTCATACTAGTAGTTCAGATCTGATATAGTAGCTTATTGCTTTTGAATAGTGCTTATACTTGTTCAATATTGCTATTTGGTTACTGTTTCATCATATTTGAAGTTCTTTGGTGCTATTTGCTATCTAACTGTCTCATATAAGCATTTTTCTGTGGATCTTTGATTCTTGGTGAATGATGTTTGTGATTCTTGTTTCTGGCTTATATAATGTTCTTGGATCATATTGAGGTTTTATGATTTGGTTTCAAAGGTTTTTGAAGGTATTGTGGTAGTTTCTGAGTTTGTGCATACCATAAAGGGGTGTTTGGATTGTGTTTGTCTGCTGTGTTAAAGTCTGTGACAGAGGGTATTGATAGTTCTAGTATATCACTTAGGGTAAAATATAAGTAGTAGAACATTAAAATAGTAGGTCTTAGTTTAAAAATAGTCAACTCACTAGTCTAATTAGTATAACTGTTAGCTTAAGACAGATTTTAGGTTAGAAATCTTTAAAATAGTTACAATATAAGTAGTAGTAACTTATAGTAGTCTTACAATAGCTTATTTTCATCTTAAGGGTTATTTAGAAGTAATCAAATTTAAAAAAGGTCAACTTTCTGTTTTTGATAAAAAGTCAAGTAAAGCTGAACACTCAGCTGTTGATCAAAATTTTGGAGGTCTGTGTAGGTTTTATTAGAGTTTGGAAATAGTTGAAACTTGTCATTTTGAAAAGCCTGGTACCTAGTCTTTATAAAAGAAAAAGAAAATTGGAATTTGAATTCCATTTGCTTATTAAAACAAGCCATTGAAGTTGGCTTATCAGGATTGCATTTGCCCTGCACCAACAGTTTTTGCCCTTGTTCTTAGGCATTTCTAGCCTAGTTAATTGAATCAAGGATCTGTTTTTAAGGCTTAATCTTGTTCTGGGGTTGGTAGAGTACAGATTTATTCCAAAAAGTTTCACAAAATTGCTTATTTTCACAGCTTATTGAGCCTACCTTTATGAGCATTTCTGCCTATTCTGTTTGGCTTATTAGGGCTGCTAGAGCTTATTCTTGATCTACAGTTGAAATTTCTGGTTGATATAAGCTTATTACAGTATAGTGCTTCTGTTTCTAGTGTTGTTTGATCTCTGCTTAATCTCTTTGGCTTATTTCTCTTATAAAGTGCTTATTATTGACTTATTGCATCATAACTTGTGCTTCTGAGTTTCAAAACACTTCTGGATTGTTGTTACTAGCTTATTTTAGTACCGAAATCATTTTGTGAAAGTTTGGTTAAGATTTGGTCAGAAGTGCTTATTAATAAGCACTATCATAAGCTGTTTTCAAAGCAATAAGCACTTCCAGTGCTTATTTTTCAAATTTGATATTTTTCCTGGATTCAGAACATAATTTTTGATTTTCCCTGAAATTTTCAGATTTTTCTTAGTAGTTTTGCTATTTTTCTTATTTAATTTTCCTTTTTAATCATTTTTAATTACTTTTTAATTATTAAAAAATACAAAAAAATCAGAAAAAGCCAAGAAAAATCCAAAAATATTTTAGAAAATTATTCTTAGTTATTTTAGAATTTTAGAAAGTAATTTTGCAATTTTTCTCACTTTATTTTCATTTTCTTTTAATTATTAAATAGTTTAATTAAGTTTTTTAATTCATAAAAAATTATTAAAAAGTCAAAAAAATATTTTTCTTTTTTTCTCAAAATTTTCTTTTATCATTTTTGATTTTTAGAAATTATTTCCAAGTTCGTAGGAGTCGTGTAGCTTAAAACTCGCGTTTTATTTCGTACGTTAACGTTTAATTAACGTTTTAGCGTACGGTTTCGATTTTACGTGACGTTTTTATTTTCCTTATTTGAACTACGTGTTTAAGTGATTAATTATGCCTTATTTGCTATATCATTAGTGTAATCTCATATTTATTACTTTGTACCACTTTTCACGACACGTTTTCCGAATCGGAAATTCGGAATTCCATTCACCCTTCACACGGAATACGACCTCGGGTTATCCGTATTTCTTTGCGGATTTCTTGAGCTTATATCTATACTATAATATTGATATTGTGTTTACCACGAATCAGCCACCAATAGAACTTCTTAAGATCCTGGTACATTTTATCGGACCCAGGATGAATGGAGTACCTTGACTTATGCGACTCATGCATAATCAATTCCCGAATTTCTCCATATAAAGGTACCCAAATCCGATCTCCAAAACATAATAATCCATCAGAACGCTTAACAAATCCTTTCTCATTATTAGCCATCCCAAATATATTCTCGGCAGATCTATTTTCTGCTTTTAACGCTTCCGTTTGAGCTTCAAGTATTTGAGACGGTAATGGCGATACGATAGTCATTCCTAAGGACCTAACTCGTAATGGTGGTACTCTTTCCTTTCGACTAAGAGTATCAGCAACAACGTTTGCTTTACCAGGGTGGTAGCGAATTTCACAATCATAATCGCTTAGCAACTCAATCCAACGTCGCTGTCTCATGTTGAGCTCTTTTTGATTTAACATGTGTTGTAAACTTTTATGGTCGGTAAACACAACACACTTTGTTCCGTACAAGTAGTGTCTCCATATTCTTAAAGCAAAAACCACAGCACCTAGCTCCAAATCATGGGTAGTGTAGTTTTTCTCATGCTTTTTGAGCTGTCGTGAAGCATAAGCTATCACCTTCTCTCGTTGCATTAACACGGCTCCCAAACCTTTATGTGAGGCGTCACAATAGACGACGAAATCCTCATTACCTTCCGGTAACGCTAAGATAGGAGCACTACACAACATTTTCTTAAGCAATTGAAACGCTTCCTCTTCTTTATCTCCCCATTCATACGTAACACTCTTTTGAGTCAATTTGGTCAATGGTTTAGCTATCTTTGAAAATCCCTCAATGAATCTTCGGTAATAACCAGCTAAACCCAAAAATTGACGAACTTCGGTTGGGGTTGTAGGTGCAGCCCAATCTTTTATCGCCTCAATCTTAGCAGGATCCACATGGACTCCTTGTCTATCAATCACATGACCCAAAAATTGTACCGTCGGAATCCAAAATTCGCATTTCGAAAACTTGGCATAAAGTTTCTCCTTCCTGAGCAATTCCAAAATGAGTCTTAGATGTTCCTCATGCTCCTTCTCACTCTTTGAATAAATCAGAATGTCATCAATGAATACAATCACAAACTTATCTAAGTAAGGCTTACACACACGATTCATGAGATCCATGAATATTGCTGGTGCGTTAGTCAACCCAAACGACATCACCTGAAACTCGTAATGCCCATAACGGGTTCTGAAAGCCGTTTTCGGAATGTCTTCCTCGCGAACTCGAAGTTGATGATATCCCGATCTCAAATCGATCTTCGAGTATACACTCGATCCTTGTAGTTGATCGAACAAGTCGTCGATCCTAGATAACGGGTATCGATTCTTCACCGTTAACTTATTCAACTCTCTATAATCAATACACATACGAAACGATCCATCCTTCTTCTTCACAAATAAGACTGGGGCTCCCCAAGGTGAAGAACTTGGTCTTATGAATCCTTTTTCGGCTAACTCCGCCAATTGTTTCGACAACTCTTCCAGTTCGGTAGGTGCAAGACGATAAGGTGCTCATGCTACAGGTGCAGCACCAGGTATCAACTCAATCTGAAACTCCACTTGTCTAGTCGGCGGGATTCCCGGCAAATCATCGGGAAACACATCAGAAAATTCACGAACTATAGGCACATCTCCAATGCACCTTTCCTTTTTCTTCGTCTCTCCCTTCTCAGAAATTTGAGCTAAGAAAAGGTAACATCCCTTCTCCATTAGCTTCGGTAACTTTGTGCAAGATATGACTGCTAGTCGGGATGGGCTCCTAGAATCCTTTCGGTCTCCCAATATGTTTAGGACTTCCTTTCCGTATGGTACACGCACGATCTTCTCGTCGCAAAGTATGTGAGCACGATACTTCGACAATCAATCCATACCAATGATGACGTCAAAACTTCCTAACGTGACGGGTAGAAGATCTATGTTGAAAGGATGGTTCAAGAAATTTAGCGTACAACCGGGAATGATGGTATTAATCCTTTCTAGGTTTCCATTTGCTAACTCAATATCATATCCAATTCCTAAGGCCATCGGGGGTTTCTCTAGTAAGGGTGCAAATGTAGTGGACACAAAACTCCTATCGGCACCAGTATCAAATAGTATGGAAGCGTAACGATTATTGAGAAGGAACGTACCAGTAACGACATTCGGATCTTCTCCTCTCTCGTTCCCGAGTGCATACACTCTTCCCTGAGCAGCTCCAGCTTCCACACGTTGGTCCCCAATATCTTGTCGTCCACGGTTTCCTCCAGTTCCACGGTTTCCATAATTGTACCCATTACCACCCGAGCCTTGATTTCCACGGTTCCGCGATTCTCTACACTCATTCCTATAGTGTCCCTTCTTTCCACACCCATAACAAGTAACATCTGCCTTGTTTCTCATTTCAGGAGCAGCTTGAACCATAGCAAGAGGTCGAGCTCTACAATCCCTAGCTGTGTGTCCTTTCTTTGAGCAATTCTGGCATTTCACACTACACCATCCAGTATGATGCTGGTGGCAACGATCACACTTAGGTGCATCACCGTTCTGATTCTTCTTATCTCCATTCCCAATAGCATAAGCCTTAGCTTGTCTCTTGCCTCGGTGATCATTACTCTTAGAGTGACGGTCCCTCTTTCTCTTTCCATTCTTCTCCTTATCAGCTTCTTCTAATTCCAACGAATCCATAAGTTGTTGAGCAATTGTGATTGCCTCATGGATATTTGCAGGCCTAGCAGAAATCACATCATTCCTCGTAGCTACAGGCAACCCATCAGTATACCTCTCGATCTTTTGAGTCTCAGTTTTCACCATATCTGGGCACAACAAGGCTAATTCCTGGTAACGACGATTGTAAGTCGCCATGTCAGTACCTTTCACCTTGTGGTTCCAAAACTCAATCTCTAGCTTCTTGACCTCATTCCTTGGGCAATAAGTCTGAATCAGCAAAGACTTAAATTGCTCCCAAGTCATAGCATACGCTACATCACTCCCAACTGCATTTCGGTAGTTGTTCCACCAAGTCAAAGCTTCATCCTTAAAAGTAAAAGAAGCAAACTTTACCTTCGCATTCTCCGCACAACCGCTGACATTAAACACTGACTCAGTCTTCTCAATCCATCTGACTAAGTAAACCACTCCTTCAGTTCCACCAAACTCAATGGGTCCACAAATCTTGAATTCCTTGTATTGACATCCATTAGCACGGACAGGTGGAAAAGTTCCAGCAGAATTGTTGGAATGATTTGACTCAGTTAGTAGTTCAGCAACTCTTTGCTCCACGAGTTGGTTGATCATTGCTTGATCCACAGTAGGTGCATTAAGTGGAACATGATCATTGTCTCCCTGAACATCAACATTTTGATTCCTGTTGTTGCGGTTAGTGGTGTCCAGGTTGTCAGGAGTAGGGGTTTCAACATTTCGAGTAGGTCGACGACCTCGGCGACCAGGAGTAGTCACAGCAGGACCAGTTCTGGTAGACCTAACAGGGTTTCGACGTAGTGCCATTGATCTGTAACATCATACAAGTTCATGAGTCTCCAATAGAACTTATCGATATGCTCAACAAAACATTTCAACGAAACCAATCATGGAAAGAATAGCAACAATACACCACGTAACATCAATAAAGCGAATAAGGACTCAATTTCCATAACACCCAAAATCACATAATACCATATACTAATAATCATCAACCATATAATAGCGATCTAACATCGTTCCAACTAATGGATAACACAAAACATACTAATCGTTCCAAAAGAGACGAATACTGAGCAAAACACATCAAAATATGATAAATAGCTTTTCTAACCGAACACTCCTCGGTTAAGAAAGCAAAAATATAACATAACCCAACCAACTAGCCACGTGGCTGGCGGAGACTCCTCAACTCCTGCCTCAAGCCATCAAGATCCCTCCATAACGATCCTAACTCCACGCTATGGGTGTCTCGGTCTCTCTTGATGTCAGCCACCTCCTTCTCTAGCTCGGCATTCCTTTGCCAAAGCTTGCGGTCGGCCTCACGAGCAGTAACAAATCCTCGCTACAAACTATCGATATGCTCGTGGACATCCATCAAAACTCTCCTCAGCTCAGTAGTCCTGCCCACAACGACAGTCAAATCAACTCTCAAATCTGCTAAGAACTCTCCAATAACTCTCTCAAGTCGATCAGATACACGTGCAACTCTCTCACTAAGCTCAGTAATCCGAGCCCACAACCTGCCAATCTCACCCAACTCTGCATGCTCAGCAGAAACCTCAGAAGATGCATCCGACTCAACGGGACTACCAAGTGGCAACTCAAACAAGAACGGATGATCAGGTGAATCAGGCTCAATCGGGTGTACAGGTGAATCAGGCTCCTCAGCCTGAGCTGGTGGTGCTAACTCATCATCATCATCATCAGGCATCTCATCCTCCTGAGGGTCATCCTCCTCCTCAGGGTCATCATCATCACCCTGCTCAGCCTCTTGAGGGTCATCCTCCTCCTCAGGGTCATCATCATCACCCTGCTCAGCCTCCTGAGGGTCATCCTCCTCCTCAGGGTCATCAGCCTCATCCTCACCCTCGTACTCCTCCTCCTCCTCATCGGAAGAGTACCTCATCACTCGTCGTCTCCTACTAGGTGAACCATGTAGAGATGTAGTAGGTGATCTAGGACGACGACGCAAGGATGTGGGTGGCGCCTCAGACAGAAGAGAATGAGCATCAATCTGTAAAGGTGATGGAGTAGGGCGTACCGACATGCGTGCCGTAGCTCGGTGGGCAAAGCGTGGTGCCACACGAGCCAAAGCCTGATGAAGAGTAAGCTGCCTCGATGTACCAGGGAGCCCTAAAGAAGATGAGGGTCCCTGCGTAGATGCAGCAGGTAGTGCTGAAGTATAAGCTGCCTGTGATACAGTAGCTGAAGACATGGCCATCTGGTAAGGGTCATCAGATGCCATAATGAACTGTGCAGGTAAAACCGGTGCAGTAAGAATATCCTCGACGACATCGGGCATATGGGAGGCCATAGTCTGTGACAACGGCGTAGGGTAGGTGTAAGTGTTTCAAAACAACTTAAATCACAACTCATAATACTATACCAAGTATACTCATCAAATAGTTCCATATATAATCTCAATAAAAGAATTTCAAACACCGCATTACTAAAATGTTTATAAAACATATAGACCATATAAATCCTCGAGAGCGCCATCTTATTACTAAAATCCATAAACCTCAAATCATCTCAAATATCTCATAATACCTCAAATAATAGAAGATGCTTCGGCTTGGCGGGCTGGCGGGCGGTGGTCAAGGATCATTTTCTATAAAAATACGATTATAGTTTAGGCGTTTATTTACCTAGTTCTCTATAACCTTGGCTCTGATACCAATCTGTAACACCCCCAAAATTTGATACAGCGGAAGACTCAACAAGCTTTCGGGGTGCTACGGGGATTGGTATCCAACACAAGACAGTATAGAACGAGATAAAGTAAACAAAATAAAAACACAACCAAAACGGGGTTTTAAGGTTTACATTTATCCCAACATACTTCAGAGTCAGGCCCAAAATAAAGTAACAATAGGTCCAAATTTAATTATCAGAGTTTAGAAAAATAGATCCATGAACCGTGTGCCTTGGCCGAGCCTTCCATTCCAAGCATGCATCTCAACACTTAATTACCTGAGAAAACGTGCTAAAAGTCAGCTTTCGCTGGTGAGATCATAGGTTTAAATTCAACTAACAATATAGTGGACATATACGCAAAACGCTTGCTAGCTAGACTAAGAATTCGCTAAAAGCCTGCGGATACCCTCCGCTCTCAACATAACACACGGATACCCTTCCGTACTAACATAGATATTCGGGTAGCCCCCGCAATACCAATAATAACTTGGATAACCTTCGAAGTATTAATAACCTATAGGTGCACACTATAGTATCTAAATAAGTCAACCTTGAATAGTACACACAACATATATGCGACTAAAGCTGACAATTCCAAATAACCAAATAAGCCAACCTTGAATAGTACACACAACCTATATGTGACTAAAGCTGACAATCCACCAATAACCAAATAAGCCAACCTTGAATAGTACACACGAAATGTGTGACTAAAGCTGACAATTGATCCTAGTCCATACGCATAGCAAGTTTAGAAAGAATATAAAAGCGATAATAGTCCACGTAAAATGATTTGCACGTTTCTCACCCCAATCATTGAAAACATAGTTCAAGAGTAAAAAGTGGGGCTATGACTCACCTCAAGTCCAGAAAATATCAAGTAGAAGTCGGTAGAAATATGATGTATGATAACTCACGAAACAGCAACTACGGACTTGGCACGACCTAACAATATTAACTCTTTCAGAAATCATTTCCTCAAATTTATAATATTCCCAAACCCGGACGAGAACCCGTTTTATTTCCGAAAATCCATTTCGTATTAGTTTGGTGTATTTGCGTTTGGTATCCATACGGGTAGTGGGTCGACTCAAAACAAACCAAAAAGATCACATTAAGAGTAATAAAATAAACTATGGATCTAATATTAGCCCACTATATCATTTAAATAAATCGCCGAAGTTTATCAAATCCGTCGATTTGATAATCCTCATATTTATTTACGTAACATACCGTTCCAAGATTACACCCAACCTAAAGCACATAGCACATAAATACTATATAGTATATATCATAGTTTAATAAATTCCTCATATATATCGTCAAATTGGCCAGATTTCCCGATATATACACTCGCAATCTATTACACTTTACATATACTACAACCTATGGGCGTCGTAGGATACGATGCCCACTAATATATTCATTTCATATAGCCAAATAACCCGGTTCAACCTTTCGGTTAAGTGGTTATTTAGTTATAGAAAACGTCTATATTAATCGTCATATATCCGTGACAACACGAACGTCACAAATAGTAACTTACCTGAACTCGAGTGACAACGATTTCGCATAACTCAATAAGTTTATCCGTTATATATCCGAAATGACATTTCATTAACCGTTTAATAATTGTCGGGAGTTTCCCGTTTTATAACAAAATTTTATAATAATAATACGTTCAATAATATTATGCCACTTTCGTAGCCTAATATATATATCTAATTGTATTATTTATAATACGACTCGTGATTATTATTATTATTAATATACGCGCCTATATAATTATATATACGTTATTCACGTATATATATTCATATAAACGTTCATATTATCAATAATTATTACTACGAGTTTTATTATTTTCGTTTCAATTTTAATATTTATCGAGTCATACGAAATGGTCACATGTCCGAGTCATGACTCTCGGCTCATTGTCCAAGTCCAATAATATAAGTAAAAGTCATAAAATAATACATCTCCGTCCAAACAATCTCAAACCACGTGCTACAACATGAGGGTCCGACTACGGCACCCGACTAACCTATCTCCGTCAATCTAACGACCGTCTCACAATCGGTCCCCAATATCTCTTTTCGTCAACAACTTCACAATATCACAATAATTCCCTTGTCGAGACCACAAAAGGTCTCGACCCAACAAAAGCATTCGGCCGAAAATATAATGCCACAACAATGTTAATATTATGTTCACAAATATTACAAGAATTAACATCAACAAAGTTAATGTTCGGGTCGGTTTACCAAGCCAAACCCGAGCCCTCGACTCACTTGAGTCACGGCTCAATACCACGAGTCACAAGGACTCGAACCAAACAACCATGGGTCGCAAAAATAAGCTCCAACGAGCACCCTCAAACTGCCATTCGACCACTTGGGTCGCGGCATCAATAACCATATACGACCATGAGGCCTCGACTCCATCGAGTCGAACCAAGATCAACCATAAACAACATGATAACCATAATTTCCAAGCCACAAGGAGCAAGTTAACGAGCCATAGGCTCGAATCCCACAACAAGCCGTGAGTCTTCGAATCACGGTTCGTTCGAACCCACAAGAAAAACTAAACCCCGGATACCAAACCATTTGAAAACGTAGTTTCATCAAAAACCCATAAACATATCACGTTTTAAATGAAAACCCACTCG
Organism: Artemisia argyi; assembly: GCA_030686995.1. Lineage (NCBI taxonomy): Eukaryota > Viridiplantae > Streptophyta > Magnoliopsida > Asterales > Asteraceae > Artemisia > Artemisia argyi. Next base: position 167,965,920 of record CM060696.1, on the reverse strand, counting down.
GATCTCATCAATTCGTGACCCTTGGTCACGATTCGAACCCATAAATCGAGTCAAAACTCGACCTACCTTCCAAAACAATACCAAATCGAAGAATACTCAAGAAATAACAAGAAGGTGATGATGAACTTGTGATTATTTTGATTCGAATTGGTGTTAATGTAAGGATTAGGGCGCGTGTAGGCGTAGATCGAATAGAGGATGAGATGGGGAGTCTATTGGTGGTGGTCGTGTAGTGTGGGGGTCGGCGGTGGAGCAGTGGTGGTGGCCGGAAGTTGGTGTCGGCTAGGGTTAGAAATGGGGAGGAAGGAGATGAGATGAGAGAGATGGAAATTGGTGAGTGTGTTTGTGTGTGTGTGTGGGTGAACCGAACCACACAACCTTTTATTATCTTTTTTTTTTTTTTTTTTTTTTATAATAATAATAATAATAATAATAATAATAATAATAATAATAATAATAATAATAATAATAATAATAATAATAATAATAATAATAATAATAGTAATAATAATATTATTACGGTGTGGAGCGGGTAATATGGGTAAATGTAAAAACATGTGGCCCGAACCCGAACTCCTTTCAAAACTTCAATATCTCTTGAAAATATCTCGTAAATAATTAAAATATAGTCGGACTCGTTAAGACGAATCATAAACTTTTGTTAGGTAATCCTAGTGCCAAAGTCAACGTAGTATCAAGTGAGAATTCAAATATACATCACCGAGCATTAAATCAAAAATGAATTATGAACATAATTCACGAATTCCATAACGTCATTAATTAAAAATATCCATAAAATAGGTCTTACAAGTTCGTTGTGAAATGAAAATTTCAAATAAAAAATTATAAACGAACTTAAATCGTAATGCGGGTTTTTAAAATAGCTCCCTAAACTGCCGGTTGTCACAACACAACAATTCACCAGGTAACAAGGGGGATGATAAAAATCACGTGGTGCATCAGCAAAACTTGGTGGAGCAGCAAAATAACATTGTAGAGACGCATCAGCAAAACATGTCGGAGGAGCAGCGAAAAAGGTTTTTGGATAGCTTGGTGGAGGAACAAGTCTTAAAGCCTATAGAGCGGCATGAAATGTTGAATTTCGTAAGGAGGATTAGGGCTCTTAATATTTACTATGAACTATTGAAAGAAACAAAAGATGAGACGAAAAGGGATGCAAGCAGGGAAGAGAGCTCTGGTTCTAGCCGGTTGGGGTGAAAGTTTAACGATTATGGTGTTTGTAATATTTTAGTATGTTGTAACCTGGTTTTTATTTAATGTATCGTATGGTAGCTACTTTTTACTCCTTGATTGTAATAGTACCTTCTTTAATTCTACCAGTTCCTTTTTTATGTAATGTGAAATTGTAGTCAATGCAAGTATATTAACCATACCATTTATATTACTTGAAACAACAACTACAACAATAACAGACGATACGATAACTAAGAAACAGAAATACAAACAACTTAAAAACGATAGGATAAATAAACATAAAACTATGATTCAATTAAATGAATCATCCGACATATATCCCTCGTGACTCGAGTAGGAGGCACTTGAGTCGTCCTCACTCGATGGCACAGGTGGAAGACCCCGAGCCCAACGCCTTTCTGCTCTTCTATTCCTCCGATCCCGTTTTCCTTTGAGGTACGCCTCACGCTTCCTATTCTGACGGGCTTGCTCAGCTTCATGCTCCCGTACCACTTCCATATCCAGCTCATACTGTTCGTCCTCAGTCAATTGACGAATCACGGGTTGGTTTATCTCTGGAAACATTACTTCTGGTGGAATGGCAGGTGGTGGTTGTCATGCACTTGGAAGCTCGGAAACAAATCTTGGGGTGGAGTGGGAGGTGGTGGGTTGTCATGCACTTGGAAGTACTGCCACAGTTCTTGTGGTGTAAATGCAGGTGGTAGATGGTGTGGTGGGTTGTCATTCACATGGTAAAACGGAAACAGATACGGTGGTGGAGTGCCAGGTAGTGTGTGAAACGAATCATTTTCAGGTGATGCATGGTTTGACATTGTGTTTGAATAAGAAAACTCAGTTAGTATGTAAATTGTGTGTGTATTCACCATACAACAATACCTATTTATAGACCAAAAAAAGTGAACCCTACCTACTAAACCCTAAAAACAGAACCCAAAACCTAAACCCTAATAATAAGACGTAACATACTTTTCCCATTCCCCATGCACAATAACTGCATGTCGCGTATGGATTTAAGTGTGTCGCGTACATCCATACGCGACATGCAATATATATATATTTTTTTTTTTGCCCGAGCTACAATCTTGACATGTGTCCTCCCCTGGTGTCGCGTATGGATTTAAGGGGAATCATGGGGTATTTTTGAAAACGGCTGGGATTTGGGGTATTTTGTGACATACCCCTCCATGCAGGGGTATGTCAATAATTTTCGCAACTTTTTATCCTTAGGTCTTTCTGAGGTGGAGATATGATCTTCCTCATAACCCGCGCTCATTAAATTAGGGCGAGATTACTGCAGTATCCCTGTCACACCATATGTGGCTCAATCTACCCATACTTTTTGTGTTTCTCAATTCTACCCCAACATGTCAAGTTTTTTTTACGCGACATGTTAAAGACGCACGTGACATTCATATATTGTTTCTGGACTCCAAAGAAAAAGAAAAAAAAAAAAAAAAAAAAAAAAAAAAAAAAAAAAAAAAAAAAACATGTCGCGTAGTAATATAAACTATATACACGACATGTACCAATACCAATTCACAAGCTAGTGTGCAAGTTAAAAAATAAAAAACTTACATAAAACACCCTTTAACTTTTCGATAATTACAACTTTTTTATATAACAAACTTTATTTGTCAAATATTTAGCAAATATATATCAAATTTGTTAATGAAAAAAGTATCGTTACAAAGAGCTCTGAATTACGAACAAAACGAGCCCAATATTGATATGCTTTTGACATACATACGATTTTATAAAATTTCAAAATACCGTTTATAGGTTTAGAAAATTATACCGTTTTTAATTTATGAATATTTACGTTTATATTTCCCAACGATATTCATATTTCATAGAATTGTACGTCTTTGTCCCTTGTGGTTTAAGCGTATGTTTTAAAAGTTCATAAAATCGTACGATATTCTATTTCATAGAATTGTACGATATTCATATTTTATAGAATATCGTACGATTTTATAAACTTTTAAAACATACGCTTAAACTACAAAGGACAAAGACGTACAATTCTATGAAATATGAATATCGTTGGGAAATATAAACGTAAATATTCATAAATTAAAAACGGTATAATTTTTTAAACCTATAAACGGTATTTTAAAATTTTATAAAATCGTACGTATGTCAAAAGCATATCAATATTGGGCTCGTTTTGTTCGTAATTCAGAGGTCTTCGTAACGATATTTTTTTCGTTAACAAATTTGATATATATTTGCTAAATATTTGACAAATAAAGTTTGTTATATAAAAAAGTTGTAATTATCAAAAAGTTAAAGGGTGTTTTTTATAAGTTTTTAATTTTTTAACTTGCACACTAGCTTTTCAATTGGTATACATGTCGTGTATATAGTTTATATTTCTACGCGACATTTTTTTTTTTTTTGGGAGTCCAGAAACAATATATGAATGCCACGTACGTCTTTAACATGTCGCGTAAAAAAAAACTTGACATGTTAGGGTAGAATTGAGAAACACAAAAAGTATGGGTAGATTGAGACACACATGGTGTGGCAGGGGTACTGCAGTAATTTTTTCTAAATTAGGTAACGTTATTGTTGTGTTTGTCTTTTCTTATAGCATTTTCGAAAAGGCTGATAAAAACACTTTTTATAAACTTGCTATTTTGCGAATGAAATATATGTTTTTCAAACCCAAAAGGCAGTTACATTTCAATTATTATCTAAGGTAAGAAGATATAATGAGTTATGAATTTAGAAATAATAAACAGAAAACATCTTATAAAGATGCTTGAAGGTGTCTTTAAAAGATTAAGTTTGTTTGCTCAAAAAAATAATAATAATATAATAATAATAAGTTTGAATGTACTACATAGTTGTTTTGATGTTTCTACTGCATGTACTTCAAGTTAAGTTGTACGAGTTCTAATAACCAAATAACGGCTAGTATTTGTTTTTCTGACATTGTTAAACGATTGTTTTGTTCGGAATTTGGAGATCACTATCCAGATCTTCACAACGAATTCGCACCTCCAAAAACCTTCAAGGGATCAACGACGTATTTCGTTTAAGTAATCTTGATCACAAATACTTTGCCACTACCAAAAGACATAAGAGCTGGGGTTTATATGTGATTAAGTTGATTGTACTTTTAAATTGATTATTTTACTGTTAATCAAGAATAACGTAGTCAATTTTATTTCGGTTTTGAAACATTTATTTAAATTTTTGATTATTCATATTAAAAGGGCAAATCGCACAAAAATATATCACATTTAAAGTCAATTTGAATATTGTAGGTAATAATTTTTTTTTAAACAGTGATAAGGTTTTTCTTTTTGACTTTTCGAAAGCAATTATCAGGCATAATTTTAGCCGAAATGACTTTTAAATGCTCAATTATAATAATCGATAACATTTCTCAAAAAATTTTAAAAAAACTTTAATTTGTAAAAAATAACTTAGATACCTTAAATTAAAAATAAAAATAAAAAAATGAGTACTTCAAATTAAAATTGGCCTTATATGTGATACTTTTTTGTGCAATTTGTCCGTATCAAAACTATCATTTGCAGTTGTTTTTTTAAGCATTTTCATTAAAATTCTTAGCTTCTTGTTAACTATAATAATATTGATTGGTGTACTTGCGAATTTCATACAACATTTGTACCACTATATTCCACAAATTTTCATGAATGGTGTTTAATGTGTATTCAATTTTGTTATTCAGATTCGAACTTTCTTACATTGTCTTCGACCACTACTTATAGTTGACGGTGCACATCTGAAGAGTGTCTACAAAGGTACAAATTTGTTAGCAGTCGGCATGGATGGAAACAACCAAATTGTGCCTATTGCTTACGGTATATGCAGAGGGGAAACTGGTGAATGTTGGTCATGGTGGTTTTCATGCCTTAAAGAATGCATAGCCGATAGATAGGATTTGGTTATCATATCTGATAGGCATCCTTCTATCAGATTAGCTGTACAAAATGAATACCCATTGGCGTTTCATGGTATATGCTGTCGTCATCTAATGATGAATCTTTCTTTAAAAAGGGACACAACAAAGGCGCTATTTTGGAGGATATGCAAAGCGTATACACCTGACGAATTTGATAGCAAGATGCAAATACTCCTGTCCATTCAGCCCGAGGCGTTCCACAAGCTAATAGAGGCGGGTGTTCACAGATGGTCGAGAGCATACTGCCCACTAACTCGCTACAATTACTGTACTTCTAACAGTGTCGAGTCTGTTAATGCTTGTACCGTAAAATCAAGGAAGCTGCCTATAACAATGCTGACCGAGCAATATCGAAAAATGGTGCAAGTCTGGTATTTTAAACGGCGACAAGTGGCTGGTATTTATTGTCCCGATTCGTATAATTATATTTTTAATAATTATCTTTAACATAAAGTCACTTCTTAGAGCCTATTTGTTTATGCAGCAAATATGAAACATGAAATAACTGATTGGGCATCCCATAAAGTGGAAAAGAGAAAAATGAAAAGCGCAACCTGGAATGTATACGGGGTTGACCAATATCGGTTCCAGGTTTTTGATGGGAGATACAATCGGGAAGTGAACTTAGCGTCTAGGACATGTGATTGCCTCAAATGGCAGCATTCTGGTATACCTTGCGGTCATGTTATTGCTGTGAGTAGATTTTTGGGTCAAAACACTTGTGTCCAGTACGTTCAGGATTGGTTCAAAAAAGCTAAATACCAAGCCACATATGCAGAGGCGGTGAATTTTGTTGGAGAGTTTCATGAATGGGAGTATCCTTCAAATATACAACCAATCAAACCTTCACGAATGGACAACCCACAACCCGGCCGGCCAAAAAATACTAACCGTATACGATCCCAGGGTGAGGAACCAAGGTTAAGACATTGTGGTAGGTGCGGTGAAGCTGGACACAATCGTGGGCAATGCAAGCAACCATTCGTCCCTGAGGAAATGTTAACCAAAAGAAAACAGTATCCCAGAAAGAAAAAACCCGTTAACGATCAACAACAAACACCTCCGTTATTCGACTCACACCCAACTCAAACAGATCATCACACCGTTCCTACTTATGATACATACCCATCTCATGTGTTTGGACATAACACATTCCCAACACAACCATATAATCAAAATTTTTACACAACAGGACAATATGACCAAGGGCAAGCAAGTCATGAACAACATGGTCATCATAACCCGGCACACGGCTATGAGCAATATAACTCCCAACCATATCCCTTTCAACCATACCCGTCACAACATTTAAATGATCATAACACTCAACAGTCTAATAATAGTTGGTTTAATTTCTTTGGATAATAACTAGTTTGCACTTGTTACTTATGTATTCCAATGTAATTGTAGTAATTTTGTAACATTTGTTACAAAGCTTGTAATAAATTTCTTTTTTAATTATAGCCTTTATTTCCTGAAAAGCCTAATAAAATAACTAGTTTGTACAAAATAATATTAAATTGATTAATCTTAAAACACTTCTGACACAGATATGACTACTCACCTTTATGGTAACTCCACTACTGACAAATAAATGACTACATACATTTGCTTGTATCTAAATATATATATATATATATATATATATATATATATATATATATATATATATATATATATATATATATATATATATATATATATATATATATATATATATATATATATATATATATACACTTGTGGTATGTGGTTTCAAGTTATCAAAACCAATTGTGTCTTCTTTCATTCACCAAATGTCAACGTCTAATAACCATACATTCGAATTCACTATTAACTACAACGGAAAATTTATACTTAACCCACTAACATATGAAGGTGGTTCACACATGAATATTGTTGTCCTACAATTTGGTTTTCAAGATATGGTTACATATCTGAAGAGAAAATTACCATCCATGGTCCAAAATCTATATTACGTGTTGCCACAAAACGACACATTAAATGGTATGAAAGCAATCAAAGGCGATTATGATATTGATGTTATGTATGACTTCGCAAAAGTGGCAGGAAAGATCCAAATTTTTGTTTCCGAAAATCGCGAAGATCTAACAACAATATTGATTCCAGATGATGGTTGTTTGGAAGAATCATTTGCATGTGTAATTTCAGAAGAAACAAAATTTAAACGTGAAGAGCGTGTCCGATATCTACATGAAATGGTAGAGAAAAAAAACAAAAGTGAAGAGCGTGTCCGGTTTAACATTGAACGAAAAAAAAACCTACGTCGCCGTATTCACAAACCATTTTCAATTTTATTGTTCACAATAATGGTCATCTGGTTTGCAATGAAGGAAATATAGAGTATGTAAATGGTTGGAAGATGAACATCAACATTCCAAGAATGAAGCTCGATGAGATGAAATAATACTTGTCTAACATTCTCGATACGAAGATTCATGCTCTTTATTATGAAGTTCCGCACACTGGGTATTCAATCACCGTCAAGCTAAGAAACAACTATGATATGCATGTGATATTTGATATTTCAGCATCACAAGGCGGCCAGTTGCAAGTTTACGTTGACCATTGCGGTGTCAATTTTATTATTGAAAAGTATGTATGCCCAAATGCTACTTTAGCAAAAATGATGGATCATGTGATAACAGACTACCCAAATGAAAACAAAGACGGAAGAAAAATCATACAACAATCGGATTACACTTTAGATCAAATGGTTGAATGGGCGGAACAAGAACACTTTGAGAATGAGGAAGCTAAAGCAGATGAACGTCATAAAGCCTTATGGAAGAATCGTTTCAATTATTAAGAATATCAATCAATAAGTGTGTTTTATGCCTTAAGAATGTCATCTATATATGATCTGTTTTATCAGTGATTCAATAAACATTGCCATAAGTATCCAAATTAAAAAATTTATTCAAATAAGAGTACAAACGTTCATTAACAAAATACAAACCACTTAACATAAAACTAGATAAGCTCAATCGTCTTATTTGTTGGGTTGAACAACATACAATTGTGCCACCCCAGCAGTAGCAGCACAAGCACATTCAACAAAAAACATTACCTCATCATCCTCAGTAATGTCAATACGATAATTAAACGAAGCCAACTTACAGGACAAATTAATCGGAATATTTGGATCTAAATTGAATTTCTTCAACACCAACCCAACTAACCCTGAGTACGTCAAATCATTATACATAATGACACCTCGATGCTGATCATCATAATGTAACACACATTTAAACTTCATAATGTTAGAATCCATGGATACTGTAAAGAGAAGTAACAATTATGTGTAAAGAGAAGTAACAATCATAGCTAGATTATAAAGCAATTGAGGTCAGACAATTTTTTAAAGGTTATGACACTTTGAAATGACAAGTCACTGACAATGTCGTGTACGCTTAAAAGTTTACACGAAATATGACACTTTGAAATGACAAGTCACTGACAATGTCGTGTACGCTTAAAAGTTTACACGAAATATGACACTTTGAAATGACAAGTCACTGACAATGTCGTGTACGCTTAAACGTTTACACGAAATATGACACTTTGAAATGACAAGTCACTGACAATGTCGTGTACACTTAAAAGTTTACACGAAATATGACACTTTGAAATGACAAGTCACTGACAATGTCGTGTACGAAATATGAGTAAGCTTTTGCATTTGCTTCTATAGTCTTTTTCAGGTATTTTGTAGTGATACCACTATAAATTAAACACAAACATTCCACACATAAACCAAACAGATTTCTCTAAAAATTAAAACGAAACAATGTCACACAACAATTCACCAGGTAACAAGGGGGATGATAAAAATCACGTGGTGCATCAGCAAAACTTGGTGGAGCAGCAAAATAACATTGTAGAGACGCATCAGCAAAACATGTCGGAGGAGCAGCGAAAAAGGTTTTTGGATAGCTTGGTGGAGGAACAAGTCTCAAAGCCTATAGAGCGGCATGAAATGTTGAATTTCGTAAGTAGGATTAGGGCTCTTAATATTTACTATGAACTATTGAAAGAAACAAAAGATGAGACGAAAAGGGATGCAAGCAGGGAAGAGAGCTCTGGTTCTAGCCGGTTGGGGTGAAAGTTTAATGATTATGGTGTTTGTAATATTTTAGTATGTTGTAACCTGGTTTTTATTTAATGTATCGTATGGTAGCTATTTTTTACTCCTTGATTGTAATAGTACCTTCTTTAATTCTACCAGTTCCTTTTTTATGTAATGTGAAATTGTAGTCAATGCAAGTATATTAACCATACCATTTATATTACTTGAAACAACAACTACAACAATAACAGACGATACGATAACTAAGAAATAGAAATACAAACAACTTAAAAACGATAGGATAAATAAACATAAAACTATGATTCAATTAAATGAATCATCCGACACATATCCCTCGTGACTCGAGTAGGAGGCACTTGAGTCGTCCTCACTCGATGGCACAGGTGGAAGACCCCGAGCCCAACGCCTTTCTGCTCTTCTATTCCTCCGATCCCGTTTTCCTTTGAGGTACGCCTCACGCTCCCTATTCTGACGGGCTTGCTCAGCTTCATGCTCCCGTACCACTTCCATATCCAGCTCATACTGTTCGTCCTCAGTCAATTGACGAATCATGGGTTGGTTTATCTCTGGAAACATTACTTCTGGTGGAATGGCAGGTGGTGGGTTGTCATGCACTTGGAAGCTCGGAAACAAATCTTGGAGTGGAGTGGGAGGTGGTGGGTTTTCATGTACTTGGAAGTACTGCCACAGTTCTTGCGGTGTAAACGCAGGTGGTAGCTGGTGTGGTGGGTTGTCATTCACGTGGTAAAACGGAAACAGATACGGTGGTGGAGTGCCAGGTGGTGTGTGAAATGAATCATTTTCAGGTGATGCATGGTTTGACATTGTGTTTGAATAAGAAAACTCAGTTAGTATGTAAATTGTGTGTGTATTCACCATACAACAATACCTATTTATAGACCCAAAAAAGTGAACCCTACCTACTAAACCCTAAAAACTGAACCCTAAACCTAAACCCTAATAATAAGACGTAACATACTTTTCCCATTCCCCATGCACAATAACTGCATGTCGCGTATGGATTTAAGTGTGTCGCGTACATCCATACGCGACATGCTATATATATATATATATATATATATATATATATATATATATATATATATATATATATATATATATATATATATATATATATATATATATATATATATATATTTTGGCCCGAGCTACAATCTTGACATGTGTCCTCCCCTGGTGTCGCGTATGGATTTAAGGGGAATCATGAGGTATTTTTGAAAACGGCTGGGATTTGGGGTATTTTGTGACATACCCCTCCATGCAGGGGTATGTCAATAATTTTCGCAACTTTTTATCCTTAGGTCTTTCTGAGGTGGAGATATGATCTTCCTCATAACCCGCGCTCATTAAATTAGGGCGAGATTACTGCAGTATCCCTGTCACACCATGTGTGGCTCAATCTACCCATACTTTTTGTGTTTCTCAATTCTACCCCAACATGTCAAGTTTTTTTTACGCGACATGTTAAAGACGTACGTGACATTCATATATTGTTTCTGGACTCCAAAGAAAAAGAAAAAAAAAAAACATGTCGCGTAGTAATATCAACTATATACACGACATGTACCAATACCAATTCACAAGCTAGTGTGCAAGTTAAAAAATAAAAAACTTACATAAAACACCCTTTAACTTTTCGATAATTACAACTTTTTTATATAACAAACTTTATTTGTCAAATATTTAGCAAATATATATCAAATTTGTTAATGAAAATAATATCGTTACAAAGAGCTCTGAATTACGAACAAAACGAGCCCAATATTGATATGCTTTTGACATACATATGATTTTATAAAATTTCAAAATACCATTTATAGGTTTAGAAAATTATACCGTTTTTAATTTATGAATATTTACGTTTATATTTCCCAACGATATTCATATTTCATAGAATTGTACGTCTTTGTCCCTTGTGGTTTAAGCGTATGTTTTAAAAGTTCATAAAATCGTACGATATTCTATTTCATAGAATTGTACGATATTCATATTTTATAGAATATCGTACGATTTTATAAACTTTTAAAACATACGCTTAAACCACAAAGGACAAAGACGTACAATTCTATGAAATATGAATATCGTTGGGAAATATAAACGTAAATATTCATAAATTAAAAACGGTATAATTTTTTAAACCTATAAACGGTATTTTGAAATTTTATAAAATCGTACGTATGTCAAAAGCATATCAATATTGGGCTCGTTTTGTTCGTAATTCAGAGGTCTTCGTAACGATATTTTTTTTGTTAACAAATTTGATATATATTTGCTAAATATTTGACAAATAAAGTTTGTTATATAAAAAAGTTGTAATTATCAAAAAGTTAAAGGGTGTTTTTTTGTAAGTTTTTAGTTTTTTAACTTGCACACTAGCTTTTCAATTGGTATACATGTCGTGTATATAGTTTATATTTCTACGCGACATTTTTTTTTCGGAGTCCAGAAACAATATATGAATGCCACGTACGTCTTTAACATGTCGCGTAAAAAAAAACTTGACATGTTAGGGTAGAATTGAGAAACACAAAAAGTATGGGTAGATTGAGACACACATGGTGTGGTATGGGTACTGCAGTAATTTTTTATAAATTAGGTAACGTAATTGTTGTGTTTGTCTTTTCTTATAGCATTTTCGAAAAGGCTGATAAAAACACTTTTTATAAACTTGCTATTTTGCGAATGAAATATATGTTTTTCAAACCCAAAAGGCAGTTACATTTCAATTATTATCTAAGGTAAGAAGATATAATGAGTTATGAATTTAGAAATAATAAACAGAAAACATCTTATAAAGATGCTTGAAGGTGTCTTTAAAAGATTAAGTTTGTTTGCTCAAAAAAATAATAATAATATAATAATAATAAGTTTGAATGTACTACATAGTTGTTTTGATGTTTCTACTGCATGTACTTCAAGTTAAGTTGTACGAGTTCTAATAACCAAATAACGGCTAGTATTTGTTTTTCTGACATTGTTAAACGATTGTTTTGTTCGGAATTTGGAGATCACTATCCAGATCTTCACAACGAATTTGCACCTCCAAAAACCTTCAAGGGATCAACGACGTATTTCGTTTAAGTAATCTTGATCACAAATACTTTGTGTTGATACAAAAGTTGGGTGTACCTGGTTGTTGGGCTTTGCTCTTATATCAATTAGTTCCTTAGCACTTTGTTACCTGCGTACTAAGAAAAAGAACAACACCGTTAGGCTTATCGAGGGATTGTCTCCCCCGATTAGACTCCGGCGTGAGAGTAAGTAATCGAATTTGGGTTTTGGTTGAAGAGTTTAGGGATTGTGTGGATCGTCCCTTGAATGAGAATCGTATGATTCTATATATAGGGGCTAAGAAACCGTGTTTCTTGCTCCTTACTCTTCGCACGCATGGTGCTTATCCGAGGTAAGGATATCTATTCCTTGAATAGATAATCCTTATCGGGTACCCGGTGGGTTAGAGTGGGCCTTCGGGCTTCGTGAGCCCAATCGCTGATACTACGGCCCATACCATTTGTCATGGTAGCCCATTCGTAATGGGCTTAAGTGTAAGTAATGTCTATCATTTGGCTTGCGGCCCAAATATAGGATATACGTCATCATGTCCCCCCAGTCTAATATGCGCGGCGCGTAGCCGCGGGTACTAGACTTAATGTAAACAGCGGTAAGCGTGGCGGGAAATTGGACAAATTGTTACCGCCTTTTTGGAGGTGCAATATTGTTGCCTTGGAAATCGGAGGTGGTGTCCACGTATCACTTGGGATTCGGGAAAAAGTGCATGTACCTCTTCACCTTCTAGCCACACATTCAATGTGAGTGGGTTCCACGTGGATGAGGTTTAGGGTTTTTACTACCCCTATATAAGGGTCACCGCCCCCCCCCCCCCCTTTTTTACACACACAGTAAAAACACACATAGCTACTATTCACCTTCTTTTTCATTTCTAGAGCGTTTTTTGCAGAAAACCGTTTAACCCTCGTAGGTAACTTGTGCGTCTGCTTTAGGTTTAAGATGAAAATTGTCGCTCAGTTGGATGAGTTTCGCTCTGCGATGTCCGTCGAGGATGTAATGCATTTTTCTTCCGACTATTTCGTGCCTTTGGATGTACATCCAGAGGTGCCAGATGTCGATGCGTGTATAGCCGACTTCCCCGAAGGGAAGATAGGTCTATACACGAAATTTTTTGAGTACGCTAATTACCGCGTACCTATTTCTGTATTTCTGAGCGACTTGCTCAATCACTATCGCCTTCACATCTCTCAGCTGCACTGTATAGGTGCGGCGAAGGTGTCGAATTTTGAGATAAACTGCCGTTTATTGGCGATAGAACCCACCGTGGACTTGTTCCGCTCTTTTTACCACTCAACGTGGTCAAATGGTTGGGTATCCTTTGCGAAGCGCCCGGGGGCGTTTCAGTGTTACACGGAGAAGGTTGACGCACTCAAGAATTGGAGGGAATATTTCTTTTGGGTAGACGACGTGGTCTTTCCCTCCGATTTTGAGTTTTATACTCAGGCGTCCTTACCAAGGGATGGACGCCCCGCACCCGGTTCATATAGGATTGCTGACGCGCAGACGTTAGATGCCAATCGATTGGCCATTAACCCTTATCCGGAGGAGTTTTTGGTTCATGTAGGATTGAGTCGCGCGTATTTTGGCGCAGCAGATGAGGTTCCCACTTTCCTAAGTGAGGATGGCCGGGGTGGGTGTTCATCCTTTGTAATTTGTTAGTAAGTTTTTCTTTCTTTTATTTCTTCGCGCATTTGCCAACTAATCTTTCGTTGCTTTTCTTGCTTTATTGTTATATGTGCAGAGATGGACTTGTTCGCGGTCGTGAAGCTTGATAAGCCAAAGCAGGTCACTATAGGGGTTCGTCCGTTGAGGGAAGGGGAGACACCCCTACTTGACGCGACCGCGGGGCATTTGACTGTTCTGCCCTCGGCCACCCCTGAGAGTACGCCCCCAATCGTGGTCGCGCCTGTGCAAACTATAGCTCCCGAGGTGGTGGAGGAGCCTACTGAGAAGGCGGTGCCTGAATTGGAGGTGGCGCACGAAGAGGCGCACTCAGGGTCATCTGATAGCATTCGGATTCTGAAGCCTGAGGAAGTGCTGAGAGAGGAAGTTGCGCAGAGTTCGAAGCGCAAGGCTGAGGCTGGTGGGAGTGATAAGAGGAAGAGGCGCCGCCACGTCATTGGAGACGCGGAGTCGAATGCCGAGGAGACTTCGACCTCTGGCGCTCGTTTGAAGGTGGATGACGCTTCCCCATTTTTGTAAGTATAAATTAGTGGTTCTCTCTCTTTTTCCCTCTTTATGCTATTATTACTTGTTGTAATTATTGTCTTTTGTTGCGCAGGGATGATGGCGCAAAGGATGATGAAGTCTCCTCTCCACAGGATGAAAACAAGGAGGGAGGTACTTTTGCTGCTGATGGTGGTGAGGCGCAGCAACTGCTTGATGAGTTGGCTGCGACTACTGCCCGTCAGGCTGAGCTGGTGGCGCAGCTGAAGGGAAAACGTGCTGGGGAGAGTCGTGCTCTAGCCCAGAAGGAGGAGGAGCTGGAAAAACTTCGCGCGCAACTGGCGGGCGTGCAAGTTGAGCTTGGGGAGTCAAGGGCGTATGGGGAGAAAATCGCCCAGGACAAGATGAGCATCTTGGCTGATCTGCTATTTGCGAGGGCGAAGCTCGAGCAGATAAAGGCCAAGACGTCGTGGTCTGTGTCGTTCCTTGAGGAGAAGAGATCTGAGCATTATGCTAGGCTTCAAGAATTCAAGGAGAACATGGAGAAGACGCTTGTGGCGTATGAGGAGAAGCTGCGCGCCCTTAGCATTGAGTACGACGAGGAGCTGTATCCTCATCTCATGTCTGTGATTGCTGAGCGCAGGTATTCTTACACCCTTATATTTTAAAATTGTTTTCTTCACTCCATTGTTTATCTTATCTTGTTACCACTTTGTGAATGCAGGTGGTTGATCAGCCATGGGCTGCGTCTGGCAGCTCTAAGTACTCTAGAGTCTGCGGAAGTGGTGGAAGCCTTTGGGAAGGTTGTTCACTGCGCGATGGCGCGTGGCCGTTCACAGGCTATGGAGGAGCTCCGTGAGGCCAAGTTGTTGGAGAAGGACTTGGCGGAGATCCCTGGTTACAGCTCTACGGCTTACGATGAGCTAGTGCAGGCCATGGCGGGGCTGAAAGTTCTTGAGTTGCCCCACATAGGGAAGTTGGAGCGCGATCAAGATGATCCCATAGCCGTGCTGATGGCGGGTCTAACTTTGCAGCGCCATCTTGAGGAGAACGCGGAGGAGGAATTAGATTATTATCTAAAACCTGATGTATCGCAGCTTCAAGTCCCTGTGTTCGCACGGCCTCGTGATATCCTGAAGCCTTTTGCTCTTGAGAAGGAAATTCCTTTGAAAGAGGTGCTGGAGCGACATGCCCAGAGGGTTGCTGTGAAGAAGGGTATCAAGGGCAAGGCCGTGATGTGCGGTATGGGCGCTGCACATCTTCCTAGATCAGATGGCGTGGCCGTGAGCGTTCCGACCGTATCTATGCAAGATGCCATAACCTTGAGTAAGCTTAAGGAAACGGGGAGTTCCGTTGCTTTAGAGGAGAATACTGAGTATCGCCATAGTATATAGGCGTTTTGTATATTTATGTATCTTTCCTTGTAATTTTAATAAATGTGGAATAAGATACATTTTGTTATAAGTTCGTAACTTAAATGTGTTTGCATTGTTTGCTGTTGATTTTTTACTAAGTCTTTTAAGCGCGTGACTTAAATATACTTGCATTGTTTGCTAAGTTTTATTATTTGACCAAGTGTCTTGGCTCATTATGTTGCTAAGCTTGTACGGTGTACTTGGTATATGCGCGTCCGTCGTGGGATGCGCATGCGAATCTTACCTCAACGTCTCGAGAGTAAGGCGCTTAGCAAGGATTCGTGATCCAATGTTGATGGGTTTGCAACCCTCTTATTCAACAAGTCAATTAGTAGGTTAACTTATCCTTTATGCCGTCGTGGGTCTTTAAGTGGTGCATGCACGCCATGTAGGCAAAAATATAAGATAGACAATATTGACATATATGCAATAAAGTAAAAGTGCGCTATGGAGTTAGCTAGAAACCATAACATTTTATTAATACTTGCAAGTTTATTGAAAAAATGGAAAATAAAATTCCTAAAAGATAAAAGAAAGACAAACACTTATTGGGCACCTCGTAGGGTGTTTGTGTGTTTGTATGAGGGTCGTAGCCTAAAAGTAACATTTTTTGAGATTGCAGATGTTCCAAGTGCGCGCCAGGTCGTGACCTTCCATATCGCGCAATCTGTATGCGCCGTTGCCGAGCGCGTCTGTGACCTCGTAGGGTCCTTCCCATTTGGGTCCAAGTTTGCCTGTGTCTTCTGCGTGGCTTGCGTCATTGGCGCGATAAACAAAGTCCCCTGGTCTGAATGAAGTGTTCTTGACTTTTGCATCATAATACTTCTTCATTTTTGCCTTGGCCTTTGCTTCTCGTATAGCTGCGCGTTCGCGTCTTTCTTCCAGTATATCTAAGTCTATGCGCCGCTCTTCGTCATTTGTCGTGACGTTGACTTCTGTCGTGCGTATAGTAGGCATTCCTATCTCAGCTGGTATGACGGCTTCTGTTCCATAGACTAAGGAAAATGGCGTATCGCCAGTACTGGTTTTGATTGTCGTGCGATGCGCCCACAAGACATGCGAGAGCTCATCTACCCATCTTCCTTTGTGTCTGTCTAGGCGCGCTTTTATTCCTTCGCCCAGACTGCGATTGGCGCGCTCAACTAGGCCATTGGTTTGTGGGTGTTTGACTGAAGCAAAGTGTTGTGTTATGTTCAAATTGGTGCACCAATCTTTGAATGGGTTGTCACAGAATTGTTTTCCGTTGTCTGATACGATCTCGCCTGGTAGGCCGAAGCGACAGACAATATTGTCCCAGACAAAGCGTTTGACTTGGTTACCCGTAATGTTCACCACAGCTTTTGCTTCGATCCACTTTGTAAAATAATCTATGGCTACGATGAGGAATTTTACTCCTCCCGCTGCGACGGGAAAAGTTCCTGCGATGTCGATACCCCATTTGTAAAATGGCCATGGTGAGGTAATCGGTGTTAGCTCGTGCTGTGGTCGGCGCGGAATAGGTCTATGTACTTGGCAGTTGCTGCACTTTCTTATTAGGTCGCGTGCGTCGCGGTGCATTGTTGGCCAATAGTATCCTGCCCTTAAAGCGCTTGCCACCACGGATCGTGGCCCTGAGTGCATACTACATGACCCAGCGTGAAGTTCGCGGAGTACATAGTCTGCTTGAAGGGGTCCAACACATCTGAGCCATGGTTGTAAGAAAGATCGCCGATAGAGTACGTTGTCGCGGAATTCGAATCGTTGCGCTGTGCGTCGTATTCTTCGAGCGTCTTTATTATCTTGGGGTAGGGTTCCCTTGCAAATAAATTCGATGATAGGTGTCATCCACGTAGGATCTTGTTCTTCTATCACCGTCGATATCTCCATATCAAGGATTGACTTGTTCTTTAGGGTTTCCACCAATACCTGTTTTGAAAGGTGTGCGAAACTCGTGGATGCGATCTTGCTGAGTGCGTCCGCCTTTCTGTTTTCCCCTCTAGGTACTTGCTTTATTGTGAACCTATCGAAGTTTTTGAGCAAAGATTTTGTCTTATCCAGGTATTGGATCATGTGGTCATCCTTGGCTTCGTATTCTCCTAACACGTGGTTAGCGACTAGCCGAGCATCTACATTTGCTTCTAGGTTGCGTACACCCATTTGGATTGCGATGCGTAGTCCAGCTAGTAGGGCTTCATATTCTGCCTCATTGTTTGTGGCTGTGAACTCGAAGCGTAGCGCATAGGTGAATTCCATGCCTTCTGGATTTGTAAGAATAAGTCCTGCGCCTGATCCATCTGCGCATGAGGATCCATCGGTGAACAGTGTCCATGGTTCTTGTAGATCCGTTTTTGCTGCAGATGTTGGGCTGTCGCCCTCTGGCTTCTCCACGATAAAATCAGCTAAAACTTGTCCTTTGATAGCAGTGCGCGACCTGTATGAGATGTTGTACTCACTTAGCATTACACTCCATTTTTGTAAGCGTCCTGATGCATCTGGTTTAGAGATAACTTGTTTAATTGGCTGATCAGTGATTACCGCAATTGGATGCGCTTGGAAGTATCTGCGCAGTCTTTTGGCGGCGAACACTAGAGCCAAGACCAGCTTTTCCATGGCACTGTAGTTAACCTCTGTTTTCTTTAAGGCTTTGCTTACGAAGTATATGGGTGTCTAGACGGAGTCTCTGTCTGTCAATAGTACTGCGCTAACTGCTCCGTGGGTTGCTGATAAGTACATGATTAGTTCTTCCCCTTGTCGCGGTGCGACTAGTTTGGGAAGAGATGCCAGATGGTGTTTGAGTTGTTGGAAAGCTTCTTCCGCTTCATTGGTCCAGCGAAAGTCTCCCTTTTTTGTACACTTCGTGAGTGTTTTAAAGAGAGGAAGGGACTTGTCTGCTGACTTAGATAAGAAGCGATTCAGCCCCGCTAGCTTTCCATTCAGTGACTGGACTTCTTTGAGTGTGCGCGGGGAGGGGAGATCAATAACAGCTTTCGTCTTCTCTGGGCATGGTTTGATTCCATCGGGTTCTATTAAGTATCCGAGGAACATGCCTTCAGTCGCGCCAAAGGTGCACTTTTTGAGATTCAGTTTCATGTTTATCCGCCCCAGCGTTCGGAATATTTCCTCGATATCGCGCACCAACTCATCCTCTGTATGGCTTTTTATAACAAGGTCGTCGACATAAACTTCCAAGTTGCGGCCTACTTGTTTTTCGAAAGCTGTGTCCACCAGCCGTTGGTATGTCGCGCCTGCGTTTTTTAAGCCAAAAGGCATTTTTGTGTAGCAGTATACCCCTTGACTGGTGTGGAAAGCTGTTTTTTGTTCATCTTCCACTGCCATTTGGATCTGATGGTACCCTTTATATGCGTCTAGGAAGCACTTGAAGGGGTATCCACATAAGGATTCAACTTTCCAATCTATTTCTGGCAATGGATAGCAGTCCTGCGGGCATGCTTTATTGAGGTCCGTGAAGTCCACGCACATCCTCCAGCTACCATCGCTCTTCTTTACCATAACTGGGTTAGAGAGCCAGTCGTGGTAGTATACTTCGCGCATGATGCCCGCATCTACTAACTTGTGTACTTCCTCCAAAATAGCTTTTGCACGATCTGGAGCCTGGCCGCGCTTCTTTTGTCGTACTGGAGGGTATCCTTGTCGGATTTGTAGCTTGTGCTCTGTGATAGAGCGAGGCACTCCTGTCATATGCTTTGGTTCCCATGCAAAGATGTCTAGGTTCTTTTGCAAGAGTGCGCATACGGCTGCTTTACCTTTGTCAGATAAAGATCCTCCAATCGAAACTTGTTGTTCCGGGTAGTCTGGGTGAATAGCGACCTTTAAATTTGGCGATTTTTCCGTGCGCTGTTCTGGAATGGTCTCTGCTTCAGTTGTCACTGCGATGCATTCTCTTGGTGGTACCGTTGTGTTATAGAGAGTAACCACTCCTCCTTCAACTGGAAATTTAAGCATTCCGTGTGCTGTGGATGGTACTGCGCGCATGGAAGATATTCCTGGTCTTCCAATTATACCATTGTATGGTGAAGGAGACTTGATTACCATAAAGTTTATCCATGCTGCAGTTGAGTGTTGCTCATCTCCTACGATCACCAATAAGCGTAACTGCCCTATGGGCCAAATCTTTTCTCCTGTAAATCCTGTTAGTGACATTGTAGCTGGTATCAACTGACTTTGGATTTCAGGTCGCAGCCTTTTGAAGCAGTGATCGTACATGATGTCTGCGGATGCTCCTCCATCGATATACATGCGGTGGATGTCGTGTCCCCCTGCATGTATTTCAATGGTCAGAGGTTCCACGACTGCGTTGTCCGCGGCTATTGTAGGGAAGGATATCTCTTTTTCTGGAGAGAATTTTTGGCTGACTCTCTGCTTTATCTTGCGCTGCCATGATTGTATCATGTATATAGTCTCAGCCTTTTCCTTTGGGGGTTCTTTCTTGCCACCATTTTTAGGTCTATCTTTCCCTTCTTTGATGTTCTTTACGAGGTGGTCCATCCTTCCTTCTCTGACTAATTTCTCGATCAGTTGTTTTAGTTGGACGCACTCGTTGGTTGTATGGCCTTTTTGGCCATGGTACTCGCAGTATCCACCACCTAGGCGCTTTTCTTCTGCCGTGCGCATTGGTGGTGGTCTTGGGAAGTTCGCACCTTCTGTTGCAAATATCTCCCTTGGAGTTTTAGTTAGAGGAGTATATTTGTCGTTGTCTCTTCCACTGCGGTAATTCCTGCTGCGGTTGTTTTGATCATTGGATTGTTTCCGCGGCTGTTCTTGTTGCCGATAATTTGAATATCCTTTCTTGCTGTCCGCAGCAGCTGCTTCTCCTTGTATAAAGGATCTGGTGCGTTTTGTTAGTTCATCGAAAGACTGTGGAACTCTATCATTGAGCTTCCGGATGAGTTCTGGATTATTAATTCCATTCATGAACCCTGAAATTTTTAGTATTTCGGGACATGCTTTGACTTGTATGCACTCATCCTTGAAGTGCTCCATAAAGGCGCTGGTTGATTCCCCTTGCCGTTGCTTCACCCTTGCCAATTCCACAGGATTTTTAGCGCATTTCTTTCGCTGGGTGAAGTTGTGGCGGAATGCTTTTCGTAATTCCTCAAAGCCGCCTATACTCCTACGTGGGAGTTTGCTAAACCATGTGCGCGCGTTCCCTACCAATGTGGAATTAAACATGTGACACCACACAGGCTGTGGCCAATTTTCGATAGTTGCGGCTGACTCAAAAATTTTTAGGTGGTCGTCCGGGTCACCTGTTCCATCATATGTCTTCACATTAGCGGGCATGCGCCTGCGCCTGTCATCCGAGTAATCACTTATGCGACGTGTGAACGCATCAATTTTATGGCGTCGCCATGGGAGAGACATATCTTCGTTCTCTTCCTCGCGACGTCTTCCTTTTGATTTCCAGTGCCCTGTTTCTCTATCCTCGTTGTCCGAGGAATCGCTAGAGGAAGAATAATCTCTCCTTCGGCGTTTGCGCCTGCTCCTTTCAGAAGAGGAGCCTGAGGGATCTCTGCTTGGGGATCTTCTTTTACCCAATCTGTCTTGGATCCGCCTACTTCTGGGATTGGAGGATCCTTGGCTCGGCGAATGCTGAGGGCCTAATCGGTCGTGTATTCCCCGACTGCCAAGTCTGGAATGGACATTGGTGCGCCTACCGCTGTCCCCAGAATTTTGTGAGCCAGACACCGTACCCAACCTGTCATGGACATTGGTACGTTCTGTACGTCTTCCTCGTGGGTGACGTGGTGGTGATGGTTCACGTTCTGGTCCAAAATTAAGTCGGGTTTGCAGATCCGTGCCGGCTCTTCTTGCCGCTTCTTCCTGCATGAGGGCAGTTAGGGTTTCATAATTTTGGGACACAAAATTACCCAAAGTTAGATCGGGTACGTCCTCAGTCGTTGCAAGGATCTCTGCCTCAGTATGGGACGCCCGGTTTCGTTCAGGCGCGCCTGGCGGCGCAGTGTTGTTCACTACGGGTGCAGCCTGATGAGGAGTGGTGAAGAGGGTGCGTTGGAGTTCTTCAACGCTTGGGACCACTGAAGAGATTATAGGTAGTTCCATTGTTGGAATAGGCTGGGTTGTTCCCGCCCCTTGGTGATCAGGTGCGCTGGCTGTCCCAGCAACCTGCTTAGAGGTCGAATCTTGTCGATTCTTCTTTTGATGGTCACGTTTTTCTGACTGCGGAGTCCGCTGGCCCGAATTCTTGTGTTTCGTCATTCTAGTTCGTTGTAGGGTCCCACGGATGGCGCCACTTGTTGATACAAAAGTTGGGCGTACCTGGTTGTTGGGCTTTGCTCTTATATCAATTAGTTCCTTAGCACTTTGTTACCTGCGTACTAAGAAAAAGAACAACACCGTTAGGCTTATCGAGGGATTGTCTCCCCCGATTAGACTCCGGCGTGAGAGTAAGTAATCGAATTTGGGTTTTGGTTGAAGAGTTTAGGGATTGTGTGGATCGTCCCTTGAATGAGAATCGTATGATTCTATATATAGGGGCTAAGAAACCGTGTTTCTTGCTCCTTACTCTTCGCACGCATGGTGCTTATCCGAGGTAAGGATATCTATTCCTTGAATAGATAATCCTTATCGGGTACCCGGTGGGTTAGAGTGGGCCTTCGGGCTTCGTGAGCCCAAGCGCTGATACTACAGCCCATACCATTTGTCATGGTAGCCCATTCGTAATGGGCTTAAGTGTAAGTAATGTCTATCATTTAGGCTTGCGGCCCAAATATAGGATATACGTCATCACTTTGCCACTACCAAAAGACATAAGAGCTAGGGTTTATATGTGATTAAGTTGATTGTACTTTTTAATTGATTATTTTAATGTTAATCAAGAATAACGTAGTCAATTTTATTTCGGTTTTGAAACATTTATTTAAATTTTTGATTATTAATATTAAAAGGGCAAATCGCACAAAAATATATCACATTTAAAGTCAATTTGAATATTGTAGGTAATAATTTTTTTTTAAACAGTGATAAGGTTTTTTTTTTTTGACTTTTCGAAAGCAATTATCAGGCATAATTTTAGCCGAAATGACTTTTAAATGCTCAATTATAATAATCGATAACATTTCTCAAAAAATTTTAAGAAAACTTTAATTTGTAAAAAATAACTTAGATACCTTAAATTAAAAATAAAAATAAAAAAATGAGTACTTCAAATTAAAATTGGCCTTATATGTGATACTTTTTTGTGCAATTTGTCCGTATCAAAACTATCATTTGCAGTTGTTTTTTTAAGCATTTTCATTAAAATTCTTAGCTTCTTGTTAACTATAATAATATTGATTGGTGTACTTGCGAATTTCATACAACATTTGTACCACTATATTCCACAAAAATTAAGAACATAGAAATTGACTTTACAAGAAAATGGTTAGACAAGGAATAATAGTAGGGGTATGTTGGTCTTTTGCATCATAAGTATCAAAAAGTGGGACAAAAGAACATAATTATTGCATGATTAGGGCAAACCATAAATCTCCTAGCTGGATTCGTGGGTGTCCATGAAGTTAAGACCGATACAAGGAGATCACATTTGCATGTTTCATTAGATGAATGAGACATGGTTGATTTGGGGTCAGACGTAAATTAGGATTTATGAATTGGGTTTATAAGTCAAACGGGTTTGGTACAAATAGGGTCATCTAATAAAGGGTAGGTAAAGAAGTGGGTTCTAGGTCAAAGTTAGTTTACGGAAATTTTTTAATGACTAATCAGTCGGTCAAGTTTACTATCTTGTTAGTATATCTTAGTGGGTTTCACTTACTAGATTGGTAATTTGTAAAGTCCGTTTACTGACTCAACAAATTTGTGTAAGTCCGTTTCTATTTAGCGGCTTTAACCCCTTTTTTAGAGAGATTTATATACTTAGTATACTTATATAGGTTTTAGCTTGTTTAATTCTCATTAGACCCGCACATGATTCATTTACTAAACGGATTATAAGGTTGACACGTTTTTGAACCAAACTTATTTATTTTTGTGTCGGTTTCATGTCGATTACCGTGTCGTGTCAAGAATTACCACGCCTTTGGTACAACAATCAATCCTAAAGATAATTTGAATAGTTTCTAGGATTAAAGCTGAGACTTCGCGAATTCTTGCATCAATAATACAAACATTTATCATGCTCGTAGCTTAGCTAATCTATTAGATTTGCTCTTTAGTGCAATTATAGTCATCAAACACATAAGTATAAAGCAAGTTGGATTTTGAGTTTAAAGAAGTCCTTTAAACTTGATCTTGTATCAAGCATGCTTTTGCAGACTTGTGAAATA
Organism: Artemisia argyi; assembly: GCA_030686995.1. NCBI lineage: Eukaryota > Viridiplantae > Streptophyta > Magnoliopsida > Asterales > Asteraceae > Artemisia > Artemisia argyi. The sequence continues at coordinate 167,941,701 of CM060696.1, read as the reverse complement.
GTTGATATGATGATTTTGGTAAATGTCATTAAACAATTTGAGCTTTCAAATCGAGCTCAGCCTTACAATAATTATTAACAATACTTATCACGTTATTGAATCAAGCATAAGGGTTTAGCTTCTTGCAACTGTGCTTCGTGATAGTATTTATCTTGGTCAAAATATTAAGTCCATATTTAATTGAACCAAGCTTCAAAGAAGTTGAAAAACGAAAACAATACATGATATATATGTAAACATAATAACTGAATGCAACATATGAATGAGTCTGTATTGAAGATTTGGAAGCCCTAGAGAAACTAACCTTGAATTCTTCTGTTGAACATAGTTGTTGAAGAGGATGTCGAAACATGGCTAAGACGAATAGGACTTAATTCACGTTGGAGAAAGCTTTGTCGACAAGACAACGTAATCCTTTATGATAGTTGATGGTTCTCAATAGCATATACGTAACGTAGTAGATTGTTGAATAGTTATGTAATCAAAGTTTGGTCCACAAGTTTCTCTCCGAGTATAAAATGGAGTGAAGAAAAATGAAGACATAGAAAAAAGAGAGAAAAGAAGAAGAGTGGAATTTTTTTTGATTTTTAATCTTGTGTTCCCGAGTTGAAAAGAAAAGAAGAGAGATGTTAGCAAAAAAGACTTTAAAATCACCTTCTCTCCAAATCATCCCAATTTGGAAAGAAGATTAGGAGAGAAGTTTTGGCATAATTTTCTCCTCTCTTCTCTTCTATTCTTTTCAAAAAAAACTCGAGAATGCAATCTTTTTTGAATTTCCTCTCCACTTCTCTTCTTTCTCTCCAAATAAAAACTTGGGAAGAGAGTGGTGTGCTAAATGCTAATGAATAATTATATTAACCCACTAATACCTTTAATTAATTACAAAACCCTACCTGCCATAAATATAGCCCACACTACATCCTATCATAGTATCCACGTAGTTTAACTTTGTATTAAAAAAGTTATATGAGAACAACAAATCTCTTTCATTATATTTCTTAATCACATGCATGCAACAAAAACAAGCTGATTCTTTACAATAAGAGACAATAAATAGTTATGACAAATAAGGTGATGCGTTTTTATTAATCGAATAACTATACGTCACTGAGGACTGGTAATCTTGTAACAATTATCGATTTCTAACATAACCTTCGTGAAGTCATTGATCTCGCATGGAAGCACGAGAGGACCCTCATTTTTATACCCATACTCACTTTCAGATTCATCGAGAAAGGCTTTGAAGAGCGAGTGATTTGCATGCTCGGCTTTAATCACAAACCTTTGTTTTTGAGGTCCAACATAGACTGGGAACCAACCTTTTGGAGCAATTTTAAGTGTTTCTCCTATATTTTCGTCTAACGGAGGCAGTGATTTGGTTCTCCTTATGAAACCTTGTTCGACATTGTCTGAACTCTTACTAGCTCCAACACCACGAAACGATTTGAAATGTTCCCATGTTTTGGAAACAAGTCCTTTCTTTCCTTTGTGATCACGAACCACATCCATTGTACATAAATCTTTTGCTGTCTTAAACTGACTCAAGTTCACGTAAACAATTATGAACGTCGTAAAAAACAATAATCATGAAGAAATGTACATGATACTAAAAGAAAGAAAAGAGAGAGAGACATGTTATTAACCTCTGTCATAAGCCAAATACAACATCTTCATTCTAATATCGCGCTGCTACTAGTGTTCTTATGATTGTTTTAGATTCTGAGAACGATCTTAAACATCGTTAGCCTTTTATAAATTCATTGTGGACTGGAATGAAAATGAAACATGTCACAAAAGTCCATAGAAAAGAGACGTGTGATGACTTATTTAAGGATTGTTGGTAGAGAAATATCGGGATGTTGCTTTGAATATGGGAGGTGATTTGTACACCATATTTTTTTGTCATCCACCACTAAATTATGCATAGCAGTGTTATACTGTATGCATCACTGGTGTGATTTAGTGGTGTTTAGCAAAAAAAAAAATTGATGCACAAATCATTTCCCTTTGAATATAACAGTTTTGTGGCCTTAAGGATAAATTATTCTTAAAAAAAAATATAAAAAGATATTATTGTTTGTCACACAATTTGTTTTACATGTAACTTTAGCCACTTAGAGCAGTTTCAGCAGTAACGCACGTGTTGCGTTAAAGAGCATAAAACGTGCGTTAATTCCAAGTTATATTTTGCACCATATTGCGTTAAGTCCACGTTAAAGTGGCAAGTTAAGTGGCTAACGCCACTTTAAGGGTGTATTGTGTAAAAAAAAATAATAATAATAAAAAAAAAAAAAAAAATCACTTCCCCCCCCCCCCCCTAAATGAAGGGGTGTTTTTGTAAATTGTTGTTGAGTTAAGGCTGAGTTATTGTTGTGAGTGTTTTTTTGTGAGTTAAGGTGAAAGTGTTAAAGCTGATATGGCGCTGACGTGGCACCGTGTTAAAACTTAACTCCTGTTATTGATGTAAGTGCTCTTATAAGTACAAGTTTCACAAGTACACTGGGACAAAGTACTACCTCCGTCCCATTATAAGTGTCAAGTTTGATTTTTTACGGTCTAACTTGTTCAACTTTGACCTTGAATACTTTTATGTGTGTTATATAATACTTGATGCAAAATATATGAATGAATTGGATTTTAAACGTATTTTCATTGATATAATTTTCATCAAGTATTATATAACACAAATAAAATTATTTAAGGTCAAAGTTAAAAAAGAAAGACTAAGAAAAGTCAAACTGGACACTTATAATGGGACGGAGGGAGTATAATTTTGTTGTGTTTCTAAGAGCAGTTCCATCAATAACGCAAGCCTTGCGTTAAGTCCTACGTGGACAATCTTTAACGTGCGTTAAACCCACGTTATTGATGCGCTGGATCGCGTTAAAGTGAGAGATTCACGCTGGGTTAAGCTATTCACGCGGCGTTAAACATTTTTTTCCGATTTAAATGGTTTTTGGTGGGTTTTTGTGTGTGTGTTTTAGTGTGTGTTTCGTGTGTGTGTGTGTAGGGGTGTGTGTGTCGAGAGAAGGAGACGGCCTGGTTATATATATATTTTTCTTTTAGTTCATAAGATTTTGTGTATTTACAGTTTGGTCCTTGTGGGTGGAAAAAATGATAAAAGTGGGGCCCAAAATGTTGAGTTAAGTTTAAGTTATAAATTGGGGTGTTTTTTTTTTGAGTTAATGTGAAAGTGTTAAAGTTGATGTCGCATTGACATGACACTGTGTTAAAGTTTAACTCAGGTTATTGATATAAGTGCTCTAAGACAAATTGATTTTGAGTACTTATATTGCAAGTGCTAAAATAAACTATTTGGTCGTTCTTAAATGGGCCTAACTTATCTCATGTATCAGGCTATCAGCCCTTTTAATTTAGATAAGACCAGTACAAAAAATAGTTGACTAACTAAGGCAGCGATTGTGGCTATATCCAGGGTGGGTTATATCCTAATTTCTGGAAGCATTTAAATATATAAAATTAAGACTTTATATATACAAAAAGTCAGTCACGTATATATTTTTTTTTTTTTTCATAGATCCGATTATGTAAAACCCCAGTTAAGTAATCGAAAATTTTGAACCTATCTTGTTTTTACTTTTCTGTTTTCAAGCCTAAGTGTTGTAGAAATTTAAACCCAGATGTATTAAGTATGAAAAAGCCCATTCTTAAATGAAAAATAAGCAAATATTAAATTAAGCTCATTTAATATGTGATTAAAAGACTATTATAAATAACTATTTAACCATTTGCATTAATGAATTCACGTTTAATTTTCCACATCCACAGACATGGTTTCACTCGCTGGCTTTCTTTCATCTTCTCGCGTATCATTCTTCAATCAAAAGTTGCTTTTATGGATGCTTTAACCGCCAAAGAAATTGCTAAAGAAAGAATGTAGAACAAAATTTTGAAAGAGAAATGAAGTAGTTGTAGATAAGGCTGAGCAAAACCGCCCGCCGCCAGATAACTGGCCCGATTCCGACCACCCCGACGGCCCGATTCCGATCCCGACTAGTAGACGGGTCGGGAGTCGGTTTGGTTTTCCGGCGATCTCAGGAATCGGGCTTGTCGGTATCGGGTCGGGACGGGATGAAAACCGGAAAACAACAAAGAAAACCGACAAATTCGACCGATCCCGACCGTCCCGATACCGATCCGACTGGTTTCGGGTCGGGAATCGGTTTGGTTTTCCGGCGATATCGGGAATCGGGCTTGTCGGTATCGGGTCGGGACGGGTCGAGACCGGCCCGATGCTCACCCCTAGTTGTAGAGAGATATAATATGATGATAATATTGAGAATGAAACTATAAAATTTGACGAAGAGACTTTTAGAACCGATTATTTTTTATGCATCATTGATCAAGTTATTTCGTCACTTAAAGGTAAACTTGACAAATTTATATTGTGAGACACTTGCTGTTAGAAGAATTAAACACCACCATCATCCCTAGGACTACACGGACACCAATCTTATCTAAATGGGCCTTCTGTTTCTTTGAGCGAGATGGTTTCACATGCCGAGAGATCAGTGATGGAACTTGAAAATTTTGGTTGGGAGGGCCGAAACACAAACTTTAGGTAAGTAATTCCAAATAGTTAAACGGAAAAGAAAGACGAGAAATCATGAATATAACACTAAAAGTTACAACTCAGCTCGACGGCCTTCAAAGTATTTAATCCGTAATCTGGATTACAGACTTTGAATCATCGACTCAAACTATAATTGCTTAATTTTACCTAAAATTCCAATGTAAACAAATAGGGTAATCATTGGAGCATATCTGTATTAACTTGATTGTGGTATGAAATGGTTTATGCGTGGGATTGGAACAGTTTTGTCATATGGTACTCAAAAGTCCACATATTACCCCTAAAGTTCGTCCTTGTGAGAGATAGACAGTGGCGGCCTAAAGCGAAGCCTTAAAAACGAGACTTTATTTTCAAAGTACTACGGTTAGTATGTTTGTGTTTATGAATGTAGCAAATTGCAGTCTTTAAATGGTAGCTGTGAATTATTGACTTGTTGAATATCCTGTACATATTTGTGATGACTATACATATGGTTCATCCAAAACAAATTTAACTCCAAACGATAAAAAGAAGGTACGATCAATAAACAAGTTATTGCACCACATTAAACAATAGCTAGGCAAATGTATTTCACGAATATTGTTTTGTGAATGTAAAAATTTTCCACTGATAAAAATGATGCATTACAAACTCGAGCACTCAACTTTAGTTACTGGAAAATAAGAAATGATAGTTCTTTAGGGTTTGGCTAAACATATAATGCAAAAGTAGTGATACGCTATATGTCATCCATGAACATTTTATATTTTGATTAGTAAAGTCAATGTTCTTTTCATAAAATTCAAAAGAAAAGAGTACGTTTGATGGTTGTAGTTAATCAAATTGTATAGTCAAAACAAAATGTGATGGTTTAAGCTCCCTCAAATATACAAGTAATTTGTGATAAAATATATATATATATATATATATATATATAGGGGGACTTTCTTACGAGAACCATTTTATCTGCGAAAACTGAGAGAACCACAAAAAACATGCATGCACGCCTTTTAAAATAAAATAAAAATACATGCTAATCATCAATAATCGTAAGCATCCACCTATATTCTTCAATATCATTATAAACTCATCATCTTTTTTCACAAAAACCTTACCCACGGTCGCAATATTGTCGTTGCACGTCTTATAAGAACATACATGCACACCTTCAAAGAAAAATTTTGTATTTTCAATTTCTTATCAAATTCTTTAGAACAACTATGTTTTTTTTTAAAACATATGTGTTGTTTTTAAAACATATGTGCAAAAATACAATTATTGAAGGCGTGCATGTATGTTTTTGGTGGTTCTCTCAGTTCTCGCAGTTAAAATGGTTCTCGTTTGAAAGTTACACTATATATATATATATATATATATATATATATATATATATATATATATATATATATATATAATCTAGATCAAATAAGATCAATCTTAAAGTTGTAAAAATAAGATCCAACTAAAATTTGATAAATGACACTCTTGTTAAAATAAAATTAATTTTTTTTATTAAGTACAACTAAAATTGTGAAAGTTCCGTTGATTTTCTTTTTTAAAATGACGAAAACAAGGTGATACACTTTGATTCGACATGTAATGTATCAGGTTATGATGATACACTTTGATTCGACATGTAAATTTATAGTTGTGTATCACTAATCTAAACTCATGTATCATTTGGTTATTAGTTGCTAAAATGTTAATTAGTATTAATACTTTATTTTTTGTGTATTATTGCTAATATGGTTATTTATAAAATGGTTTTAATGGTTGTTTATATATATAATACAAGTAATTCAAGCTCTCTAAAAAACATACTGATATCAATTATATAACTTCTGCAAATCACTACTACAATACATTTCATATACACTAGTTGTTGTTTCTAAAAGATAGTGTAACAGTATTAAACATTAAAAACCAAGTGTAACTACAAAAACATAAACTTGCATGGTATGATTTTAGAGTGTCACAATTCAATTTGTTTCAAACATACAAGTGTCTCTTTTGGTTTTGTTACGATGTTCTTATTTTATGAACTTAATTATGTCATACAAGCACTTCAAAAAACATAAAGGAATTACCAGGATACCAATCAATTAAACTTTATAGTAGCAAAAGTGTAGAATCAAGTTTATATTCCTTTAGCCAAAATATATAACTCAATTTTTAACCCTAACTTTTCATATAAAACTTGCATTACATGATGAGAAATAACCAACATAGCTAATCAAATACTACTACTAGTACATTATAACTCAAAGCCATAGTGCACCAGCATCCTTAAGAAGTGGAACCAAAGTCCCATTAATATGTGCACCCATCACTCTATCCATCGAACCCACTAGCTTCCCACCAATAAACACCACCGGGACAGCCATAGCACTTCCCATAAGCCTCACCAAAGCTCTCTCAATCTCCTTACCTCTCACTGGTTCCTCATCAAGCTCGTAAACAGTAGGGTTAACGGCCATGCCAGAGAACAAGCTTTTAACTGCATAGCACATGCAACATGCATGTGCTTAAACTGAAGATGACTACAGTATTTTGTGATGCTAACTTTGCTACTCGCTCTAATGGGTCGGTTGTGATTGTTGGTAGCCGTGGCCATTTCCCGGATCGGGCAAAAACCGGAACCGGTTCCAATCCGGTCCGGTTCAACAGTCAAAGTCAAAGAAGCGGATCCGGTTCCAATCCGGTTCGGTTCTTTTCGGATCCGGAGGGTAAAAATCCGGGACCGGTATACCCGGTTCCGGTTCGGTTCCAAATCCGGTTCCTGTGCAAGATCCGGTCAAACCGGTTCCAAAGAACCGGTCGACATATTGTTCACAGTGGGCTTGCAAAATTTTGTTTCCGGGGATTTTTTTTTCGTTCGCGTTTTCCACACAATAAACTTAATAAACTTCGACTTTTATTAAAAAAACTAATAAACGTTACACATAAAGTACTTGAATCACAAATTAATACATTTTGACTATTTATTCAAATTCGGTTTCATCTTCATTTGCATCTTCATCTTGAACGGCGGACCTTGCGGCGCTTGTAGCTTCATCGTAAGTGATTTCTTCTTCGCTAAGATTGATTACATAACCTTCTTCCACCTCGACCTCTTGTAATTGTTTTTCGTAGTCCATCGGTTCTTCAAGTATTGAAATGTCTTGTACACGTTCATTCTCATCTAAATAATCCTTCAAGCAAATACACATCTCCAACGATAAAGGTGTGAGTCTTGTTCTTCTTACCAACAATACCCTTCCACTAGTAGAAAAAGCGGATTTCGAACAACGGTTGAAGCTTGTACGCTTAGTAAATCCCGGGCCATTGCGGCTAGAACGGGAAATTGAGATTCCCTTTGTTTCCACCAATTCAAAAGTAAACTATCAAATTTCTTGAACTCTTCGGGCGTGATAGTGTTTAACCAATCGGTTCCCGTATATCTCCCATATTCGTTGCTCGATAAATTCTCACTCCTAGCCCGTTTACCGCTTTCTTGTCTTAAATTTGAAAATAAGTCCAAATCCGGATCCACGGTTGAAGACGAAGACCACATACTTTGCGCCGAACTCGTTCCCACATTTGTTGCACCATATTTCTCAAAATAAACATCATATAAACGTTTGAAATTTTGTTTAAACGATTCTTGTGCATTTGTTACATAAAAAGGGTCAATTTGGTTCAAATCCAAGTCGTTACCAATCTTTTCGATAAGATATTCCACCCCGCTAAGGTTAAAACATGGGTTTAATGCGGCGGCACAAGTAATTACCGGTGGAATTTCTTGAAAATATTTTGTAAGTTTTTGTTTCATCGGTATAACCATATTCGCAAAAAGTGGACCTTCGTATTCGTATGATCCTAATTTTTTACACATCAAATAAATTTGGTTGAGGACCGAATGACTCGTGGGATAATAAACACCCGATAACAAAGTTGTTGCGGTTTTAAAAACTTTGAGTAACTCGGTTATTTTATGAATAAGACTCCAATTTTCAACCGAAAATGGTACCATATTTTCCCCACGCCTTTGTCTAGCACAAAGGTCATCATGAAAATGTTGTAACGTGTGTTTTTGGCGTAAAGCACAAACAAACATGTTGTAAGTCGAATTCCATCTTGTAGGAACGTCCCAATTTGGTGATAAAAAAATAGAATTCGATTCATGACACAATTTTATATACTCCAAATATCTTGTCGGTCCATTTTGAAAAATATCTTGTAACATTTTCCTAAAAGATTCTCTTAAATTAAACATTTGCTCGGTCGCTAGTCCGCTTTGCACAACCAAGTTAATGATGTGTGCAACACATCGACTATGATAAAAAATGCCATCAACGATCGGTCGGTATTTTAGTTTTAGTAATCCTACCGCATTTGTATTATTAGAAGCGTTATCGAATGATATTGAAAAAACCTTGTCTTCTATTTTAAACGTTTTCATAACATATCTCAACATTAAACTTAAATTTTCACCCGTGTGCGGATTTGGAAATATTTCAAAACCAATAGTACGTTTCATCATTTGCCAAGTATTGGGGTCAACCCAATGTGCGGTAACACAAATGTACGAACCCGGCAAACCATGACCCGCCGACCAAACATCGGTTGTTAAGTTTACACTAGTTTTTAAAGCATCAAAACCAATTATTAATTCCTTTTTAACCTTTACCCAAGATTTAATACAATCACGTTTAAGAGTTTGACGACTTACATGATTGTAGCGTGGTTGAAGCCTTTTTTGAATCAACCTCGTTAACCGAGGGTTGTCGAAGTGGTTGAACGGCAAACCCTCTTGAATCACAAAGTAAGCTAAATCTTGACGAAGCGCCCTCTCGTCATATACAAAAATACTCCCATCTTGTCCCATAACACTTTGTCCCGATCCCGAAGTGCCTTTTGTTGCTTTACAATGATTATTCGTGTGCTTCTTCAACGTAGAGTTCCCATCGGAATTGATAAAAGTGTTACAAGCTTTACAACGAGCCTTTTTTGAATTATCCGAAAACCTAACCAAGTCGAAATGACACCAAATTTCTTGGTTTCGAGTTGTTTTTTCAATCCCAACCTCAAACGGTTGGTTTGTAGAACCTTGAGGTTGAGAAGCGGTATTGTTTGATGATGTTGGTTGAGATTGAGAAGCTTGGTTTCTTCTAGACATTTTTGATCAAGTTTGTGAGCAATTTTTGAGTGTTTTTAGTGTGTTTGATTGTTGTGATTCAACCAAAATCATGGATGGTATTTATAGGAATGTTTAGGATGTCAATTTGGTGTTTTTTGATGTTTGTTACCGTTTCTAAACGGCTAGAAACAGCCCAACGTCCCCAAAAAAACGGCCATATTGCCCACTGTGAAGGAAATGCAGTAAAAGAGAAGATAGCCATTGGATCCGGTTCGGAACCGGTTCCCAAGAACCAGATCGCGAACCGGTGTGAAAATATCCGGATCGAAACCGGTGCTAGTGGCAGAATCATGGAACCGGTGTGGGTCCGCCGGATAATCTAGGAACCGGGACCGGATCTTGCCGGAACCGGTGTTGACCGGATTCAGTTTCGGATTTTTTTCCGGTTCCGGTTCAGGAACCGGTGACAATGGCCACGGCTAATTGTTGGGTAGTGGTGTTTAACCGGACGCACGTATATGTAGCTGTAATTATAGCCGTTGTATTAGTAGTAGTGGCCAGTGTTGGATGTGGTTCTCCATGAGTCTGTTGTTGCTGCTGCTTGATATTGCATGTTGTGTTTTTACAAGGTTGATGTTGTTATGATGAGTGGATGATGATAACATGTGTGTAAAATGATGTGATGAAGATAGTCATGATGGTGGTGTTTATATCGATGTTTTAAAACCCTGGTTGACCTGGCCGGTTGAACTGTGAACCTGTTCGAAAACCGGGCCAAATGTGATCGGGTTTTTGCTTGTTTGAGAACCGGATTGAACCGTCGGTGTTTTGTTGACCTGGGTTGATCCGGTTTGATAAACCTGGATCATGACTTTTATCAAAAAATCTAACAAAATACTTTTTTCTCCATCAACTTTATAAGTTTAATTGGCAAGTTGAAGTAAGTGCTTGTTAAAATTTTATAAAACAATAAATTATAGTTATATATTATTATTAGAAACACTAATTATTATAGTTTTAATATACACCGTTATAACATAAAATTATAAATTGATTATTTGCAAATTTTTGCTAGATTGTTATAAATATATAACTTAAAAACAAAGCCTTGTCAGGTAGAGTTTAAAAATTTTCCGTGTATTCAATCAAAAGTTGAGAATAAAATCGGATAAATCAAGTGATCATTCAACACTCTATATTAAATATATAAAAAATATATACACGTGTAGAACCTGTTCGACCGGCGGTTTAACCGGTTGAACCGATGACTCGATGACTAAACCGGGTCAATAAAAAAACCGGATTTTAAAACATCGGTTTATAATAAGAGAGTGAGAAGGTTTTGGGGGATGCCTTACTGTTGAGATTCCTTTACTTGACGGTTCGGGTTCGACTATTGAGAAGATCCGTGTGGAATATGAGTGGAAACCGCCTCGCTGTGATAAATGCAAGGTGTTTGGACATGTTTTGTTGGATTGTCCTAAGGGTGTGATACCGACTGCTCAACCTTCTAAGAATGTTAAGGATGGTTTTCAGACTGTTAACAATAAGAAGAAGGGTAAGCAAGCTGCCTCGAATACGGGTCGCGGAGGTTTTACTAAACCTGTTGTGGGTAAGCATTTTGAATATCAGCCAAAGAAGACTCCTACTGTGCCCAAGAAAGTTAATGATGGTAAGAGGAAGACTTCTGATGTGGCTAGTACGAGTGGTACTACGATCTCTACATCTAACAAATTTGATGCGCTTAATATGGATGATACGGATACGTTTGGTATTCCTACTTATGACACCTGCATGGATGTGGATAATGGCAGTTCAATGGAAGTTAATGTGGATAAGTCGGTAAAGACTGGTGCTACATCACAAGAACCACTTGTGAGTGATTCAATGGGAACTAAGGAAGTTGGTTCTACTCCTTTAGTTGATAAAATTTGTAAGTTTGAGAAGATTCTTATTGAAGGGAAAGGTACTCTTGTGGATGATGATGGTCATCCGGTTCCATCTGCCTCTGTCACTAAGAGGGCTAACCCATTTTCCAAGGTGGGTGAGGTTGTGGTTACTGATAGTGAGGAGGAGGAGGTCCTTAACACATTCGACGAATCTGCGAATCTTTTTGGTAGAAGTCAAGAGCGTGAAGATGAGTTTGATGACTATGATGATTACTCGAAGCAAATTCATGATCTTCCAGGGGAATTGGATGCTCTTAATGCCATTTATGGCTTTAATCTCCAAGGTCGTAGGAAGTAGTTTTTGTCCGAGTTTTTTCTATATGATGAGGTAGTGGTTTGTTTTCTTGTCTAGAAAATAGGAAGTATCTTGTTATGTAAGCTTTTCGCCTATGTAACGGGCTGAGATATGGGATTCACTCATATCCGTTGTTCTTAAATGTTTTTTGGAGTAATATATTTACCGGGTCTTTTGACCTTTTACCCAAAAAAAAAAAAAAAAAAGGTTTTGGGGGACATAAATCTCGTACTTCAATAAATGTATCTAAACATAATATTATCCATATATACTAAAGTTTGGGATGTCCCGACAAAATTTTTTTGCACAACTACAGTACTTTATTATTTTTTTTATTCTCTCTTATAAACGGCTCTCTCTCGATCCTTCTCCCACACACCTTACAAAAACACAACCCATACACACAGACGAAAAAAACACAAACCACACACACACACACGCGCATAAATCGATCGGTTATTCCAGGTACGTTTTGGATTTTGTTTATTATTTCACAGTGTAATTGAGTTGTTTGTTTTCGATTTTTCTAATTCAGAAATTAGGGTTTTGTTAAAATTTAGGGGTTTTGCTAATTTTGGTTTTTTTGATGATTTTTTGTGATTTTTAAATGGGCTTAGTTGACTGAATCGTTTTTTGATTTCTGGATGAGGTGGTGAAATTGAGGGTTTCTGTTGTGGAAAATTATTGTTATCATTTTGATTTTTTTTTCTTTTGTTTTCAGTATGAGGTTTGTGAATCCGAAGTAAGATGATGCGAGTGAAATCACCATCTTTTTGTTACTCTTTTGGTGTACAATATTAGTTGTTACGTATCCTTTGTGATGATTGAAACTATGTGAATTTATCCTCTCTGTTCTCTCCCTAACAGACACCAGAATTCAATGGGTTCTGCAAAGGTCAACGAGGAAAAGAAGTCGATGAAAAGGGACCATTTCAATCCTCTCTTCGTTAACCATGATTTGTCCTTTGACCACTCAATATCGTCTTCTGCAATCGGCACATTAAGCAAAATTCTGTTAGTAGAATTATTATGTGGGATTGTGCACGAAGTATACACTCTCGACTTTTAAATTGACACATGTTCAGATATTACATAGCAGATTAAACCATTCATATGTTTTTACTGAATTTTATTCTTTCTCATTTCAGGGCATTTGGGTTATATGGAGTTAGCGGTTCCAATATATCAGCAGTCACATATCACCGAATTAAAGCATATTCTGAGTTTGATATGCTTAAAATGGTTAAAGGTCAAAAATCAAAAGGCATTGATTTATCTTTTCATTCCATTATTTGGTGTATCTTTGCTGAAATAATGGAACAAATTATGATTGCAGCCAAAACCGGTATTTTGCTTTATCTCCGTAATTGCAGGCCTGATCCGCACATACACCTACAACAGTGTTGCTTTGAAGTTGTGGCGAGAACTGAGTAGGCTGTGACTACAGCTGTGGAATGCGTCGGGAGGTGGTTTTAGGGGTTGCAATACCGTTGTGAGGTATAAGATTTTTTATTTTGGATTTTGTTGTGAAATTTAGTAGTTCGTGCGAAAATGTTAGTTTAACCTTACTATTTCTAATCAGGAATATAGTGGTTTCGTTAGCTCATGGTTTTTCTTTCTGTTTCACAGGTAATTGTCAAGGATGAAGATACATTTGGCTATTGTCATGGAATATGCGGCTGGTGTTGAACTCTTTCGTAAGATCACCATTGCTTATCTCAAAATTCTTTATTGACTCACTGTTTGGATAGGATGAAGAAGTGCGGAGTTTAGTCTTTTTATGTTTGTGTAGCTGGCTACAGACTTACCTAGGGATCGAGATATTGTTGGTGTTCTTGACGGGCCTATGTTGTCTAGAAAACATGTTTCATCTTGCTCATTTGACTCATTTGTGCAACCACTGATTTATTACTGATAAGTGAACACGTCTTCTTGCAAGTTGCCTCTGATCACTATCAATGGGTTTACTCAATTTGGAATAAGAGAAACACAAGGCATTCAAAGCATAAGCTATGTTGAAGACAAATGGTGAGTTAAAATACTTGGTTTATATATCAACCATTTCATGATTCATTTACTTTTATGCCCTTATTTGAAAGTATATTGAATTTTGATAGGGATGAAGAATTAGATTGTGGAAAAATCAATAGGCGAGATGAAAGTTGGCCTCATAAGTTTGATGAAAGAAATCTAGAAGATTGCAGCCGAGAGACTAAATTCCCCACGTAGTAAGCAGAAAAAGCCATCAAAAAAAACATTCAACAAGGATTTAGAAGGGGGAAAGCAATTAAGGAGATGGTTATACTTACGAGAATTGATGGAGTTTTAAATAATTTATGAATTGTGGGTCCATGAATCTGTGTGCCTAAGATCCAATTTATGAATAAAATGATGATCGAACACCATACCTACTGCCTTTATGGTTTCCAGGTATTATATTTAATTGCTTAACGTTGATTTACAGGCTATTTTGGGTTTGTTGCCACTTTTAGTGTTACAGCTCACAAACTCTCATACTGGCTTTTTAAAGCAGACGAGAATTGGAGCTCACCAGATTATGTGAATAATAGAAGATGGATATTAAACAAAGATAATCGAGATGAGAGGGTCAAAGCAACAGTTTTGGTAAGGAAGTCCCGAACTACATAATATGATGCTATTTATATGAGTTTGTATAATTTTGTACAGTAATAAGTACAAATTTGCATCAACAGATGCCACGCAGAACTGCAGCCAGAAGTTCGTTTCCTCTTAATGGAACGCATTTTCAAGTGAATGAGGTAGGTATGCTTCATATAGATGCTTATTAGAGGTTGCAAAATTGGAGGGTTGGGTTACGGGTAAAAAATTGGAGGGTTGGGTTCCGTTTCTTTTTGCCAAGGGGAAGACACCGGTACAATATAAACACTGTTTACGCTATGGTGTTTGCTGATGTATTTAAGTTCCATTGTCTGTATAAGTTGATAAAAATGGGTATTGTGTTTTTCCATTTAACTATTTATGCCTTAAGATAGAAATGGCCATGTTGTCTTTTACGAATAAAAAGAACAAATTTTTGAAAATTATATTTCACTGATGATACCCAAAGGTTTGCCAAAGAAGTAAACTCATCAATTCATTTTTTACCAGATGTTGGTTTTAGGTGGTATAAATGGGTGTTCAGAGATGTGTAAAACACACATATACCCAAATAATTTAATCAATGTATATTGTTAAGCACTTTGTAGGTGCTTGCTTTTATAAAGTAATGAAAATATTACGTAGAAGTTGTGGCAAAAGTTTGTTATCAGACCTGTGAGATGAGTAGGTTAGTTCATATTCATGGCAACCTGCCGATTACATTTTTAAAACTTTGTTTTCAATTAATGTAAGTTGAAATGTAGTCTGTCATGTTAGCATGATATCGGTTACAATTTAATTACACCTTTTATATTACTTTCATTGTAGGCATATCAGAGACACAGCAAGTGCCAACAATGAGGACAGCTGCAGGTCGGTCAATGGGAGCACAACCAGCAACTACACAAAGACGTGTTCCACAAAGGTCTGCAATGTCATCTGTACGCACAGGTAAGCTATCACAGCATCCGCTTCCTTCTTCTGTTTTCTGTCATTATCTGTTACTACGTATCAATTCCTGATGAATTTTTCTGTCACTATCTGTTTCCACAAGCTGTAATATAATTTTATCTGAATGTTCTCAGGACTTTCATATGAGACCGATGATTACTCTTTAAAGTAATTGCATATGTGTCGTTTGATAGGTTTCTTCATGAATTTATAGAAGAAGCGTTTGAAAGAACAACTTTTAGTTCAGTACTTATAGTTTATGTTTGTTAAGACTCGAGAGTGGAACAGTAGAAGTTTATCTGCAACCGTATGTTTGATATGGTTAATTAGTTTATGTTAAGAAGCCGATAGTTTTGAGTATTAGGGAGATAGAATTGGTCACATTGTATTAGTTACTGCGTGCTCACACACCACACCGGGTTCATAGCGTTTGTGTGTTTCTTTCAGTTTCGAATTTTGATCATTCGAATCGATTTGTACTGCTTGTTTGTGTGAATTTTGTGAAATGGATAGGTTAAGATTCCTGCCAACTTGCAGCCATCCTTTGTAGAAACCCACGTTTTAAACATGTGTTGCCCATGGGCATCCCTTTTTTTAAATTTGACGAATTCATAGAACCATATGAGAGGGAGTTAACTACTGGGATATAGACCATTGAAACTGAATAAATGTTTGGTTACTAAATTTGTGATAGTTTACACATTTTTTTCTGAATTCTAACAGGGGTTTATTAATCTTTTCTGAAATACGTTTCACAATTGCAGTTAGATAATAAAAAGCTTGGGCCATTGCACAACAAGAAGGATGCAGGTCCTATAGTGCATGTATGATCGCCCATAACACTATATTGTTATGATTGATGCCTCAGGATACACCTAGGTCCTTGAAGCAACTGATGTTGCTTCTTTTATTGCACCACATTACTGGAAAATAGGTAAAAATGAACCTGCAGTGGTCTAGACAGTTTAGAGTAGACCCGATATGTGCCTTCAGCCTGCACTGGGTTTTGTCACTTTTAGATTTGCCTTGATTAAACTCTTTGACTTTCTCCAAACAGACCCTTTTAGTCATACCATGTCCAAGTAGCCTTTGCAACTTTTCGTTAAAAATTTGTCGAAACACGCCCCTTTCGTTTAAGATACTGTGAAGATCTTAGTTTTTGACAGTACAAAGAGTTTTGCACAATTCGTATGATAGCAATACGAGTCCTCATTATTTTTAAATTTGTTTCAGGCACACAATTTACTAAAAATACATATAAATAATCAAAAGCTAAGGAAAAAGAGAGCTCGAAAGAGTACGCAATTATTGAGGGAAATGCAGATGATCTTCCGTTTGAGGCGGATTACGCGGATAGATATGTTTTTTCTGGAAGGTGCATAGCATTTTTCTATAGATAGATGCTCATTCAGTATGTCGTGTTGTGGTTGATGGAACTACATTTATATCCACTATAAAGGAGAACGCTTGACCTTCAAGGTCGGCCAAGGTTAGTTTACCTCTTCACGTTAACGACTAATTTCTTTGATTTTTTAGCCATATGTCTTTAATTTTCCAGAAGAATAAAACTTTAATCTCTAAAATTGGTAGACTACCAAGTATCTAAGTTAACTCTATTTTTTTGTAGGTGCTCACATCTTCTATGTCGAACAGGTTGATGCTTAGGATGTGGTTGCAGAAGAGTAATAGCTCATAATGTGTTAAGCAACTGCCCTCAACTGTATACGGAGGATGTATTTTTTTATCTACTGGGAGTACTTTCAGCAGGTTATAGGAACGGCCCCTTTAGCAAAACACCCCGCGGCAACGCGCGGGTTTCCCAACTCGTTTTTGAGATGTTTTGGGATTGGAAATTAATAAAAATTTCTAGTGCTTTTTACTAAAATAAAGTCAAATGACTTAGGATTTTAGGATTTGGATCAGTTTGGAATTGTGTATTGAAAAGTATCGCGTATAATGCTATCTGTAAAATGCAAAGCATAAATCGTGCATTTTTTTTTTCTGTTCTGTTCTTGGAAGGCAATGTATATTAATAAAAATTAGCAAGATATTAAAATTACACGAAAATGACCATAATAAATCGACCAAACTAAATCTAATTCACTACACCTGCTTACCGACTCTACAACCTACATGATATATTACAAAGTGAATATCATATTAAGAAATAACTCTAACATACCAAACACACCAAAACGCAACAACACTTAAAGGCAAACATCTGGTAGAAAGCATGACAGGGATCGACAACCGACCACAAACCATGACGTCACACATGAAACATTAACCCTACACCATAACCTCGAAATACACAGTACTGAACACGCAATATGACCAAGTGGTGGCATTGTGAATAGTAAGAATTGAAGAAAATAACACAGAAAGTATGAACACCACCTAATGAAAATCCCCAAACTCAAACGATCGTCCCTCGACTCTTGCATTAATGACCCTTAGCTTACCGAATCGTGCATATCTATTATTTAAAGAAGATGACTATAATGTTATTTGTCTCGAGCCTTATATGCTTTTATACTTCTTATGGTTGTTAGTTTACCTATATGATGTAATTTAACACACACACGCGCGCGCTCACACTCACACACACACACACACATACACACACACACACACACACATATATATATATATATATATATATATATATATATATATATATATATATATATATATATATATATATATATATATATATATATATATGTGTGTGTGTGTGTGTGTGTGTGTGTGTGTGTGTGTGTGTGTGTGTGTGTAGGGTTAATGTAAGATCAAACTTAAAGTTGTAAAAATAAGATCTAGTCTAAACAACTACTAAAACCATTTTATAAATAACCATATTAGCAATAATACACAAAAAATAAAGTATTAATACGAATTAACATTTTAGCAACTAATAACCAACTGATACATGAGTTTGGATTAGTGATACACAACTATAAATTTACATGTCGAATCATAGTGTATCACCTTAACCTGATACATATATATAGAATCTAGATCAAATAAGATCAATTTTAAAGTTGTAAAAATAAGATCTAACTAAAATCTGACAAGTGACACTCTCCTTAAAATAAAATAATTTTTTTTATTGAGTACAACTAAAACTATTAAAGTTCCGATGGTTTTCTTTTTTAAATTTACGAAACCAAGGCGATACACTTTGATTCGACATGTAATGTATCAGGTTAAGGTGATACACTTTGATTCGACATGTAAATTTATAGTTGTTTATCACTAATCCAAACTCATGTATCAGTTGGTTATTAGTTGCTAAAATGTTAATTCGTATTAATACTTTATTTTTTGTGTATTATTGTTAATATGGTTATTTATAAAATGGTTTTAGTGGTTGTTTAGACTAGATCTTATTTTTACAACTTTAAGTTTGATATTACATTAACCCTACCCGATCGGGTGCGGATTAGCTTTTAAGTAGGGATGGTGCGGATAATATCACAGTACCATTCAAAAAAAAAATCAAAAAAATCTGAAAAAATAACAAAAAGAAAGAGGGCAAAAAATAACTAAGAATCGCAGAAAAAAATTTGAAAAAAGAATCGTTTTCTTGGTTAAAAATTATTATGATACTATGATTTTTTTTAATATCACTACAATACTCATACTTATGTTTTGAATTTTTTTAATATCACTGTAAGTTTTTTAATATCGTAATGAAAAAAACAATGATATTAAGTTATTTACTAATATCAAAGTAACTTTTTCAATATCACGGTTCATTTTTACATGTAAAAAAGCTTAATATCATGTTGGTTTTATAATATCACCGTAACTATCATAAAACCCTTTCATAATATCCCTGATATCACGGTAGCACTCATAATCACCAAACAAAAAGTGCTCAGAAAAATATGGAAAAATATAAAAAGTAAAGAATACAACAATGGTAAGGATCGCTCAAAAGGAAAAAAATTAAAAAAAATCGTTTTAATGGTGAATTGGTACCGTGATAGTTGCGCAGATCTTGACTTTTTTACAAAAAGTCAAGATCAGATCTAAAATAAGTGGCCAAAATTCATCCGTACGTCCGCACTAAAAAAAGTTATCCGCACATAATCCTCACTATATATATATATATATATATATATATATATATATATATATATATATATATATATATATATATATATATATACACACACACTACATATAATGCATGAAGCACTCTCTCTCCAAAATTTTCAGATTTATACGAAATAATGTATGGTTTACAACACTTTAATGCACTCAATTTTCAAAATTAAAACAAAGTAAGCATATTGTACAACAAAAACAAGCATGGTGTCATTTTAAGACCAAAATCCTATCAAACAACATTAATACTATTAAATGGTAGTTATTAAAACACCCCCTATATAAAAAATACAAATTATCAAGCATTGTTTACAACTATTTAAAGCACAAAGATAACTAAAAAATAATATCCAACACATATAATTAATACACTATTTAATTTACCCTCTCACTAAAATACACAACCATTTTACCGCAATGTACAATCAAATTAAGCTTCCAAAATATTAACCTTCCAAAACATAAATTGAAAAATCCAGTAGTCAAAATGAAGAAAAAAAATGAAACGAGATTTATACTAAATGATTCAACAGTAATCATACAAATCCAAAATCCATAACAGACAATCAACATCCTACGTACTATCCACATACACCCTTAAGCCATGAAATGAAAATAAAGAAAGAACCACAGTCAACACAACACAATAACTACTACTTATCAAACAACCGAGACGAAATAAAAATAAAGAAAGAACCACAGTCAACACAACACAATAACTACTCCTTATCAAACAACCGAGACTTGAAAATTACAAAAAAAGAACAATCTCAGTCTTTTCTTTAATACTCATAAATTTGTTTGTTAAAACAAGAGTATAAGAGTCAACCATCATAGATCTTGAAAGTAATTAGAGGACAAAAACAAACAACCTACCCAAGACCTCTTTAATGAGATCTTGACGAACATAGTGTGCTTCGGTTACGGTTGAAATAAAGAAGGTGTATACTGCGTTTGTGATAAGGAGATGGAATAAATGTTATTATGATGATGCGTTTTTTTTTTTATGTATGAAGACGAGCTATTTAGGTGTGTGATTGCCATGGAGATATAAGGGTGGATTTATTTGATGTGTTGTGTTCGTTTGTTAAGGAGTTATAAGGTTGGAAAGATTGAATATGCGTATTACCTTTTAGAAGGAGATATTTGGTGACTGCAAGTATTTTTAGATAGTGAGAAGGTTGGATGGGGACATTGAATGTGTGATGTGTGTTTAGATTTCCATAATGAAGAACTTATATTCTAAAGGGTGTAGCATTTGTTGTGGGTTTGGGTTGAACATTAGATAATAATTATGGGGTGTAGGGTTTATTGTGGATTTGAGTTGGACATTAGATAATAATTATGGGCTTGCTAGATTTTTTAAAGTTGGGTTGCGAATTTTTAGTTAGTATGTGCTAAATCTAAATTTTTTGTTAAATTAATTGTGAGGTTGGGCTTATCTAACTATCTTTACAATATTATCGTGTATCATTTTTATATTTTTAAAAGTATCGCATGTGCACCCTACAATTTTTGTATAAAATAGTTTTTTTAACTTAAAATCTCGCTATTTGTAAAGTTACTGTCACAAAATGCATATAGCTAGAAAATGTTGCTCGCCAAAATTTTAATTTCAGGATACCCGCCGCCGCATCGCGCGGGTACCCTGCTAATATATATATATATATATATATATATATATATATATATATATATATATATATATATATATATATATATATATATATATATATATATATATATATACTAGTTTCTAAGCCCGCCCGATGGGCGGGCATGACTTGTAATTTACATTTTAATTTAGTCATTTACGTATATTAGTGATCTTTTACAGTTATATTTTATGTATTATTAAAGAGACGTGCATGAGTTATAATTATTCTTTTGATGGTATTAGTCAATTAAAATTCTAGGGAGGTTAATTAATATTTTGATGGTATTAGTTTACGGTAAATATTTTTTCGAAAGGTGAGGTTAACATACATTTAATTGTTATTTTTATGTAATTATTATTATTATTATTATTATTATTATTATTATTTTGAAATTTTGTATTTGTAAGTGAATGTTTAATTTGTTGTTTATGGTGTTTCTCTCATTTGTATATACTGTTTAATAATGCATGTGTCGCATGGAAAAACTGTATTTCTCTTTTGATTGTATTTGTTAACAGTTTTTAAAAGGCGGGTGGCTTAACTAATATTTGTTTGTGTTTGTTAATGTAAGTTCATTTTTAAGGATGGAGTGCTTAAGTAATATTTTGTTGGTATTAGTTTATGTTTTAATTTTATTTTAAGAAAGGCGTGGATTTAAGAACGGTGAAGTTGACATACATTTTAATTGTTATATATATTTTTTTACTTTTTTATTATTTTTTTTAGTATTCAAATTTTTTTAAAGGTGGGTAAAAAATGGCTGGAAAGTTGATATTTTGAAAGAAAGGGGCGTAATGTTAAAAAATGGACTCAACTTTGTGATAAAATTGTCGTATGCTTAATAAAGGGTTGTAACCTCACTTATTCAAATCCAATTCAAATTTGAAATACATAAACCTTACGAAACGCCCATGCCCGATCAACCAATGTTTTAGGTGTCACCTTTTAAATCCACAATTCGAAGCAAGAAGCACAATGAGAATTAAGCAAATATTGTTAATTACCTCCATGCAATACTTATTCTTTTTCTGGACGAAGTGATTCGATATTTGGAGAGTTAGGACATACAAAGATGAAAGTAAGATGGACTTTTGGCCTTGCATAAGTAAATAGTCAGGTGAGTATATTCAAATCAACTACAAATTCTAAGTTATTAGAAATGGCAATGAAGACGTATTTTGTGCCATGTAATCAAAGACAACGTATGATACCAATAAGTAAACATAAAAATATGAGCAGCATAACGGGTGGCCATGGGGTTATCTCAGTTACAATGACACTAAACATGGGGACATTCTATTCAATTTACAGTTAAACTCAAAATTAAGCCAATGAAAAGTCAAAAGCATGTTTATAACCACAAATGTCTAGCACAAGTATAAATTACAACATAACTTTATCAATACTCTCTTAGTTATTCTTGGACTCGAGCGTGTCATCTTCTTCTCTTTGCGTATACGATGGATCTTGGGATTGGGGTTGTAAGTGGGCGCTTGAACTTGAGGCCATGCCATCGCTCTATTATTCAGTAAGTTGATCTAATCCTGTTTTGACCCATCCTAAAATTTACCCATTATGGACACTCTAACCCGTTTTGACGGGTTTGCCAAACTGCCCAAACTGCCCATTTTGCCGTTCTTAAATAATAAGAAATGATTTGTAATCGATACACTACAAAATTTGTTTCATTTTAACAATAATACCTTATTGTAAAAATATGTATACCACTATCAAAAAGTGGTTAATAAGTGGCACATAAAGATTATTTGGCCATCGCTACAAAATGGATACCTTCCCGAAAATGCACTCAACAACCTCAAATCCATCTTGTGCACATTGGAAAATTATGTCTCTATAATGAAGATGGTTTCTGTAATCATTTGTCAAACCTTGAAAACTTACTGCCCTTTATACAGAATTTTGTCCAGCATGTTCCTCTAGCTTCTTACACCTGCACAAAGTTTGAAAAGAAATTACTTATTAAAGCAATCCAAATAACACTCTTAAAAAATAAAGAAAAAGTTAAGCAGTTAATACTTATGTTGTACTGATTCATTCAAGATCTCTGGCTCCATTAGCAGATGTTGCTAACAGTATAAATATTAGACTCAGGATGTCGAAGGGTAATTAAGTCATTTTTCTTTTGTCTTCTGGCTGTAAGATTGGGAATTGCAAAATTAATAGTGACATACTTGAATGAAATTATGTATATCCCATAAAATTGGAAAATTCACAAAGATAGATAGATAGATAGATTTAAAGCTAACCTGTGAGCTGCATTCGTCATTATCTGAAGCTCTTCCTCTTTTATGAACTTTATCACTTCCTTGAGGGACCCCAATAACTTTTTACTATTTGGATGGTGATAGATCTATACAACTTTTATGGTTTTAGTCAGCTTTATATATCAAAAGTATAAAATTAAACAACTGATCATTCGATGTGCATATAACTTACCTTGTCAACCCTACCATTCCCATTATTTTCTAGGCACACTCGTTTTTCAGTTTTCCAGCCTTTCAAATTTGTTAGTACTTTCTCGGGGTCAAGAGTTCTTCACCACTTTTCTCTACCTTGGTTGAACTGTCGAATAATATAATTATACTTAGACATAGTTGAAGTAGTAACAAAATCAAACAAACAGAAAATGGAGGTGCATGTGGTGTTGTCAAAGTTTTTAGCAGTCCCCATTTTATCTGGAGCAAGAATTAATCTCGTACGATCAAGATAAATAACTCATTCAGTATGAAAATTTATACCTAATGGATGATTGTACATGGGCCTCCATGAAATATGTAAGGAAATGAGTGGATGTCGTATAACCACCCACAAGTATAAGACAAAAGATAAAACTACCAAAATGATCGAGATAATAAATATATAGCTACATGCAGGTTTAATAAATACATGTCAAATGGTCAAATGTCTTAGAAAGAGTATTTTTATGCAAAATATCTCCTAATCAGTTGCTAAAATATGGTATATTGCTGATGACATAATATAACTTTTAGAGGTACCTTGTTTTTTTGTCAAATCGACCTGACCCATTTCAAAAGTTAAAATTACCTATTTTGAGCTGTGACCCAACCCACCGTTTGTGTCATCTCGAGAAAAGGACAAACCTTGGTAACTCCATTTGCATGAACCTCAACGGACCGACCACCTTGGACAATTTCCACTGATGCATTTGATATGGGTCCAGTCCGTAGGTGCTGCAACATGTCCTTGTCTTGAAGCCTCCCAAACTCGATATTTGTTGTGTCTATAATGTCGTTATAGTATGGAAAATGAATTAATAAATGTATAAGAAAAATATGATAAATTGGCACGATGGCAACTTGCATGCTTAAAATTCCAAACTAAAGATGTCTCACGAAGCTCAAAGGCATATCGTGGTGTTCTTTCAGTGAAATACTCAAAGACATGATGAAATTGCATATCCCCATGAATATTCAAACACTTTCTGGCTGCAAAAAATAATCGTCTCTTGCTCTTTCAAGCCAACACTTGTTGCCTGCAAATATTTCAAGAAAATAATTCAGATCATGGATAGGCAAAATATATTCCGGATATCCATAAATTTGCGCCTATTATGACATAACTCTAAAAAAACTAAATGGCACCTCCCTAATTTATGGAAATAGTATCTATTAGAGCACACCATAATTCACCGTAAAAATCATATGAAAATTCATTCAATCAAATCAAAAATTCAACGATTAAGATACGCAGTTTCTTCCAAAACTTGTGTTTGGGGTTTGATTCTTTTAGGATGGGTTATCTATCTACAGAATAATAAACATGAGGCAAGCAATCTCGAACACATTTCCATGTAGGTGTTAAGGACATTACTCTAAAAAGACTACATGAAACCTCCTTAATCTCAAACAATTTAGGGAAACTGGTCTTTAGAAAATTAATTCATCTGCCAATACAAATCAGCCATCAGGGTAAACTTGTAATCTTTAGAGCATTGCAGACAGAGACGGGTGCATCCATAAAAATTAACTATTCAACCCTTGAATCAAATGAAAGGGTGGTTGTAATATCTGCATGAGAGAGTCAAATACATAAATCAGTAACAAAGTAAATAGGAAAAGTAACTTACGACAGTCCTATTTTAATTTAGAGATATCCAATTCCAAATGAGTATAAGCCCGGTCTAGTTCAGTGGTATGGAACTCCTTTTTGACATCGACATTTGATCATTATAGACAACGGAGAAACAGTGGTGCTTCAGATTTGCTGACTTTCCACTCCACCCTTTGTATTCATACACTTCCATAGAAACATAAACACACCTCGGGACTTTCTTGAATGAGGATTCAAGAGGAAGGCTACCACAGATCACAACCTACGAAACAATATTACTCCAACATTATTATAGATAGTCCAAACAAAATGGACATTGATTAGCATTTCAAACCGTTGTGCTTGGAATTTCCATTTCAAACACATAACAGCATAGGATTTTCAGTTTCATTTCACTTTTCTCAATCGACTTTTTAATCATTACTAAAGTCTAAAACCATCCGATATGTGTTCATAATCTTCCCACTTCTGAGTATCTCAATGGTTAATCGATCGGGATAAGTATATAACAATTTAATAGATGCACCTTGCATTGGATCATCTGGATTCATTAGATATCAGAATTTGAACCGACTTCGACTTTCAACATTTCAAAGAAACTTAGCTCTACTGATTTAGTTACCTTTAACACCATTTTGTAGTAACAACATATATAGTTAGATAAGAATGTCGTAAACTAACTTAGAACTACTATATGATGGATAAGAAATCTGGGATTCTGGGTTACATATAACCTGGTCATATGCTCCAAAAACGCTACTAATCATATCAAAAGTAGGTTATGATTTTATCCAATATGTCTGCCGGCCTGCTGTCCTAATGCAGCTACATTTTCTTATTTGATAAGTAGGTGACCAACAGTTTTGATTTGTCAGAGGTATCATAATTATGAAGGAATTTGGAATTGATTGTAACCTAAATGAATAGATCATACCTCTGCAATTTACTCACACGATTACCTCTGCACAAATTTAAAAGGCCACATAATAACGGTAAGCCCAAAAACTAAGCTATTCCAAACACCCCCTTAACCACCTAATGTGTTTTAGCTCACTATTAATTTGCATTTCAATCTAAGGCGGTGGCAAAAAATGACTTTGGATCCGCTTATTGAAGTGTAATGATATAATGAGATAACAGATTAACAGGATACACTCAGTTTCAGCAAGGAGTTAGTTACCTTTTCTGCAAATTCCTTCAAAACCTTTTCATGGCATTCCATTGCACATCATTTTATTGCTATATCATGGGAGTGACCGTACCACTGTCATACAATGTGTACAGAGCATTATGACCTTTAAATAGAAAGAATCAAATTGCTTAAGTGTCAACATTGACTTTGATCTTAGACTAACATTGGAAATAGTTTCGAAACTCATAGGTAGCAGTGATTGAAATGAAATTTAGTCTAAAACTGGAAACGAAGGATTGTAGGGTTACTGATCTTGTATTATGAAAGAATTTATAGTAGTTTTCACCATTCGATTTTTGTTTACATTTTCGCATACGTCACATCCAGTCCCCTGTATACCCACCAGATGATGATATGACTTAATTTAAATTTAGATTGAATATGAAGAAGATACTAACACACATATCCCAGAATTCGTTAAATGTATTGAACGGATGACCTTTATCATCAAGATCTTCCCATGTTTAATATATCACTCGAACCTACTACTGTGGTTGCTATGTTGAATAAAAAGCTGGCATTTCGGTTAATGGACCCATATAAAAATCATAAGGCTAAGAAAGCGTAGCAGCAAACAGCCTCAATGTGTAAACATTAATATTGCATACATATATGGTAAATGTGTTTTGGTGCCCACTATGTACTCTAATGACAACCCCATCTCAGTAAACCCTGCCATAAGCAACTACATCCCCAACTTTTTCGCCAGTTAATCCAGGGCCAACAAGACCACTCCCACTGCCTCTACTCCTTCAAGTAGAACGTATGTTAATTAAGAAAACAAATACATTTATTTTGTGACCGTAAAGAGTAGTAATATCTCAGAAATCAATATCATTGTCTAAAAAAGGACGATAACTGACGAATTAGTATTAGAATATATTAATGTTATGAACACACTTATTAGATTATTACTATGTTAACCGATGTAGAGCAACAAATCAGCAATAAGCGTGAAGAACTCGGTCAAATTAAAGGGGTGTTTGGATTAGTTGTTTTTGTCTCAGCTTATGGGATTAATTTAACGTGGGAAAGCTCATAGTTTTCTAGCTTATGAGCTTATCAAACTTTTAGGCACCCTACAAATACATAATAAGACATCTTAAGCATGAACGCCACACACACACACAAATCCTGAACATAAAGGGTGTTTGGATTAAGAAAGTATTTTGCTTTGTTTTAGGAGGGTATATAGAAGTTTAGTATATGTCTTTTTCAAGAAGCATAAACATGCTCAGATATTGTCGAGCGCAAAAATACAGATGTTCCGTTTTGAGGCATTATCATATTAGCCTATACCACCTATTTAACTTATAACGATTACACGCACCAAGGTTAGCTTATAAAAGAACAAAAGTATACCCCTTATTGGAAAAATGGAGGCAATAAAGCTAACCATTGCACTTTAAGTTTTCATTCAGCATTTTTGAAACCGCTGTGAACATGTTGTCGAGTTCTCATATAACAACGTTTGGATTCTTAATGTAACTGTAGAAAGGATCCGCATCATTATTGTTGGATCGATATACTCTGACCAAACTACTTTGTATCTTGTAAGGTTTTAACAATCTTAAATGACTCAAAACGGTTAATATTGAAACACTGATATTACTTTGTAAAGTATGCGGAATCTACTAACACAAAGCTAAGAAGAACTTTGTTAATATTAAAACAACTCTTAGACCTGCTTCTCTAAATACAGGTTTACTAACAATCCCTAACTTTCTCTAAAATTGTTTTTGTAAAACTCTAAGACTCTTAGAAAACTTCGTCCCTCTAATACCATCATAAGGCTCCTTTTATAGGCATAAGGATAACCTTAAGTCGGTTTACATTATCTACTTGAACGACAAGTAATTATCCCTAACTAATTCTAGAATATTCATACAATATTACATAATAATCCTTTAACAATATTGCACATAAGTCATTGTTCTTCGAAGTACTTTGAATAATCTTCAATACATAGCAGTACTTTGACCTTGATCAGCACGTTGAATATAGAGCAGTACTTTGACATAGCAGTACTTTGACATATCCAGGAGTACTTAGATCTTCATATCCCAACAATCCTCCCCTAACTTTGACCTTGCTTGATTTCAAGTTTCTTTACTTTCTTTGATCTTTAATATCTTTATCATTCAGGAAAATTGTATCTTTATCTCTTTTCAATCTTGTATGTCAAAGTGCTCTTGATCATCATCTTTTCAGCAACTCAGCAACATTTTGACAAAGTGTACATCAAATCTTTTAAAGTTTCATACTGTTCTCATCACTTCCAGATGTGTAAGCTTCTGTGAGCGGTGAATCATTGAACTTTTAATGGATTTTGATGTCTCTTTACCAAAGCCATTAACTCTGGAGTAGCCAATGTTTAGGTTAGAACAACCATGGTACATTGATAACCATATGATTTTTAGCAAATCATCAGCTATCAATGGATTTGAGTAGTCTTTACCAATAGTCATTTGCTTTTGGACTAGTTAGTTCTTTGATTTCAACCATGGTGAACTAATTACCATAAATGGATTTTTCACAGCCTTTACCACAAGCCATTTTCTTGTGGGCTAGTCAACTCTTCACTTTTACAGATATGGTGAGTTGAGCACCATACAATTTTTAGTAAATTGTCAACTAAAAACGGATTTGATTATCATATCAGAGCCGTACCCTCATGATGAGTCAAACTCTTTCTTGTCTGTTAAACATGGTGAGTTGATTACCATTTGCTGTGCAGTACAAGTACTAACACCATGTTTTTCTCTTCAAATCCTTTTATTCAAATCATCTTAAGCTTTAAAAACTTTTTCTTTATTTTTCAAAAGGACTTTTACAGGTTTTATGCAGCAAGCAGTACTTTGGTAAAGTACTGTTTGTCTTGCAGTACTTTGAGAAAAATACTTATTATTCAAAACAAATCATACCAGTACTTATCCAATATTATTCTTCTGATTTAGTCCACCTGATGAATAGCTTAATAACCATGAAAGCTACTTCAGTTTCATCTTCAAGCTCCATTCCATGATCCAACATCCTGAGCATAAGTTCTCTTATCAGAGGATATCTTCTTTCAGCTAACATGTGAATCATGGTACCATCTTCCATCTCAAGTGAATGAACTCCTGATGACTCAAAGAATCTCCATCTTGTTATCTCCCAGTTTTCTTGATCATTCCACAGAGTATCATTACTTGTTTCTTCGGTTTCCCAGCTGGTTATCAAATCTCCAAGTAAGATTAATCCCACTCATGTTGCTTCAGTATTCTCATAGTATGTCTGCACTTGTAAGTACAAGTTGTATAGATCTTATCTATCTATTATAAGCAGAACATCCCATAACATATTAAACACTGTTTAGCTTTCATCTTCTCTGTTGAACATAAGATAATTTCCTTCTTTTGATTCAACCACAGAGAATGAGATAATCTTTGACTTCTTTCTAGAGTCTTCTGTTTTCTTGTTCTGAAAATCAACCACTCTAAATAATTCTTCAGTTCATCAATTGTATCTTCATGTATCATTTTAAGCCTCTTTGACAATTGATCATCTTGAACAACTTTCTTCCTTTTAACTTTCTTTTCTCAGCTTGTTCCTTCCTTATATCTTCTAACTTCTTTCCCTTATCAACATCCATGGGCACAAAACTTTCCAAATCTTTCTTAATAGACTCTTGTACTTCATCCCATAGAGCTTTCACTTTTGGATATCTTAACTTTTGTAAATTCCTGTATTCTCTTCTTTTTAAGAAACTAATCATCCAATCTCTCTCTTGAGCAATAGTCATAGGCCTTCTTGTTACAGCAATTGCCTTCTTTATTTCTTCCAAATACTCTGCATCATACACAGCTTGTTGTTGTCTAGCAATTTCTTCATTCTTTGCTATCTCTATTTCCCTCAGCTGTGCAAGAGTAAACTTCTTCTTTTTCTTCTTGGTCTGCTTCATGATCCCTTTTCCTTTGTCTTTTGGATCTAAAGTTTCAGGTTCAGAAGAAGATTCAGAGACTTGTTGTACATGCTCAGAAATATGTATACCTGAAGGTCTATCCAAATTGAGCATTATCTGAGCTATAGTCTCATCATCACTTGATGTATGCTCTTTGACTTCTTCTTGCTGGATAGGATTAGAAGGACCAGCTTCATCTTCAAAAGTCTTTGTAGAAGGTCCAGCTGTAGAAGTTCCAATTTCATCAATATTCATTGCAGCAGTACCTTGCACGTCAATACCTTGCAAACCAGTACTTTCATCAACAGTACTTTGAACATCAGTACTTTGAATATGAGTACTTCGAATATTCTCTTGTTCTCCAGCTTCTTGCTCAACAACTTCTTCTTGAACAATATTCTCATCCACTTCAATCTTTTTCTCTGGCACAAAGTTCAAAGGTTCTTCTGGATAATGCCAAAGATGAGCATCTTCTGAATATTGAACTCCAGCATCATCTTCATTCAAATTACCTTTCTGATTCCTCCCCAATTTGAAAATGATGACTTCCTTTTACTCCTCTTAGACTTAGAGGCCTTCTTGGCTGACTTAGATTTTTTCTTTTGAGATTGTTTCTTTTCTTTCAAATAAAGTCTAAAGTTCTTCACAAGTGGCCACACAAACCTCTTCAACCTTCTGAACTTATTTCTCAACCTTTTAATCTCTGCAGTCTGATTATCCATGACTCTCTTCATTCTCCATAATTCCCTAGTCAAAGCATAGTTATCCAAAGTACCCTCAACTCCCTCATCTCCTCCAGGTGTTTGAAACCCACCTGTGGAAGTATAATCATTGGGAGAAGGTACTGGAGTATGCTCTGAAGCAGTACCTTGCAGAGAAGTACTTTGTGGAGAAGTACCTTCAGCAGAAATAGGTTTTTCCCTAGAAACAGATACTGAGGCAGTTTTTTCACTTAAATCATCAGGCTGTGGTGAAGCAATAGGTGGTGTAGGTGTATGTACTGATGCAGAATGCTCAGAATGATCAGATTTATCAGCATGTTCAGAATTAGCAGAACCACTAGCTTCAACATCATCCCTAACAGCTTGTGCAACTTCCAACATATAAGCATTAAGAGGTATATTGTTACCAGAAAACCTAATCCCCTTGGTAGACATAAAGGTAAACACCTTAGGTTGCATCCTAACAGTAGGTATATAATCCTGAGGTTTTGGTACCCCATCATGTGGATTCTCTAAGAAAAGCTGAACAAATCTAGGGTACATCAAGAAAGGTGATCCAGCCTTAAGTGTGTGCAATCATACTACTTTTGGGACTTAAACAATGAAGCAAAACATGAATAAGGTATTTCCAATGAGGACTTACCAATGCTTTATGAAAAGTAATCTTGTTCAAAGGCCCTTCATACCCAATATCTCTCAATGAGGACTTACCAATGCTTTCTGAAAAGTAATCTTGTTCAAAGGCCCTTCATACCCAATATCTCTCAGTGCATCCCAAACCTCTTGTTTAGCAAACAAAACAGAGCCTCCCTCATCATCAAACAGCAAAACCTCCCTGATTGTAGCTTCAGTAATACGTATGGTTCTTCCAACAACTGTAGCATGGATAACATCCTCTCCATCTTCTATCTCAGCCCTAGCCGTAGCCCAAAACTCTTGTATCCAAGGACCAATAATCTCTGGGTTTACTAAAAGTGAGTAATTGATGGTGGATCCGGTGAGAAAATCAATTATGCCATGAAAATCAATGTTCTTTTGAGTTTTCTCGAGGTTTGCTATCAGATTGTGTTTGGTGATGGTTGGTCGGTGTGCCATTGCAATTATGATTTGAGAAAAGAATGATAATCGTTGATGAACTTGGTGGGATTGATTGAATGAATACGAGTAGGTAAAGATGAAAAAGATATGGATATAAAGAGATAATATACAAAGAATCACGGTATTAATTATTTTACCGTTATTTTTGGAAGTTATCTTCCCCATATCTTTCAAAAGTTTCTTACCCGCATTTTTGACCGTTGGAACAGTATCCTGACACGTCAGCGTACCCTTCAGAACACCAAGCAGTACTTTTCCATATAACATGGAGCAGTACGTTCATTTGCGAAACAAAACAGTACGTTGGCAAAGTACTTTCCCATCAAAATATCTATAGTGTTGACTGTTTGACCAAAATATCTGTTGAAAGTCAACCCGACATAGTTAATACTTTTCCAAATTAATTCCCCAAAGCTACCAAGGCAAGTAGAATTGAATGAGCATCATTAATATCCCTTATAACTTTCTTGCCTATAAAAGTAACTTTCCACCAACACATATCTTCATCAACACTTGGAATACTTATCACAAAAACCCTAATCAACATGAGTCACTTCCCTTTAGTCTAAATCTCATCTGATTCTGATGGATCCACTGATTCAGAGATCATCTATTACTCTGACTCGGACTTTGATGATGATGCAGGATGGAGTGGGTACTTTCCTCCTGATGTATCAACCTCTACCATTACTGATGCAGCAAGCACTACCAACCCAAAACCTAAGAAAAAGGTGTCTGTCCCTGCTCCTGGTTCTTCTTTGGCAAATGAACTTCCTCATGCCTTGACACAGGCTCTTGAATCAGCCATAAAGAACATGAAGTGGCCTGCTCCAAGAAAAGAGAGACCTCCCAAGCAAGTACTTGGCCTGGCTTGCCCAAGAAAGCAAGCTTCTTTTGATGACAAAAGAAAGACTGCTCAGAAGGGAAAGCAAAGCTATCAGGGTAAAGGAAAAAGGCCAATGGAGTAGGGTGTGTTGGGTTTGGTAGGTAGGTTTAGTGTAGGGTGTTTGGAATAGTTCTCTGTGTGTCTTGGTTGTGTCTGTGTCATGGTTGTCTGTATCACTTGGAATGAAGAATGTAACTCTTTTGATAATAATGAATAAAAATCTTTTCTTTTGAATGATACATGTAGCCTCCCCTCAATTAATGACTAACTACTAATGCCTCCCCTCAAAAATAGCTTAATTATTAATCATACCAATACTCACTACTAAGAAGGTAAATCTTGAGACATCAAAGCCCTTTGTGAGTAAATCGGCTACATTATCATCTGTATGGACTTTAACCACATTGATAAGCCTATGCTCATAGCAATCTCTGATAAAATGATGTCTAATCTGAATGTGCTTTGTTTTGGAGTGATAAACTGGATTCTTCACAATACAAATGGTACTCTCATTATCAATGTTGATAGGAGTATTCTTGAAGTTGAATCCATAATCCAAAAGCTGATTTTGCAACCAAAGTACTTGTGCACAACAACTTGCAGCAGCTACATACTCTGCTTCTGTGGAAGATGTGGCTGCAATTGTTTGCGTTTTGCATTGCCATGAGACTAATCTACTTCCAAGATACTGACACCCTCCAGTTGTTGATCTTCTGTCATAGTTATCACCAGCATAATCACTATCTGAAACAGCAAAAGTAATGTCAGGCCTAGATGAGTTAAGTACATTAGACATCCAATCATAGACCTGTATAATTTGACATCAACATCTTCCCCATCTTCATCTTTTCCCAAAGGCTTGTTAGCATCAACAGGTGTGGATGCTGACTTGACAGTTGTGAAGTTGAATCTCTTAAGAATATCTGCAACATACTTATCTTGACTTATAAAAATTCCACTGCTTGATTGTTGCACTTGAAGTCCCAAAAAGAATGTTAATTCTCCCATTGAGCTCATCTGAAATTCTTTTTGCATAAGATCTTCAAATTCCTTCACCATAGATTGCTTAATTGCTCCAAAAATAATATCATCTACATAAACTTGGACAAGCATGATATCCTTTTTGTCTCTTTTGATAAACAAAGTCTTGTCAATAGCACCTCTCCTGTAACCATGTTGCAATAGAAAAGTGGAAAGTCTTTCATACCATGCTCTAGGAGCTTGATGAAGACCATACAGAGCCTTGATAACCTTGTAGACTTTGTTTGGATGTGCAGGATCTTCAAAACCAGGAGGTTTTTTAACATAAACTTCCTCTGTGATAGTGTCATATAGAAAAGCACTTTTAACATCCATTTGATATACAGGGAATCCCATATAAGATGCAAAAGACAAAAAATAACCTTATGGCTTCAATCCTTGCCAGAGGAGCAAATACTTCATCATAGTCTACTCCTTCTTTTTGTCTATATCCTTGAGCTACTAATCTTGCTTTATTCTTAATAACACTCCCTCTTTCATCTCTTTTAACTCTGAAAACCCATTTTGTTCCAATTAACCTTTTACCATCAGGTAAATCACATAATACCCATACTTCTTGAAGTTTAAACTGTAAGAGTTCCTCTTGCATAGCTTAAACCCAACTCTCCTTGGCTAATGCTTGTTTTACTGTCTTAGGTTCTTGTTGAGACAGAAAGCAAGCAAATAAACACAATTGTTGATCCTTGTGATTTACCCTATTCTGCTTGTAAATAAAGGTAAGTAAAGAAGTATGTTGTTGAGACATATTCTTAGCTTTAGTTCTTCTAAGCACTCCTGAACTAGAAGGTCCAATTATCTTACTGACAGGATGATATTTGTGAATTCTTAGAGTAGGAGTTGGTGAAACTTCAAGATTATCTTCCAAATTTGTGGTCAGGGTCTTCATTAGAATCTGAGAAAATGCCTTCTTGTTCCAATTCATCAGTATCTTCTAAGGCAGGCATGGTTGGATCATGTAAATCATCAGTATTCTTCCAATTTGAAGTATCTAGAACTTGAGAAGTACTTTCAAATGGATCAGCAGTACTTTGGGGCAAAGTACTATCAGTGCCTTTAGCCTTCTTCTTTTCTGCTTCATAAGCTCTCCTTTGATCATCTTCATAGGACTTAGCAATTGTTTCTTGAAGAAGCATCCTATTAAGTTCATCTTGGATAGCTTGGTCTTCATCAGATACTGTGGTCTTTGGTGGAACAGTATTTTGTTGATCAACAGTACCTTGAGGTGCATCAGTACTTTTCTTCTCATCATTGGGTGCTTCATCAGAATCATCTTCAGATCTTATGTTAACACCATGAACAATGTATTGTAACTCCTCTTCATTAAGAACAACTTGATTTTCTTCTCTGACAGGTACATAGTTCATGGATGATGCCATTAAATCAAGATCAAACATCCAATAAGGACCCTTACCTTTTTGATTTTCTTGTTCTTCTAGAAATTCAACATGAAGACATTCTTGAACTTTCTTGGTAGCCATGTTGTACACTCTGAATCCTTTGTTACTGGTACAATAACCCAATAAGTATCCTTCATCAGATTTACCATCAAATTTTCTCAAATTATCAGCAATGTTCAAGATAGTCAGGGGACATCCAAAAGGCTTCATAAACTTAATGTTTGGCTTCTTTCCCATGAGTAACTCATAAGGTGTCTTCATTTGAGGTTTTGTCACTGATACTCTATTCAGTACATAGCTAGCAGCACTTACAGCTTCAGCCCAAAATGGAACAGGTAATTGGGAGTCTGCAAGCATTGTCCTTGCTGCTTCTATCAAAGTTCTGTTCTTCCTTTCTGCAACTCCATTCTGCTGAGGAGTTCTAGCAATACTGAATTCTCTTTTAATCCCTTTCTTAGCACAAAATTCATCCATAAGCTGATTCTTGAATTCAGTCCCATTATCACATCTAATTCCTCTAACCTTGAGTCTTAACTGATTTTCAAGTGCTATTATAAGATCATGAATAGCATCAAAAGTTTCGTATTTGAATCCCAAGAAAAAGACCCAGCTAAATCTGCTACAATCATCTGTTATAACCAAACAGTACTTCTTCTTATTTAAGCTAACAACTGAAACAGGTCCAAACAGATCCATATGCAGCAATTCCAAAGGCTCCCTTATAGTTCTTTCTTCAATCTTCTTACATGAAGCCTTGTGTTGTTTACCCTTCTTGCAAGCCAAACATGAATGATCAAGTTTGAATGTTTTAGAAGGTAAACCTCTAACTAAATTTCGTTTGACTAGCTTGTTAATGTTTTTTGAAATTGACATGCCCTAGTCTTCTGTGCCATTGATGTGCTTCCTCCATTGTTGCCCTTGCAATCAAGCATGTTGCTCTTTTAGCAGAATTGATGTTCTTCAAGTCTATGCTATACACATCATTGATTCTTGGTGCTCTCAGCATCACCAAGTTTTCATCTTCTAATCTAAACTCAGGGGAGAGAATAAGACATTATGTGTCAAGAAACAACACAAGGTACTTCTTGTCACAGATCTGAGAGACTGACAAAAGGTTGAATTTAAGCTCCTTCACATATCTGACATTCTCAAAATCAATAGATCCTGCCTTAATGGTTCCTTTGCCAGTTATTCTCCCTCCATCTGGATCATTCCCAAATGGAACTCTTCCTCCAAAATAAGCCTTAAAATCTGACAAGAGCTCCTTTTCTCCTGTCATACTTCCAGAGCAACCACTATCCACAATAAGATGATCTTTAAGCTCCTCTGCTGGGTTGCCCTGCATAAAAATGAAAAGGGTTAGTTTCTTTTAGGAACCCAAGCCATTACTGACTTGTGTTCCCCTTGTGAAGTAACATACTCAAAATTTTTGATTATGTAATTACCACTGTTTTTTAAAATACTATCAAGAACTTCTGTTTTTGATTCCAAAACCTGTGTTGAATTGTTATCAACACTCCATTTTTCACCCTTATTTTCTGAAAGTACTTTGTCACTCTCAGCAGTACTTTCTTTCTTAACCCACTTAGTTGTAACTTTTGGTGTTGGGTTCTATGTTCTAGCAGCTTTCCTTGGGATGTAAGGCCTTCTAGGTTTGTAAGAATTGAATCTCCTAGGTCTTACACTTGAGTCTTTGCTAGCAGTACCTTGATTGGGAAACTTCCTAACAGTACTTTGAGGAAGTACTGCTTGACAAGTGCTTTGTGAAGGTATTGTGGGTTTGGAGAATGGTCTTTTCTGATGAGGGTACCTATAGTCTTTTGAGAAATTACTACGGTTAACCCTATTTGTGTAATTCCAAACTGGTTTATTCTCCCTTGGTTTATTCTCTTTGTGTTTATGGTTTGTAGATGTGGTCTTTGGATATTTGTTGAAGTATTCTGAATGATAATCACAGTCCTTGATCAAATGATGAGGACTGTAACATACAAAACATAACTTTGGACCCATCATCCCAAATCCATTCCCAAAATGTTTTCTTTGATAAGCAGTATTTTGAAAAGAGTTTCTTGTAGGTACTGCTGAATGATCAATAGTACTTTGAGAAGTTTTTGGAAGAACTGCTTGTTTTGAAAAATCTTTTTCACATTCAGAAACCTTATTATTATCCCTAGGTGTCACAACAGATTTTCTTAAAGACTCAGGACTAGATTGACTTGAATTAGATTGACCTTTAAGCTTTTTCCTGAATTCTAGGTTGTCTACTCCAAAACAAGAAACATCTATCCTAGGTGGTTGAAAACTACCTGGGGGTGGAGGAACTTCATTATAACCTTTGTTTTTCTTAAACTCAGGGGGTGTTGAACAAGGTGATTCCTCATCACTAGATGTGTTTCCTTCTAAACTTATGAATTCTTCATCACTAGTTGAGGTTTCCTGAGAAAGATGTAATTCTTGGTTCCTAGATGAAAGTACTTCTGAATCATAACCTAGGCCAGTTTTAATGTTTGCTGTTCTCTGTTTTTCAACAAAACTAACATGTGACAGACCTGATTCTTTCCAAACAACAAGTTTTTCTAGCAACTTATCTCTTTCTTTAGTGACCTTTTCTAATTCAGAAACTTTACATCCTAACTTCCACTCGCTTAGTTTTAATTGATAATCTTGTTGCTCATATTTTTCAGCCCAAGCTACTTCATTATTCTCATGAGTGATTATCTTAGCTTCCATGGATTCTAAAGTCAATTGGTAACCAGCTATCTCATACCTAGCCCTTCTATAGTTATCTCTTTCAGTTTCATTTTCTTTAAGCATCTTTTGATAAGAGATACTGCATTTGGAACATACCTCAGAGATAGTGGATGAACTTGGTGAAGTAGCCATCATAGCAAGCTGAACAGGTTCTTCTTCACTTTCCATGCTCCAATCAAAGCTTCCTAGACCATCTCTTGACTCCAAAGCTTCATATCCAGGTTCCTCATCAAAAGTTGTGCTCCAATCAACCTCTTCCAATGCAACCATAGAATAGGTTACTGGTTCATCATCAAATTCTTTACTCCAATCAACTTCTGACAAGTCTTCTTGAGCAACCAAAGCTTGTGACTTTGGCTCAGCAATAGGGACTTATTTTCTTTCAACCTTGGGTTTAGGTTGTTCAATCATCCTGTTTGCTTGATACTTTGCAAACTTGCATTCCCTTGCAAAGTGACCAGTCCTTTGACAATTAAAGCTTTCAATCTTGGACTTGTCAAATGCTATACCCTGCTTAGCCTTGAAATCAATACCTCTTCCTGTCTTGTTCATAAACTTCTTGATCCTTGCAGCAATCATGGCAACCTGCCATCTTATGTCAATTTCTTCCATAGCATCATCATCAATTTGCAAAAGATCTTCTTGATAAGTAACAGGTAGAGTAGCTGTTGGGCAAAGAATGAACACAGAACATCATCTGAATTAGGGGTATGTGATGAAGTGGTAGTGATCAAGGTTGTACATGGATTCTGTGTTTCTACAACAGTACTTTGGACAGGATGAGCAGTACTTTTAGTTTAAGTACTGCTTCTGTTTTCAGAAGAGACAAAAGCAATGTTGTGAGAATTTGAACCTTTGTTACCCTTCATCTCATGCTCATACACCTTTAAATTGTTGTAAAGATCATCAAAGTCCATAGTGTCCAAACCAGGTTGTCCTTTAATCATGGTAGCAACCACATGCCATGCAGATGGCAAACTCCTCAAGAACTTCAAATTAGCATCTTCAACTGTTGCCTCATCTCCATATAACTCTAGCATGCTGAGTAGATTTTGATATCTATCATAAGCAGAGTCAAGACTTTCTCTTTCACCAACAGTGAAGGTTTCAAACTGCTGCTTCAACAGGTTCCTGTGCATCTTCTTGGAAGCATCATTACCTCTAAATCTTGTTTTAATTGCAGCCCATAGTTGTTTTGCATCCTTGGCATCATGAAACTTTAGTAAGTGACCATCAGGAATGGCAGAGAACAGTATATTAAGAGCATTGTCTTGATTTCTTTTGGTAGCAGCTGGCAAGGTTGGCTTAGGTGGTGTTGGTTGTCCAGGGATCTCCATTGGTTCTTCAATTATCATATTACCATTGACAATCACATCCCATAGTGCATGGTCTGTGATGGCAATGTACTGCCTCATCTTCATGGCCCACAAATCATATTCTCCCTTCTTGACAATAGGAATTCTGACAGCATTGATGGATGGAGCAGGTGCAACATCTGTTGACATCTTTAAGGGTTTGTTGTAGAATCGGTTTTAAAAGGTTTTCTTCTTAATCAGAGTTTCCAACACAAGCTCTGATACCACTTGTTGGATCGATATACTCTGACCAAACTACTTTGTAGCTTGTAAGGTTTTAACAATCTTGAATGACTCAAAACGGTTAATATTGAAACACTGATATTACTTTGTAAAGTATGCGGAATCTACTAACACAAAGCTAAGAAGAACTTTGTTAATATTAAAACAACTCTTAAACCTGCTTCTCTAAATACAGGTTTACTAACAATCCCTAACTTTCTCTATATCGTTTTTGTAAAACTCTAAGACTCTTAGAAAACTTCGTCCCTCTAATACCATCATAAGGCTCCTTTTAAAGGCATAAGGATAACCTTAAGTTGGTTTACATTATCTACTTGAACGACAAGTAATTATCCCTAACTAATTCTAGAATATTCATACAATATTA
Organism: Artemisia argyi; assembly: GCA_030686995.1. Taxonomy (NCBI): domain Eukaryota; kingdom Viridiplantae; phylum Streptophyta; class Magnoliopsida; order Asterales; family Asteraceae; genus Artemisia; species Artemisia argyi. The sequence goes on along the minus strand of CM060696.1, from coordinate 167,901,337 downwards.
CATAATAATCCTTTAACAATATTGCACATAAGTCCTTGTTCTTCGAAGTACTTTGAATAATCTTCAATACATAGTAGTACTTTGATCTTTCCAGCAGTACTTAGATCTTCATATCCCAACAATTACCATCAATTCCCGGACATAAGTATCGCTACATTATTAGAGCCTGAAAAACACAGAATAGTTTGCAGAACGGAAACCAATGGAAGTTGAAAACTCAGAAGTTCATGGGGTAATAAAGAAAAAACCTTTCATTTTGCAAATTTAAGAAAAACTTACGCAAAGAAGAACATGCTGTCAAACTTTTCATTGCAAGCGTGCAACCAGCAGGTGATATGCACTCCGATTCCTAATCGTGGCTCGATCTCTGTTGCTCCTTAAAAACTGCTGCAGATGAAGATCAGCATGTATTTAAATAGATCCCAAACTCACCATTGAAAGGCTTTCTAGCATACCCACACATTCCTCTTGTACATCAATTTGCATCTCCAACGCCTTCTTCATCTTAACCTCAGCTGCGTCAATATCAGTAGCCAAGAGAGGAGGATAAGAAAGGATAAACTTTTAGAAAATTTCATAACATACTCATTGTCGAGGCCTATATATTATGACATGGAACGTCTTTTTACCAGGTTGGAGCAACAGGCACAACAACAGCAAATCGTTGTTGATCAATATAATTTAAATGATCACTTACATGTTTCGTGTAAAAACTAAATTGCATAAGCACAAATAAGATCGTGTACCTCGATTAATAGGATGATTTGATCTGTTAATGGCATCAACGGCTTCCGAAGTATCTGCTATTTTTTCTAGGTACTTGTAATAACGACAATTTGCAAGAACCTAATACATCTTAAAATGGATCAAATAGGTATTTAAAAGCATTATATGTTTGAGCCAGTGAACAACTCCTATTGGTTTGTTAATCACAGGGTACCTGGATAACAGAAAAGTAATATAGTTTTTATATCCAATCATACTTTAATTGTACATGCATATTGATATACACATACACAAGTTGAATAAGAGGGGCTTTAAGGTTGAAGTTTCCCCACTGATCTAAAAGTTCAGCTAATTAATCTATTCCCACCAATAAAGCAATGAAAATCAGAAAAATTAGTAGACCAATCCAATTCATATATGTTGTTTAACAACCATTACTTGTTACCTCATCAGAAACATAAATCTCATGACGTTCATCAGGATTTGTCCATGCACTCTGTATACATAAGAAAAAAAAAAACATCAGTAACAACAACCTCGACCTAAAGCAATTAGCACCATTAGAATATTCCTATATAGCATTGATGTTTAATCCAAACACACATGCATGCACAAATAAGCAAATCCAAAAAGCTGATAAGTATAAAGAATTACAACTAATGTTCTTATAGATGATGATGATGATGCATTATTGAGGACGCTTCTCCTAGTTGAAACCATGGCGAAACCCTAACAAAATAACTTATTTGTTTTTTTTATCAATTGTACATACGGTGGTTGCAAAAAAGATGTGGTTCGTTTTTGCTCAATTGTACATACGGTGGTTCCAAAAAGATGATGATGGTGGCTGGATATCGGTTTGTTATTTTTGTTTTAGGGTTTTGTATCGGTTTTGCTTGAAGAAATGGATAACGCAATATTTAGTTGGTTTAAAATCCTTATTGTTAATGTTTTAAAATAGATATATTATATACACTTTGAGTTACAGAATTTAACCAGAAAAATGTAGTGATTCAGTGGTTAAGATACCACATAATTTATGCATGGTCAAGAGTTCGAATCCATGTAGGTATTTTTTGCGAAAAAAAATATCCATCCGAAGAATTTCGAAATAAATTAAAAAATACAAAATAAATTTAAAAATTGCTTACATGGCAACAATGTGATGACATGACTGATAAGAATTACTAGGAAATGACTAGGAAATGAGGTGGCATATTCTTCAAACGATATATATATATATATATATATATATATATATATATATATATATATATATATATATATATATATATATATATATATATATATATATATACATACATACATACTAGGCGAGTACCCGTGCATAGCAACGAGATTTTCTAGCAGCAAACAGTTATAGTTCGGATATGTTGGTCAAGTTTTTAGTGTAACGTTTATACATAAACGTTAAAATATCAATATTTAATTGAAAAAAGTTGTAACATACGATAATTCAAATCAAAGAAAAATTCTCAAAATATATCAAAGAACATACACAAACATTTAGAAAAGAAGAAAATAAAACATTACATCAATTATGATGAAATAACTAATAATGCACATTATTCGTCACGTAAAACTTCATAATGCACGACATTTGAGGTATCAACTTCTTATTGACCAAACTCCTTGACAGGCTTCAATAATACCTTGAAGTTACTTTTTATTTGTACTCTAGAGATACGTTTTTAATTATGTGAATTGTAGTCGCTATAGAATCAAAGTTGGAATTTTAGTCAAAGTTGCCATTTTAGATTAAGCCAACTTTAATAAGGGGTATATTAGGGATTCAACTTTACTCTTTTTTAAGGGATTTTTTTAAAAAAAAAAATTTCAAAAGTAGACAAATTTGTTTTATATAAATAGTAGAGATAATGTATCAACGAACAAAGAAACAACTTCTTTTGGTATAAGATATACACAATCCTTGTTCACCCAAATATTTTAAAGAAAAGTAAAAAGAAACAATGTGTGTTATTTGATATAATGAATTTACACCTGCAAATCTTTATGATCTAGTACAATATCATTTTTGAAAGAGTAAATTTCATAAATCGTCCATGTGGTTTAACGGATTTAGTCCCTCGAAAGATTTTTTCTCGGATCCTCTCCCCGTGGTTTATACCCGTAACGGGTTTGGTCCCTCTGGCTAACGCTCGTTAGTTTTTTCCGTTAGCTAACGATCGTTTGCAACAAACATTTGCACCGTTAGTCCTTTATACTAACGGCCGTTTATAATTAACACAATTTATTTTTTTGTTTTTTTAAATTAAAAAAAAATAAAAATAAAAATAAAAAATTAAAAAATTGGTTTTCTTATAATTTTTTTCTAAAGATCTTTAAAATTTATACACGTTTTTATGCACATTTCTATACACGTTTCACACACACGTTTTTATATACACATTTTTATACAAATTTTATACACATTTTATACACACGTTTTTATACACGATTTTATACACACATTTTTATACACACGTTTTTATACACTTATTATTATACACACGTTTTTATACACACATTTTTACACACATTTTTAGACACATGTTTTTATATACACATTTTTATACACACTTTTTTATACACACGTGTTTACACTACACTCATTTTTATACACGTTTTTACACACGTTTTTATACACATGTTTTTACACACATTTTTATACACACGTTTTTATATGCACATTTTTATACACACTTTTTTATACACACGTGTTTACACACGTTTTTATACACACGTTTTTATACACACATTTTTATACACACTTTTTTATACACATGTTTTTATACACACGCTCTTACACATGTTTTTATACACACGTTTTTACACGCGTTTTTATACACATTTGAACACACGTACACATTTATACACATTGTTACACACGTACACATTTACACACATATTCTTATAAAAACGTGTGTAAAGACGTGCGTATAAAAACATGTGTAAAAACGCATGTATAAAAACGTGTGTAAAAACGTGTATATAAAAAAGTGTGTATAAAAATGAGTGTATAAAAACGTGTACATAAAAATGTGTGTATAAAAATATGTGTATAAAATCGTGTATAAAAACATGTGAATAAAATGTGTATAAAATTTGTATAAAAATATGTGTATAAAAACGTGTATAGAAATGTGTAGAAAAACGTGTATAAATTTTAAAGATATTTAGAAGAAAAAAATTACTCCGTATAAGAAAACCAATTTTTTAATTTTTTTAATTTTTATTTTTTTTAATTTAAAAAAAACAATTTTTTTTTGTGTTAAGTATAAACGGTCGTTAGTATAAAGGACTAACGGTGCAAATGTTTGTTGCAAACGGTCATTAGGTAACGGAAAAAACTAACGAGCGTTAGCCAGAGGGACCAAACCCGTTACGGGTATAAACCACAGGGAGAGGATCCGAGAAAAAATCTTTCGAGGGACCAAATTTGTTAAACCCGTTAAACCACAGGGACGATTTATGAAATTTACTATTTTTGAAATCATATAATTGAGAATAAAAAGACTAAAGTGGTTAATTTAGCATATACAATATTAAAGCAATACTCATAACCAAAATTTAATGATTTAAAATTACAGTAATAAACGAAAAAAATAATAGTAATACTTATTAGCGTACTTGTCAGTAATATGAATCCATTGATAGTTTTGGCTTATTTTTTCACTTTATAATTACAAAAGTTAGTCAGAATTAAATAAGATTTTTTATTGGTTGCTCAAAAATTATATAAGATGCTTGCAGATTACATCTTTCTCAACAAAGAATCTCAATAACGTATTTTGCTACATGGAACTGTTGTTCAATTTTCACGTTTATTGGTTGCTCAAAAATTTAATCAAAAGGCTTAACATCACTTACGCCCTCTCGATGTCATCGGTAGTTTGATCATGCATTCAAATAATGTCTATGCTAAAATAAAAATATAAGAGTCACATGATATATGAAATTGAAATATATAAAATAATGCATCATATTATTGACAATCAATAACCTTCAAATACATATGGTTGTCTTTTTCGCCTCTTTCTTTCATGCTAGTTCATCAAATATTAATTCCATCTAAACAAACAAAAGATCAAAAGCAAAAAATGTTAGCTTCTCGAGAAAAAATAAAAGGAGATATCAGATGTCGTCCACAGTTACAAGAACGAAGCAAACATACACAAAACACGAAGCAAACAAGAACGAAGCATGATAAATGTCATAACAAACACGAAGCAAAGCATTTCTAACCTTAAGATCATCATCAACATTTCTTTCATTTTTCATTTCCATTTCTTTGACTTTGATTAGTAATTGTTGTTTGATTTAGCATTTGCATCTCTTTGTATAGGCCTCTCAAATATTGTAATTTGCCTTTCAAATATTAAAAATTAAAAATTTCGATATAAAAGGTATAAGTAAGATGATTTGCTTTTAATATTTGACAGCCATGTAGTAGTAACTGTGTTCCTAAATTAGATTAAGTCAACTATTGCCACGCATAGATAGATTAGATTTAAACATCGATGTGCATGTACCATGGCCGTGTATGTATATAATGTTGACTTTCCATAAGTTTGCTAAAGTAAACATTAAAGACGTAGCACTTCATGAGACCTTTCTATACTTTCACCATCAATACTTTCAGTTTTTCACTTGATTTTTTTTACATCAAAACTTTCCATTTAGTCAAATGAACATTGCATTTAGTCGAATGAGTATTGCATTACCATTGACTATTTTTATAACAATACTTTCATTACTTTCCATACATTCACCATCAATACTTTCTATTTAGTCGAATGAGCATTGCATTACCATTGACCAGGCATTCGATTTTTAACAAAGGTAAAATGGGGATTGACTGAAATTTTAGTTTTCCACTTTTTCACTTAACTATTTTTACATTATAAGTAGTTAATATTGTAACATTATGGGTTTGGATTGGAATAGTATGTGGAGGGCGCATGTTTATACAAGCAAAAACTCTCGTACAATTTTGAACATCAAGGAAATAATTTTCCCGCCCCATTGACATGCGTTTCAAAATGTTACTTCATCTTTTAACCCACTAACATGTTTCCATTCATTGCTTGAAATCTTTTGACCATGTTTCCACGAATACTTCCCATGCACCATTCATAAATATAAAAGATATTTAATAGTTTCCCATGCATTTCGAAATGTTAATAGTTTCCATGTTATTGTTTCCATGAATACTTCTCATGCATTTTGAAATGTTAATAGTTTCCATTCATTGCTTGACATTTTGTTTAGAATGGTAAAATGAAGATTGACTTAAATTTAAGAATTTCACAATTTCACTTTGACCATTGAGACATTATAAGTAGTTAATATATATATATATATATATATATATATATATATATATATATATATATATATAGGGATCCGGTAAGAAGAAAAACTAAAATAGAAAGAATAAGAAGGATTTCTAGCCACACATTTCAAATAGGAGGGAGAATTTTAAGGGGAGATGCATCCATTTTTGTAGATGTATCTGAAATGAGTGGTTGTGGTTTCTTCTTATCATTCTTATTTTAAGTTTTCTTCTTATTTGATCCTATATATATATATATATATATATATATATATATATATATATATATATATATATATATATATATATATATATATATATATATATATATATATATATATATATCCTTTTAGGTTTTTCTAAGGTAGAGATATAATATGTATACATCCTAACTTCATCATAACCCACTCTGATTAAATTAGGTAATGTTAGTCTTGTTGTTGTGTTTGTTTTTCTTATAGCACTTTTGAAAAGGCTGATAAAGGCACTTTCTATAAACTTGCCATTGTGCGAATGAAAATTATGTTTTTGCAAACACAATAGCCATCTTTATAAGTTAGTTACATTTCAATTATTATCTAGTGTGAGAAGATATAACGAGTTATGAATTTAGAGATAATAAACAGCCATAAAACATCTTATAGAGATGCTTGACCGTGTCGCTAAAAGATTATGTTCAAATGTACTACATAGTTGTTTTGGTGTTTCTACATGTATTTTGACTTAAGTTGTACGAGTTCTAATAACCAAATATCGGCTAGTATTTATTTTTATGATATTGTTAAACAATTGTTTTGTTCGGAATTTGGAAATCACTTTCCATATCCTCACAACGAAATCACACCTCCAAAAACATTCAAGGGAATGATGTATTTCGTTTGAAAGTAATCTTGATCGCAAATACTTTGCCTTTACCAAAATACATAAAAGCTAAGGTTTATATGTGATCTAATAGTACTTCTAAACTGATTATTTTAATTTTAATTATCAAGAATAACGTGGCTAATTTTATTTTGGTTTTAAAACATTTATTTAAGTTTTAAATATGCGCAATCTCGAACGTTCTTGAAGACCTGAACTTCACCTTCATATCTCGGGTGCAGATTATTGCATCTATATATGCGTTATGCACTTATTATTTTGGCTTTCTTATTCATGTTCTTGCTTATGATTATTTCTTAGTTTGAAACTGAAATTTTAAAAGTCATAGTCATTGTGTTTTTTTAAATAGGGTCTTGCAATCAATATCAATTTTCTTTTTAAGTCTCTTGCAATCAATATCAAATCTTTTCAGAATTGCACTTGATGTTTTCTCAAATTTTCACAACCTTCATTTTTTTTTAGAAAATATTTTTCTTTTCTTTCTATATTCTTTTTCTTGCAAGGACAAACTTCGTTAACTTGAATAACAAAAATTGTGAAGACATCTACTACATCAACAAATTACTTTATTTAAAGTTTTCTCGTTTTATTTTTAAGAGTTTTTTTTATCTAGTCTCGAGCTTTTACGATTTCGCTGCTCGGACTGCGGGGTATTAAAGAATAGATTGTGGTTTATTATATTCTGCCGAAGCCCGATTTATGGGCTTAGAGCTCACTATTGTTAAGTATATGTTAGCTTTGTAATCTATACATAATGGTTATTAATAAAGTTAAACCTAGGAGGTTTATTCAATATTCAAGTAATTTATGTCCTAGACGTTCAAGAAAAAGTAATTTATGTCGTAAACCAAATAAAATATTTTTAAAAATGATAAAAATAATAGTTGTATAAGAATTTAGTGACTAAGTTATAATCCTAATACAAATGCATATATGTTAAGTATATAAGAAAACTTTAAAAGAAAATCCGACATAAAATGTGAATTATAGTTTTTTTTAGAGATTTATATACTTAGTATACTTATATATATATATATATATATATATATATATATATATATATATATATATATATATATATATATATATATATATATATATATATATATATATTTTTTTTTTCTTTTGGTGCAACAAGGTGAACATATATTATTAATAACCAACAACTCATACATCATAGAAAGGACTATAGACATGCCTGTAGACCTTGTAATACAACATTCTTTTCCAGATACTATAACACATACTATTTCAAAACAGATGTAGCAGTACAGCAACCCAGAATCACATATAGTCTTCATGAATTCATACAAGTCTGCAGCCAGCAAACCAATATCACCTTAAAGTGCACCATTTACCATCTAGCTACATTTTCACCTTATCAACCCATCATGATCATTCATCCTGCCACCACAACAACCATGATGAGATAGATTAGTGGCTTCACTAGGAACCCATAACCTCTCCACAGCAAGTGCTATACCATATATGCTACATTTCCATCTAAAACAATGGCTTCGCATAAATGGGAACACAACCTTGCAGTGAGTACCAACCCTTACCTCCTTAGCAGTGCATATCTAGGACCATGTAGGTTCATCTCTCACTCCTCACAATTCCTAAACATACACCACCACACCTGTTCACTTTCCCTTCATAGATGGAAACTCACTTTATGGTTTTCAAAATATCCCATAAGTTATCTTTGACCCAAACACCCCTTTATTACCTAACAAAGGCCTATAAAGAGAAAATTTGACTCAGAAAACAACTATGTTCAATTTGAACCCCAAGATACAGAGCCATCATCTTAAGTGAACATAATTCAATCATTCCAAATAGCAAATGGAATGATGAATAAAGCATAAACCTTATTATCTGCAGAGATACATTAATCAATACCTCTGCGCATCCAAAAACACATTCCACTGGATGATATAAGACCTTCAGGATAATATCACCAAGTACAAAACCATTCAGCATCCATAACAGACCCTTGATCATTCATACCTTCAAACCAGTACCAGCAAACTTCACATTCCAAATCTCTTCCACTTTTTTGATAGCTACAGAGTTTTTAACATTGAGCCCACTTAACCTATTTTTTATAGTTTCACAAACAATATGAAAAATCAACTCCACACTTCTACTTTCATCTCTGAATAATCTAAAATTCCTCTCTTGCCAGATCATATACACACAAGTTGCCAGGCACAATCTTCTAACCACACTGTTGATAGCATTACCATTATACATACTAGCTAATTGCTCAATTAACCCCTGCCATTCCATATTCACCTATTGTTGCCCCTGCACTTTCTCCAAAACCTTACTCCACAGCCCATTTGAAAACTTACATTTGAAAAATAGGTGTTCATGTGAATCAGTCTCCTCAAAGCATAATGGATAAATCATTAAATCATAGGATCCCCACTTCCTTATCTGATCTTGAGTTGTTAACCTTCCTTTTAGTACTAGATAGATCTTTATAGGCTTGCTTGACAGAGAATTTCCCCTATAAACCATCATTACTCCTCCACATTAGTTTGTCATGTTGATCACTACTAAAGAAAATATTATGGTTAACATCATTAACTGGTAACTTTGTAACCCATGCTGTTGGCCATTTTCCATTGCTAACTTCAACAAATTCTTTAACACGCATATCAATTTTGTACCTTTCATTATACAAGTCTCTGTATGTGATGTATCTATGGATAGCCCCAAATGTAGTCCAATCATCAAACCAGACAAAAGTGTCAGCCCCATCTCGAATACTCTTCACCATATGAACTCTAACATCATGTCTCAATCTAAGTAAATTCCTCCATCCCCAACTGTCATTAGCCTCTTCATTAACTTCCCAAATACTTCTACCCTTTAGTTTATAAGTGTTGATCCATTTCACCCAAAGGGAGTCTTTGTCATCTGCTATATACCAAAGATGTTTAGTGATCAATGCTTTATTCCAAACATTAAAATTTTTCAACCCCAGACCTCCATTAGACTTAGGTTTACATAAAGTTCTCCATGCTACTTTAGCTTTGCCATCAGCTCTCTGACCTTGATTCCACAGGAAGCCTTTCAAAAATCTATTGATATCTTTAATCACAGTTTGAGGAAGTAAGAAAACATTAGCCCAATAAACATGGATAGATTCCAGTATAGAAGCTACTAACTGAAGCCTTCCAGCATATGATAAACAGTTATTCTTCCAATTTAGGACTCTGTTCCTTACTTTGTCAATCAAACACTTGCATTCTTTTACACCAATCCTCTTAGTAATCAATGGAACACCAAGATATCTCATTGGCAAACTTTCAACTTTAAAAGGCACAATTCCAAGAATATCATTCTTAGTATCCTCACTAACACTACCAAAAATGATAGTACTTTTGTTGTAATTAGGCATCAACCCTGATATGGACCCAAATTCTTCAATAGCCTCCTTAATAACACTCACTGAGTCTTTATCTCCATGACAGAACATGATCATATCATTAGCAAAACATACATGGGTCAATTTCAATTTCTTACACCAAAAATGATATTGAAATTTACTATCAGTTTCAGCCTTTTTAATCATAATGAGATTCAAAATTTCCATGACAAAGTGTGAAAAGATAAGGAGACATGGGGTCTCCTTGTCTGAGTCCTCTCCCCCCTTTGAAATAACCACAGCTCTCCCCATTAACACTTAAAGAGAAAGATGTAGAAGTCACACATTTTATGATCAATTTCACCATCTTATTATGAAATCCAAACCCATGCAAAATATCTTCTAAGAACTTCCAATTTACTGTGTCATAAGCTTTTTGTAGATCAATCTTCAAAGCAACTCTACTAGGCCCTTCCTTCCTTCCATACCCTTTTAACAGCTCTTGAGATACCAAAATGTTGTCCTGAATCTGCCTATTAGGAATGAATGCACTTTGATTACTGCTTACAAGCTTCCCAAGACTCTTTTTCATTCTATCAGTGATGATCTTACTCACACACTTATATATTACATTACAGCATGCAATTGGCCTGTAATCAGATACTTTGCAAGGAGTTTGTATCTTAGGAACAAGTGCAATTAGGGTAGAATTAATCTCAGATAAGAACTTCCCATTATCAAAGAATTCTTTTACTGCGTTGCACACATCCCCACCAACAATATGCCAAGCCTTCTTGAAAAAATGAGAAGAGTACCCATCAGGACCCGGGGCTTTATTGCTATCAATCTGAAACATAGCTTGCTTGATCTCATTGTCAGATATATCTCTGACCATAAAACCAGCTTCTTCACTACTCAGTCTAGTTGTAAAGGTTGACACATTTTTAACCAAATTTGTTTATCTTTGTGTTGGTTTCATGTCGACTACCGCGTCGTGTCAAGAATTACCACGCCTGTGGTACAACAATCAATACTAAAGGTAATTAGGTAACTAACCTTTGTGTGGTTATAAAATGTTGCCGTTCAAAATAAATAAATAAATAAATAATAAAAAATAAATAAAAATTTGAATAGTTTCTAGGATTAAAGTTGAGACTTCGCGAATTCTTGCATCAATAATACAAACACTTATCGTGCTCGTAGCTTAGCTAATCTATTAGATTGGCTCTTTAGTGCAATTATAGTCATAAAAAACACAAGTATAAAGCGAGTTGGATTTCTTGATCTTGTATCAGCAAGCATGCTTTTGCAGACTTGTGAAATGGTTGATATGATGATTTTGGTGGATGTCATTAAGCAATTTGAGCTTTCAAATCGAGCTCAGCCTTCCATTAACTATTAACAAGACTTATCACGTTATTGAATCAAGCATAAGAGCACTCGGTAAGGTGACGGTGAGTTATCCTATAACTCAGTGTCACATCAGCTTTAACCTAAAAAAAAAAAAAAAAAAAAAAAAAAACAAACAAACAAAAAAACTCACCTTAACTCAACATTTTGGGCCCTACCTTTTTCTTCTTTTTTAACAAAAAAAAACTGAGTTATCCCATAACTCGGGGGCGGTATAATAACTCACTTGAGTTATGCCATAACTCATCAAAAACTTCCCCCTTAATGCTGCGTTAAAGTGTTAACTTGATGCGTTAACTCAGCTTTAATTTAGAGGGACAGTATGGTAACTTGGGGTTAATGCGATTGATTTATCCCATAACTCACCTTTGGTTCAACCTTCTTGCAACTTTGCTTTTTGATAGTATTTATCTTGGTCAAACTATTAAGTGTACATTTAATTGAACCAAGCTTAAAAGAAGTTGAAAAACGAAAACATTACAAGATATGTGAACATACTAACTGAATGCAACATATGAATGAGTCTATATTGAAGATTTTCTTGAATTCTTATTTTGAACATAGGTGTTGATGAGAATATCAAAACATGGATAAGACGAATAGGACTTACGTTGGAGAAGCTTTGTGGACAAGAGTCAAGACAACGTATTCCTTTATGAGAACAACAAATCTCTTTCATTATATTTCTTAATCACATGCAACCAAAACAAGATTCTTAACGGTAAGAAACAGCAAATAATTATGACAAATAAGGAGCAAAATGCGTTTTTATTAATCGAAACTATTCATGTGCATTTTGCAATAGTTCTACGTAAATCAAGACAATGATAACAGAGAAAGATAAACATTCACACAAACGTCTCGATTAAGATTTGAACTTATAACCATTGGGTTGATAGGTCACTCGCACATCACTAAGCTAAATACCTTTTGGTTGATAGGAGCTGTGTTGATCTTCCTTAGTGACATATATACATCACTGAGGACTGGTAATCTTGTAACAATCATCGATTTCTAACATAACCTTCATGAAGTCATTGATCTCACATGGAAGCACGAGAGGACCCTCATTTTTATACCCATACTCACTTTCAGATTCATCGAGAAAGGCTTTGAAGAGCGAGTGATTTGCATGCTCGGCCTTAATCACAAACCTTTGTTTTTGAAGTCCAACATAGACCGGGAACCAACCTTTTGGAGCAATTTTAAGTGTTTCTCCTATATTTTCGTCTAGCGGAGGCAATGATTTGGTTCTCCTTATGAAACCTTGTTCGACATTGTGTGAACTCTTACTAGCTCCAACACTACAAAACGATTTGAAATGTTCCCATGTTTTGGAAACAAGTCCTTTCTTTCCTTTGTGATCACGAACCACATCCATTGTACATAAATCATTTGCTGTCGATCTTAAACTGACTCAAGTTCACATAAACAATTATATAACGTCGTAAAAAACAATAATCATGAAGAAATGTACATGATACTAAAAGAAATAAAAAAGAGAGAGACAAGTTATTAACCTCTGTCATAAGCCAAATACAACAACATCTTCATTCTACTATCGCGCTACTACTACTAGTGTTCTTATGATTGTTTTAGATTCTGAGCACGATCTTAAACATCGTTAGCCTTTTATAAATTCATTGTGGTATGAAACATGTGACAAAAGTCCATTGAAAAGGAGTCGTGTGCTGACTTAACTAAAGATTGTTGGAGAGAAATATCTGAATGTTGCTTTGAATAAAACAGTTTTGTGGCCTTAAGGATAAATTATTCTTAAAAATATATAAAAAGATATTATTGTTTGTCACACATTTTGTTTTACATGTAACTTTAGCCACTTATAAGTGTAACCAAGACAAGTTTCACAAATACACTGCGATAAAGTATAATTTTGTTGTGTTTCTAAGACAAATTTGTTTTGGAGTATTTATATTGCAAGTGCTAAACTATTTGGTCGTTCTTAAATGGGCCTAACATATCTCATGTATCAGCCCTTTTAATTTAGATAAGACCGGTACAAAAAATAGTTTGACTAAGGCAGCGATTGTGGCTATATCCAGGGTGGGCTATATCCTAATTTCTGGAAGCATTCAAATATAGAAAATTAAGACTTTATATATACAAAAAGTCAGTCAGGTATTTTTTTTTTCATAGATCCGATTATGTAAAACCCCATATAAGTAATCGAAATTTTTGAGCCTATCTTGTTTTTACTTTTCAGTTTTCAAGCCTAAGAGTTATAGAAATTTGCATACAAAAGCCCATTCTTAAATGAAAAACAAGCAAAGATTAAATTAAGCTCATTTAAGATGTGATTAAAAGACTTATCAATAACTATTTAACCATTTGCATTAATGAATTCACGTTCACTTTTCCACATTCACATACATGCTTTCACTCGCTGGCTTTCTTTCATCCTCGCGTATCATTCTTCAATCAAAAGTTTCTTTTATGGATGCTTTAAAGGCCAAAGAAATTGCTAAAGAAAGAATGTAGAACAAAAATTTGAAAGAGAAATGAAGTAGTTGTAGAGATAGATAATATGATGATAATATTGAGAACGAAACTATAAAATTCGGCGAAGAGACTTTTAGAACCGATTATTTTTTATGCATCATAGATCAAGTTATTTCGTCACTTAAAAGTAAACTTGACCAATTTATATTGTTAGACACTAGCTGTTAGAAGAATTAAACACCACCATCACCCCTAGGAGTAGGACTACACGGACACCAATCTTATCCAAATGGGCTTCTGTTTCTTTGAGCGAGATGGTTTCTCATGCCGAGAGTTAGATAGGGGCGACCTAAAGCGAAGCCTTAAAACGAGACTTTATTATCGAAGTACTACAGTTAGTATGTTTGTGTTTGAGAATGTAGCAAATTGCAATCTTTAAATGGTAGCTATGAATTATTGACTTGTTGAATATCCTGTACATATTTGTGATGACTAATTATATATAGTTCATCCAAAACAAATTTAAATCCAAACGATAAAAAGAAGGTACGATCGATCAATAAACAAGTTATTGCACGGCATTAAACAATAGCTAGGCAAATGTATTTCTCGAATATTGTTGTGTGAATGTAAAAATTTCCATTGATAAAAATGATGCATTACAAACTCGAGCACTCAACTTAAGTTGCTGGAAAACAAGAAATGATAGTTCCTTAGGGTTTGGCTAAACATATGATGCAAGCTATATGTCATCCATGAACATTTTATATTTTGATTAGTAAAGTCAATGTGCTTTCCATAGAATTCAAAAGAAAAGAGTGGGTTTGATGTGGTGGTAATCACCTATAGTACAAATAACTAAAGCTAAAAAAATATGCAAGTAATTCAAGCTCCCTCAAGAACATACTATCAATTATATAACTTCTGCAAATCACTACTACATTACAATTCATATACCATATGGTATAATAATCTGCAACACCTTTTGATGGTTTCTAAATACGGAGTAATAAATAATGCATGGGCTAATAATCATTTGGTTAATATCTAAAAAGATAGTGCAACAATATTAAACATTAAAACCAAGTGTAACCACAAAAACACAAATTTGCATGGTATGGTTTTACAGTGTCGATCAATTCAATTAATTGTTTCAAAAATATATAGAAGTACTGTCACTCCGGTTTTATTAGCTAGGATGTTCTTGTTTGATGAACTTATATTACAAGCACTTCAAAAAACATAAAAGAATTACTAGGATACCAATCAATTAACTTTATAGGAGCAAAAGTGTAGAATCAAGTTTATATTCCTTCAGCTAAAATATAACTCAATTTTCAACCCTAACTTTCCATATAAAACTTGCATTACATAATGAAAAATAGTAATCAACATAGCTAATCAAATACTAGTGCTACATAAACTCAAAGCCAAAGTGCACCAGCTTCCTTAAGAAGTGGAACCAAAGTCCCATTAATATGTGCACCCATCACTCTATCCATCGAACCCACTAGCTTTCCACCAATAAACACCACCGGGACAGCCGTAGCACTGCCCATAAGCCTCACCAAAGCTCTCTCAATCTCCTTACCTCTCACTGGGTCTTCATCTAGCTCGTAAACAGTCGGGTTAACTCCCATGCCAGAGAACAAGCTTTTAACTGCATAGCACATGCAACATGTGCTTAAACTGAAGATGACTACAGCATTTTGTGATGCTAGCTTTGCTACTCGTTCTAATGGGTCAGTTGTGATTGTTGGGTAGTGTTTAACTGGAACATAGTTGTAGGTGTAATTATAGCCGTTGTAGTGGTAGTAGTGGCCAGTGTTGGAGGTTGTTCTCCATGAGTCAGTTGTTGTTGCTGCTTGATATTGCATGTTGTGTTTTTTTTAAGGTTGTTGTGGTTATGATGAGTGGATGATGATGGTATGATTGTTGTAGGTGAAGAAGGTTATAAGTGTGTGAAATGATGTGATGAAGATAGTGATGATGGTGGTGTTTATATAGGGATTGACTATGTGTGTTGGTAGAGAGTGAGATCAGGGTTATGGGGGGACAAAAATCTCGTACTTCAATAAATGTATCTTAAAAAATATTCTTGAGATGTTTGGGATTGGAAATTAATTAAAAAGTCCTATTGACTGGTTTTTACAAAAGTAAAGTCAAATGACTTAGGATTTTAGGATGGATCAGTTTGGAATTGTGTATTGAAAAGTATGGAGTATGCTTTTATATATCTGTATAAAAAATGCATAGCATAAAATGGTGCATATCTATTATTTGAAGAAGATGACCATAATGTTATTTGTCTTTAGCTTTATATGCTTTGTATGGTTAATAGTAGATGGCAGACTATGGTAGTTGGCTTAAATCTGATTTCTCAGCTTAGGTTCATTAGAGTTTATATTTGTAATTTATAAAAATTGATTAATAATAAAGTAGTAACTACGGGTTTCATTGTCTAACATATATGTAATTTCACACATTCATATATCTTGATGATATTCATTTTCACACGTATACCTACCTTTGTATTTTCTTGAAGGGGAGATATGATCTTTATAGAGGTAATTCTAAAAACACCCCAAAAGTACAACACCACTCACCCCATTCACCCCACTAATTTTAGTTTTCTTCAAATACCCCGGAGGCGACTCTCTCCTAAAAAATCTTGGGCAACTCCCACCATTGTTGGACAAGTGTCCCTATGATTGGACCCACATTGCACTTACATAGTACTAATTAACCAGACCATTTCTTGGGCGACTGGGCCCACATTTTTTGGGCGACTTCGCTTTTTCACTTTTAGTTAACTTACATTTTTGGTCTTTGTGGTTTGCTTGGTATTTCAATTTTGATCCTTGTGGTTATTATTATTATTTCATCAAAAATCTTATCTTCATCTTTTTTTTTTTTTTTTTATCAAAAATCCTTCATCAAACCCAAATAGTTAAATCTCACACATATCAAAAAATCAATCCAAAACCCAGATTTTTTATTGTTAAAACCTCTCCACCAACATAATCTTGCTACTTTATCACAACTAAAACAAATCCAAAACCGAAACAAATCCATAACCACAACTGAACAAATCCAAACCCATATCCCACCAACTTCAAAACAATACCATCTCAGGAAAACCATCATAGATCTTTAAGAGGTTATCAAAACCCATCATAGATCTTTAAATGAAAAAAAAAATAAAAAATGAATGTTTACATATGAATGAGATCTATGTAAACAAATCAAAACCAAGAGAAATAATCACATCATGGATCAAAACCCATCATAGATCTCATCCGTACCTGTGGTGAAAACTCCTGCAGTGATGTTAATGAAACTTTGATATTTAACAGATCTCATCTCCTCAACAAATAACAAAGACAACAAACCCGATTTTTAACAGATCTTAGACCGAAGAAAAAAAGATGGTGGTGGTTGTGTTCTTGATGGTGGTGGTGTTCAGTGGCGACGGGAGGTGGTTGGTGGCGCGTATGGGTGGCGACGGGAGGTGGTTGGTGGCCCGGGGTATTTGAGAAACTAATTTGAAGAAAACTAATTCGTGTTCAGTTTTGTTGTTTGTTTTGTTTTAGATGATGCTTAGGACTAAAATCACTAAATGTTCTTGAGTATGCTGATGGTTAGGCAGCTTTATATCTCAATCTCACTTGCCACTTTTATAAAATATTCACTTTATCTTTTATCTTATCTCCATCCCCAACTAAACGCTAAGTTGGTCTCGTCTAGTTCATAGAAGAAACAGAAATAAATCCATCAATTTCACAAGTATGTACATCTGAATCGATATGATTGCCTTTTTTTTTAATATCTATATATATAAAAAGATGAAAGAAGATAAGATTTTTGATGAAATAATAATAATAATAACCACAAGGATCAAAATTGAAATACCAAGCAAACAACAAAGACCAAAAATGTAAGTTAATTAAAAGTAAAAAAGCGAAGTCGCCCAAAAAATGTGGGCCCAGTCGCCCAAGAAATGGTCTGGTTAATTAGTACTATGTAAGTGCAATGTGGGCCTAATCATAGGGACACTTGTCCAACAATGGTGGGAGTTGCCCAAGATTTTTTAAGAGAGAGTCGCCTCCGGGGTATTTGAAGAAAACTAAAATTGGTGGGGTGAATGGGGTGAGTAGTGTTGTACTTTTGGGGTGTTTTTGGAATTACCTCATCTTTATATGTCCTAACTTTCTCGTAACCTGTTCTAATTAAATTAGGTAATTTTGTTGTTCTTATAGCACCTTCGAAAAGGCAGATAAAACACTTTTTATAAACTTGCCATTTTGCGAATGAAAAATATGCTTTTCAAACCCAAAAGCCCTCAATGTAAGTTAGTTACATTTCAATTAATACCTAACTTAAGAAGATATAGTGAGTTATAAATATAGAGATAATAAACAGAAACATCTTATAAAGATGCTTGAACGTGTCTTTAAAAGATTAACTGAATAATGTACTAGATAGTTGTTTTGGTGTATCTACATGTATTTACTTAACGAGTTCTAATACCAAATAATGAGTAGTATTTATTTTTCTGATATCGTTAAACGTTTGTTTTGTTCGGAATTTGGAAATCACCGTCCATATCCTCACAACGAAATCACACAGGCCTCCAAAAACCTTCAAGGGAACGATGTATTTCATTTGAAAGTAACCTTGACGCAAATACTCCCTTACCAAAAGACATAATTAAGAGCTAGGGTTTTTATGTACTTCTAAGTTCTAAACTGATAATTTTAATTTTAATCTCAAGAATAACGTAGGCAAATTTATTTTGGTTTTGAAACATTTATTTAACTTTTTGATCATTTATATCAAAACTAACATTTGCAGATGTTTTTTAAACATCTTCATTAAAATTCTTTAGCTACATACTACGACAATTAATACTATTGATTGATGTACTTGCGAACTTCATAAAACATTTGTACCACAATATTCCACAAAAAGTAGCAACATTGAAATTGATTTTACAAGAAAATGGTTAGACAGGGAATAATAGTAGGGGTATGTTGGTCTTTTACATCATAAGTATCTAAGAGAGGGACAAAAGAACATAATTATAGGGATAAGAGTATAAGAATGTTAAGAAATGTTTTAATGTATGTTAACAAGGAGGCAAAATAGTTTAGACTGTGTAAGGTTGGTGGCTACATTGCTTTTTCTCACGATCGACATATATGTATATATATACATGCACGTACGTACAATAATACGTATAAAGTGTAGATACAAATATGTGTGTATCAGTGTACGAGTATGTATAGGCGGCTGACCTATGTCCTTGTTGTCGGATGCTTATCTTTATATGTATGTACTATTGTGCATGCCATAATACGTGCAGCAAATGTCTGTATCTGCATGTTGGACTTCATTTACTACTGTATCTTTTTTACTGTTCAATTTTTTTCTTGTTCAATTTAGTACGGAGTATTATATTGTTTTGACATGAATAGAGCTTCTTCTTTTTTAACTTTACTGTGTTTCCATAAACGAAGATCGAGTGATTTAGAACGACAATCGTAACACGTTACACGCAATGAAAAAGTAAGTTCGAACATTGTCTGATACTTCTTCATAATTACAACAAACGACAGTACGTGCTTATGATGTTATGATACGGAGTACTAATCTTGTCCAGTTTAAGACATAGAAAAATATTTTAGTTTGGTATGATTACTTAAGAAATAGATATGAAACAGATTTTATACCATG
Organism: Artemisia argyi; assembly: GCA_030686995.1. Taxonomy (NCBI): domain Eukaryota; kingdom Viridiplantae; phylum Streptophyta; class Magnoliopsida; order Asterales; family Asteraceae; genus Artemisia; species Artemisia argyi. The sequence goes on along the minus strand of CM060696.1, from coordinate 167,881,388 downwards.
GAGACAAATTTTCGTAGCTCTAATTAATCAACACTGCACCCACGGATCCGGCTATATGTTGTGTCTCGTAACTCTTTTTTTCTGAACGACGTTTTATTAAAACAGAAGCAACATGCTAAGAGATAGAGAATCTAAGCCCATTTAGGTTTAGTGAATCGATTCCTATTGAGAATTCATGAGTGTAAAAGAACATTGATATTGTCCACGTACACGAGAATTTTTGAGAATTTATGTGTAAAAAGAACATTGATATTGTCCACGTACATGAGTATTTTTGAGTATTCATGAGTGTAAAAGAACATTGACATTGTCCACGTACATGAGTATTTTTAAGAATTCATGTGTAAAAGAACATTGATATTGTCCACGTAAATGAGTATTTTTGAGAATTCAGGAGTGTAAAAGAACATTGATATTGTCCACGTACATGAGTATATTTTTTTCTTAGAGGCTATAAAAAGCAAACATGGTTTATAAGAGTTCGTTTAGTTGCATAAAGTTTTTTTTTTTTTTTTTTTTTTTTTTTTTTTTAATTTTGTTTCTCTAGTTTTTTTTGAGAATGGTATAACTTTTTTTCTCTGTGGAACATTTAGAAAACTGAGGAACTCTAAATTCAATTTCTCTAAATCATAGTTATAATGTTATAATAGCAGATAACAGGTTTTCTGTTTTCAGTAGAAAATTTTACAAAAATAATGATTTTAAACACGTTTTTTGTTTTTTCTGTATTTTTTAGAAAACTTTTTTGATTAACTTCTAATTTTCTGACAACTAAACACACCCAAACTTCTACAAAGAATCCAATTCGTTGTTTGGACTACTAATATATCAAAACAATATGAGGTTTTGGTGTTTAAATTCATCGAGTCTTATTATTTAAGGGGTGTTCATATTAGCTTTGAGTCTTAATGAGATATAAGACTAACATGGCGTTTCTTTTATTTTCTAAATTAAATGGGTGACCCCTTTTATGTTGCTTTCACTTATTAGGTAGGAGCACGAAGCACCTTTTGTATTTTTTGATTATATAGACGGATAGACCATTTAAGAAATAAAAAAATATTAATATATGTGTCGCCCCACCACTATCTAACCATTAACATTAACAAAATACACCCCCTAAGTTATTTAGAGAGGTGATTCATGCCACAATAAGCTGAAAACGGAGTAACTAGAGCACTTATTTTCTAATTTTATTTGTGAAGCTACAATTCTTCTTGTAGCTTATCGCACGCCCCTTTGAAATTACTGATATTTTCTATTAAGCAAATTCAGACATCCTTTAAGTTAGGCTGTCTTCCTCATGTATTTTTTGATATCATACTACCCCTACTTGTTCCGCATCATCGATCGACCACTAGATCAAATTCGATTCTTGGTATGTAGATTCTAACACAACTAGTATTAGTAATATTATTATTCACAAGCTGAATAATATCATTTCAAATTGAACTCTAATGCTAGGAAGCTACTTTAAATTACATTTTACACAATGGGTCATGACTAACATCGAACTTGAATGTTTACAGCTAGTTCCATACGAATTATTCATTACCACGCCTTGAACAAAAACTCACACATACTTTTTGGTAAAAAAGATTTTGACTGGGCAAGAATAAAAAGAGTGGCAGAAGGAGGATATAATCTGGTGGATAAAAGAAGCTAGGAAGGGAATAAAAAAGTGTACACCTAAAGAGAGGACATGTGTGCAGAGCGGGTTGCGCGTGGGGATCTTTTAGGCGGCGTTGGTGCACTCTTTGCCCGGGCCCTGCTCCTCCTCCTTTTCTTATGCAACCTTTCCACTCTTGGCTTTCTTTCTTTCTTTTGACCTAAACTATTCAATAATATTCCAACTATTTATGTCAACGAATAAATGTTAAATAATACTAATTTTCTAAACACATGTGCACTAATGCTGATATTATAAGGTGTCTTGCCCACAAGTTAAACTTTCGCCCACTGCTGCGTCAGTGTTACATTATTTTTAACCTTTTTATTTTAACTAAAAAAAATACCTCTTATCGTCACTCAATTTTAACTCAACTTTAGCTCAATTATTTTCAAATTCAACCCTTAAACTAAAATAAATACTTTGTTTATTAATAAACATAACATTAATTCTTAAAACATATTACAATACGAAATATAAAAAAACTAAAAAAAAAATACAACGAAAAAAAATACGAACCATATAAAATTTAAAAACATACAAATTACAAATACTTATTCATCGTCTTCGAAATCTTCTTCTTGTTGTTGTCGTTGAAGATAATTCTGCCAAACATGCTCCATAAAGTCTAGTTGGAGTTGAGTATGCGTTCCTCGGTCGCGTATTTCTTTTGTCTTGCGACGATGGATATCACATCTGTCTATCCACCTTTCTTGCCTCATACGTGGTGACGGATCCACCCACATTTGCCATACTCACGTAGTGTAAACTTTTTGTCTTTTAAAATCATGTTATGCAAAATAAGGCAAGAATACATGATTCTGCGTATCTTGACAAGTTCTGGTTGACGTGCTGGTTGTTGTAGTATATCCCAACGTCCTTAAAGCACACCAAATGCATGTTCGACATCTTTTCGTGCACTTTCTTGTTTCCTTTTAAAATAACCATATTTTTCGTCAGTTGTTGCTGAGAAGGATTTGACGAAAGTTGCCCACTATGGGTAAACTCCGTCAGCTAAGTAATATCCCTATTAATACCTAGTTTCATTTACCATATAAGGTGCTCTTGGGGCGACGTTAGCAAGAATGTCATTATATAAAGGAGAGTTATCTAAAACATTAATATCGTTATTCGCCGTCGCCATCCCGAAAAATGCATGCCAAATCCATAAATCTTGCGAAGCAACAGCTTCAAGCATTATTGTTGGTTATTTTTTATCACCCCTACCAAATTGCCCTTGCCAAGCCACCGGACAATTTTTCCACTCCCAATGCATGCAATCAATGCTATCAAGCATTCCCGAAAAATCATCCTCAGTCTCGTGTTTTTTATAAATACTTTGAATGTCAGCCCATGTTGGTTTTCTTAAATACTCAGGCATAAAAAAATTGATACGTGGGAATTGCACCAGGTTTCACCTCTCGAGGGATCTCGAGAAGCTTACAACCCCCACCAGGCAGTGTACCTGATCGTTGTAGTATAGTATAGTGACACGTACCGGGGGATTGATCGTTCAACTCAGGAATAGTGTCGCTAGGATTAAAAAGCCTAAAAACTAGATCTAGAGGTGAGGGATGATTCTTTTTGTGTTTTTTATATTTTATGAAAGCAATTAAAAATCTCGGTTTTTAGAAGAATTGGCGGAATTAGTTGCTAATCAACTAACCCAATAACTAAGATGCAATCAAAATAAAATAACAGAAATGAAAATAAAGCTAATTAAACTAGTGGTGTGAACAATAATGGGGAGAATTGTGTTTACTTAGGTTTCATTACTCCCTAGATATCTTTTACAGGTTGATAGTTTGTTACAATTGCATGGATGACGGGTTATATTCCTTAATACCATTCGTGGGGTGGCGTACGTACTTCCCCAACTCTATAAGCTCCTACTTCACTCATATGTCGAGCCTGCTAGAAGCTCCTAACATGGGATCATTAGAATTTGCTCATACATTAAATACAACCATAATAACCTAGTACGCATTGGTTCATGTTTCTTAAGACGTTCAAGCATGTTACCTATGGAAGTCTGCCAGTTTTCTTAAGCCTAACATCGAAATCATTCATCTGTAACAACTATAAACAAACAATCAACACATAATCAACATCTAGGTTTCACTACATCTAAGCAAACACACAGATCTAGCCTAGCATGTTAAATTCAAGACAAGCGTAAGATATATTCAAACAACACATAGACATATTGATTGAATTGAAAGAGTACTTATCTCAAATTGACATGAAAGGTTTCAAAGGGTAAAAACCCTTGAAAGAGCAGTAAAATTCGTGCTAGGGTTTCTCCAAAGTTATACCTTACTTGTTCCTCTCTAATGAATGAAAATTGCAAAACTATATATAGATTTTACAAGGTGACGGCGTCTAGAAGGAATTTCTGACGCCGTCAACTCGCCGCCCATAATGAGATCGGATTGCCTAGATCCAGATTTGAAGCCGTCATGTGTAATATTTTTTTTTTGGGGTAAAAGGTCAACGACCCGGTAAATATATTATCCAAAAAAACTTTTTTTTGGGGTAAAAGGTCAAACGACCCGGTAAATATATTACTCCAAAAAACATTTAAGAACAACGGATATGAGTGAATCCCATATCTCAGCCCGTTACATAGGCGAAAAGCTTACATAACAAAATACTTCCTATTTTCTAGACAAGAAAACAAAACCACTACCACATCACATTGAAGGACTCGGACAAAAACATAAACTACTTCCTACGACCTTGGAGATTAAAGCCATAAATGGCATTAAGAGCATCCAATTCCCCTGGAAGATCATGAATTTGCTTCGAGTAATCATCATAGTCATCAAACTCATCTTCACGCTCATGACCTCTACCAAAAAGATTAGCTGATTCGTCGAACGTGTTAAGAACCTCCTCCTCTTCACTATCAGAAACCACAACCTCACCCACCTTGGAAAATGGGTTAGCCCTCTTAGTGACAGAGGCAGACGGAACAGGATGACCATCATCATCCACAAGAGTACCTTTCCCATCGATAAGAAGCTTTTCAAACTTACTAATTTTGTCAACTAAAGGAGTAGAACCAACTTCCTTAGTACCCAATGAATCACTCACAAGCGGTTCTTGTGATGTAGCACCAGTCTTAATCGACTCATCCACATTAACTTCCATTGTACAGCCAGTATCCACATCCATGCTGGTGTCCAAAAAAACTTTTAAGTACAATGGAATGTGGCTGAAGTACCACATTAACCTCAAGCACAGGCGCTTGATAAACAAGTGTTTATGACAGGCCATAAACACAAACCAAACCTAGCTAATTACAAAATAACAAACTAGGTATAATAACAAAATAAAACATGAGATGTGAACATCCCACATCCACCCAGCAGCACGAAACCGTGGCAAACAAACATACAAGAATGTACCATAGCAGCGTCATAACCAGGCCCCATTCAACACATAATGAACCAACCAAGGGTATAATCATAACCAAACGCACACAAGCGTAACCCAGATGGTGATTACAACGGACTGCAAATCACCAGGACCATCAAAGTACGATATGAATACACCAGAAAATTATGGTTTTAGAGAAAACCATAACCCTCATCGACAACCATCGCCTTCCCTCTCTCAACCCACATCCATGAATAACATCACAAACCAAAAGATAAACCACGATTAACAAATCGACTTCATGAAACAGTGGACAAAGGTCCAACTGAAACCATAAGATATATACATTAACACACAGCAGCACCAACAAGCAACAACAGACCAATCAAAACCATTAAATATGAAACCCTAAAAAATAGGAAATCGTTCTTGTAAGCAAACCCTAACGATCGACGATTAGGGATAGATCTTGATCGTCCATAAGAAACCGAGTAATGATTTGAATAATAAGCCATGAGACACATCATTAAACGATTAACATAAATAATCAACTACCGCCAACTTATCATAAAGAATACATCAAGAAACAGTCGATTGCATACCAATGAACATAAGTTTAAAGGTAGAGAGGCGACTCATTAAAAGAGTATAATCAGAAACATGTAAGGATAATATAATATGACGGCAAGAGACCAGGGGCGATTTCCAAAACCCTAAGAATACAACCGAATCCAAAAAAAAAAACGACCATCAATCAATGAAAACCATCCACGAATCTGATAAGAATCAAACCATAGAAGGGAAATCATGATCTATGGACGAATTAGATATAAGCGATTGAGAAAATTAAGGGTTGTGAGGGTTTCGGAAATCGCCCATAGTGAGAGATTTTAGGGTTTTAGCACCTTCAAATTCTTGGAGATGGCCCAGTTTGTTATTACACACCCGGCCGTCATGTGTAATATTACTCTGGGCTGTCACCATATTTTGAACCTTGACGGCCATACGTGACGCCGTCACGTTTTCTCTGGACCGTCACCACTTCCAACTCTTGTTTTACTCTTGACGCCGTCACATGAAGACTCTTGACGCCGTCAGGTACTGTTCCCAGCAAGGAAAATTAAGACTTTGCCATTTTCTTCACTTTTATGCTCCAAAAACGTCCAAAATGCTTCATTTTCCAGAATTCACTCCAAAAGTACCTAAAATGACAAAAGGAACAATTTAGGGCAATATTTGATCAAATAAATTCAAATCCGGGCTTAAATGACCCCCTAAAAACGGTTCATTTTTCGCCTCATCACAAATCCATAACGCACTTGTTAAAATTATCAAGACAATCACGTGAAGTACGCTCACGCATTTGCAAATACTCATCAAACGCATCGGGTGAGCTACCGTATGACAATTGTCGTATGGTAGATGTACACTTCATAAGAGCATTTATACTCATTCGACTCGTAGCATCGGGTCCTACCCTAAAGAATTTAAAATGATCTGGAAGAGGATCGGAAGCATAAAATTCAATACCTTCGACTATCTCTAGAAATAGTTTCCGGCTCATACGAAATCTTCTTCGAAAATTCCGGTGTGGATACTTACAACCGGTAACGAAATAGTCGTTAAGCAAACGTTCTTCGGCAAGCTCACGTTCACGATAGATCTGATTACGGGTCACGCGAGGTTGAGCTAATGCCACTTGTTCCAACTGTTGCTAATATTCGTACGCGGCTATCATAAACTCAAAATTAGTTCATCATCATCGGACCAATTCTTAGGTTCTTCGTCACTTTGATTCAGATCCATTGTGAATAAACAAGGTTTTTTTTTTTTTTTTTTTTTTTTTTTTTTTTTTTTTTTTTTTTTTTTTAATTTGGTTAAAGTGGAAATATAAATTTTGAGTTTGAGCTGTGGAAGTATGGAAAAAAGTTGTGTGTTTATTAGGTATTTATTTAGCGTTGGGAAAATGTTTTTGATTTTTTGTTTCTGTTTATTAAACTAGCCGTTATTATTGAAATGTTGAGGGGGTAAAAGTGTTTTTTTTAATCCAACGGTAATACTAGCCATTTAGGGGGAAAAGTGATTTTTTTTTAAATCAAACAAGCCATTAACGCCACGTTAATGTTTTAACGTGCCGCGTTAACTCATTTAACGTAGGTAATCGGTGTGTTAACGCAATCCTTAACGCGAGAAAGTTAAGCTTTAACGTGGGTGTGTGTGTAAGACACTACATGCTCTAATGGCTACATATATCATTGTCGAATGAGTATTTTAGTATTCAATATCTTTTTCTTTATGAAAGGCTAAGAATTACCATACCTTTCTACCAGCGTTTCATTGCGGGATGCACGAAATGATCGTGTATGAAATCGATAGGTAATTAAAAGGATTGTTAGTGAAATTTTCGTTGCACAAATTTAACTTAGGAACTATTTTATGTAATCGAAAGTAACGGCAATGGCGATCTCTGCAAGTTTTATAAGACTACATTTGCAACGCAAGCAAACTAGAGGAACATTTATGTCATTTTCCATTACACACGGTCCCTAGATTCAGTTGAGAAATTGTTTTTGTAATTGCAAGTAAACGGCTACGACTTTTTGCAATTTTCTTATGGATATTATTCATTAAACAGTAATTTTGCAATTTTTATAGTTTATTTAACCTTAAATTCCCCATGAGTATTGTTTATATTCAAAATAATAAACAAACGACTTCGAGGAGGAAGCCTGAGAGAATTACAAAGTAAAAGAAAAGCCAACCATAAGAAAATAAGCCACAAACCGGAAAGGGACATATCTTTAACTTAGATGGATGATATTTTTATCATGATATGATGTACAACAAGGGGTAGGAACCCGCCACGTTGCGGCGGGGGCCTTTGTACCTGTATGACAAACCTGTTGAATGCCATGCACAGTAATGTGAGAGCAGAGATAGAAAATTCAATAGATGTACTGCGAGGATGTTGTTTACAAAACATTGCAAGGATTAGATAACAATTTACTTCTCCTCTTTATGGATTAACAACGGTTAATAGCAGGTAATCAGGTTCCAATGGTTTTGAGAATAATACATGTAATGTTGAAAATACCAGATAATCGGTGTGTCAAAAGTACCCACAGATGTATACGGTGGTCGAATCTCCAATTGCAGCCCTTGCAACCACAATGCACACACTCTATTTCAGTTTCCTCACGCAAGTGCTTCGGGACTCTACAGACACATGTTGTCTAGAAGTCGTGATGACGTGGTTGAATGTATCTTAAAAAGCATAGTCGCTCATAGTGAGGCTGTAATACAAAAGCAAAACATGAGTATGCTTTATATCACATTTACCTTAACCTTACCAAACCTAGCGAAGTGCTAACAATAATTTTTAACCTAATGAACTACCGTGGTATGGTACCACACAGTTTAGATGATTATCATTCCAACCAATATCTATGCATACTGAGAATCAGGATGGTATGGATTTCGATTTATATTTAACAGGTATATAAAGTAGTTAAAAGAAATGCTAGAAAGAAATGAACTGAATGTGGCCCAAAGCTTATTTCTAGTATGTCAATATGTTGCATTTCTATTTTCAGAACATATAGCAGTCATACAGGCATTTGTGTCTCGCCCAAAACAAGTTTTGAAGGAAGCATCAGATCAATCAGATAACGGATTAAAAATAGTGCTTAAAAAAACGGAGACACGAATACACTGTGAGGTAAATCTCAGCCGTAGACGCATACATCGTCAAATATAATAAAAGCTCAAATCCTTTTAGTTAGCATGTATTTTTAACAGGCATGGCTTATTCATGTTAAAAAGACCCCATCCGTTAACAGTAACTAAGAAGCATAGTATACTCGTAATGTTTAGCACTTACGAGACAACATAAGCGCTTGACATTTCAGGATGTGTAAGCAACAATGCTTCAAGCTCCGGTGGTGCAAGACTGCAACTCATCAATGCACCCAATATCACGGGTATGCAACCATCCGTCTACAATCATTCTCTTTGTTGCTTCAGAGTCGTTTAGATAACCTTTCATGATTTGATCATCACGAATACAGATTGCGCCACGTTGGTTCCTTGGAAGTGGTTTCTGGATCGATAATCTTCATTTCCTTGGAAGTGGCTTATATCAACCACCCTTCCATAAAATAGAAAGCCATTTAATGTATCACAAAGCAGATTATAAGCTAATATGTCTGTATAAGTAGTTTGCAAAACACAATGTAATGACAATAAGGATTACATTTGCATTTCAAATCATGAAAATAAATGATGATTACAATCAACTACAAACACGATACCTCATGAGAAGTAATATTCCCAACACGATCGGACGTAGCAACTTCGGAAACCACCAATTGGTACCCCGGGACCCTGATGGGTCTTCCACCATCTTTCCAAATTTTCAACCATATGGCCGTATCTTGGCGTGGTGGCCAAGATAACACTTAAAAAGTCAATACTGATATCAGCACAAAACATATAAGAGTTCATGTATGTAAATTCTGCTACATGCTGGGGAATACTCAAAGTGCACACATCCTTCATATTTATCTTAGTTGCAACGTATAAGTCAATTTTCGCATGTAAACTCATATTTACCTTCACCAATATTGAACAGGGTGTGTTTGGATTTGCATTTTAGGATGAGACATAATAGAAGACGGGCTTTTTTTTTTCTTTTTTTTAGTATACAATATCCTGATAAGTAATTTTCAGGCGGTTGGCAATTCCTTTATATAATATGCACCGGATGAAATTGATGTTTAAACTTTCTATAATCCATGGCTATATATCCATTTCATTTGTGACAATTTCACAAAGAGTGTTGGTGGGTTGAATATCCAGCTGACATGACCCACTTTGACCTGCCTTGTTTAACAACTGAAAGAAGGATAAGAGAAAGCGAGAAATGACCTGAATATAAGATCTCGGCAAAATATCTTCATGTGACAGTTTAAAATGTCTTTGTAGGTCTCTTCGGCAATGACCAGCTGCAAATAGTTTGATCAAAGCAAAAGTTAAGTACAAAAAAAGAAATATACTCTTTCTCTTGTGTTCGATTATGAAAACTAAAACCAAATTCATTAAAATTAAAAGCATAATAGAAAAACTAACCACTTCTGAGGCCCCATCCGGCCACCACCGCCACTAACCACTGGCCATCACCACCACTAAAATCGATTGTGGGATAAACCTTTTTTGTTGGATCTGAAATTAATAATAGTTATCTGTTTGTGATTTGATGAATCAACGATGTTTGAGAGAGAAGAAAGACACGTATTAGGGAATGAGGGAAAGAGGGACACATATGAATGACTGATGGGTATCACAACACGTTCATAACATTTTTTATTGTACGCCTTATGAGGGATGTAGTTAACCAACAGCGGCTAGGGCCTTTTTTTTTTTTTTTTTTTTTTTTGTGTGTGTGTGTGGGGGGGGGGGGGGGGGGGGCTAAAAGTATAGCGTTTTGGAATAAACAGATTGGGCCGGCAAAAAAAATTAATTTATTCCGCCCTACGTTACCAAACAGACTGAAACAATATTTTAATGAAATCTGAGAAAACGGTCCAGGTAGAAATGATATATAGTATAATAGTATTCTTCAAACCATTTCCTTGGCCAGCCCCATTTGGTTTGTAGGTAGGTTTAGGATTTTGATTTAGATTAGGATTATGATTTTGATTTTGATTTGATGTAGGAGACAAAAATAAAAATAAAATAATATATATATATATATATATATATATATATATATATATATATATATATATATATATATATATATATATATATAGTTAAATAAATAATCACTTTTATAATTTAATATATAATTTATAATATCTAAATAAGAGAGATAGAGACATAAAAAGAAAGAGGCCCACAAATTTTATAAACCCCTCTAAGTGAGATCACTTTTGAGAAATTCCATGTATTTGAGAACCATTCCCAAATCCTAAACCTTTGTACCTTAACCAAACACTTGTTTAATGGCACATCAGAGCAAAACACAAGCCAAATTTGGCAACCAAACGGGCCATAAACATACGGAGGTTTAAACTTAAGACCTCTTGCAAGAATATTAGAATGGTTACATATAAGTTTTGGCGTAAACATTGATTTAAATCATTTGAGGACCAATTTTTTTTTCAAATGATTAATCTTCACCCTCAATCTTTATTTGATCTAATAGATGAGATTAATCTCAACAATTTAAAAAACTCACTTTTATCTTCTTTTTCTTTTTTTTTCATTTTTTTATTTAAATATTAATATCTTTCAAACAGTTAATCGTTAAACGAAAAAAAATACACCGTTACGACGAGCATTTAATTATCTTTCTATAGATAATCACTTTGATATACTTTCGACAATTTTTTTTTAATTTATTTTTTATTTTTTATTTTTTATTTTTTTGTATTTTTCACGTTTTATTCGTTACTGAAATTTTTATGAAAAATCATATGTGATTTAACACTAATATCACATGTGATATTACATATCATATATGATATATCACATTTGATTTTTTCAGGCAAATTTCAGTAATGTAAAAAAACGTGAAAAAAAAACATTTTTTTTAGTCGAAAGTATATCAAAGTGTCCGTCTATAGAATGATAATTTAATACTTGTCGCGATGGTAATTAGTTTCGCTTAACGATTAACAGTTTAAAAGATATTTAATTTATAAAAGTATGTAAAATATTAAAATGCTTTTAATCTCAACTATTGATTTCTTTTTAGATTAAATGTGGAGATGAGTTCCATAGTATGCAAGAAAAGTTTAGTATGTAAAATAACTCTCCTTGTAAACTTTTATGAACATATTTCTGAATTTCAGATTGTTTTGGTTCATGCATTACTACTACATACTAAACAGACATTGGCATTTTGTTTTACATTTGTCTTTGGCCTATCCACTAAATCATATAATGTGAACAATATATCTATTGGTTGTATAGCTAAAACTGTTAGATCTTCAATCATTTATATAGATCTTCAATCTTGCTATCTTTTACGGATGAAAATGATATAGAGTAATAGAGATATAAGTTGGATCAAGTTCAACAATTATTTCTACCAGAAAACCAAAAAAGTTCCATTATTTTATGGGTAATGTATCACGAAAGATTCGAACATCTTCTATGCAACCATGATATTTCAGGAATCGAAACTATTGAGAGCCTGAAGAAAATCAAGATACAAAATTTTAGCTTTAAAGTGGATTTTGGACAATTAATTTGGGCCTCTAACAAGTATATTAGTCTTTAGTTTTGGACAATTAACTTGGGCCTTTAACAAGGATATAACATTCCTACAGAACTTTCAAGCATTTGGGCCTTTGGGGAACTATTAATGAAATTGACCAAGGTCTACCACACTTGGTTTCCTCTACATTTCCAACCATATTTAGCTATTTGCATGTGTGTTATCTTTTCAGGTGTTCATTTGTGGTTAACCAATGTTATGGTACCCTTCATCTTTCTTCATGCTAACACTATGTTTCTGAGTGTAAAACTAAAAGAAAAGAAATGAAGAGGATAAAAAAGAAAAAAAAAGAATATGGGAGAGAAGAATTTTTTATTTTTAGTTTTGTGTTCTTAAAAGGAAAAGAGAAGAGATGAAACTAAATTAAGGGGTTGTTTCTTTTTCTATATGAAGCTCTGAGTGCTAGAATTGAGGATGTTTGGTACAAAGAATTGAGGATGAGAAAATGAAAATCAATTCATTTCTTATGTTTGGTACCTCAAATAAATAAAAATGTGAAGAATTGTAACTCCTAGGATTTGGTTCCTTTGTATTTTGTGTAGAGTTGATTTCTCATCTATTTGATAAAGAAATGAATTCTTTGCACAGCTAAATAATAATAATAATAATAATAATAATAATAATGAAATAATAAAATAAAAAATAATAATAATAATAATAATAATAATAATAATATATTAATATAATAATAATATATTAATATAATAATAATATATTAATATAATAATAATAAAATAATAATAATAATAATAATATTCTAATATAATAATAATATATTAATATAATAATAATAATAATAATAATAATATATTAATATAATAATAATAATAATAATTTAATATAATAATAATATTATTATTATTATTATTATTATTATTATTATTTTATTATAATAATAATAATAATAATAATAATAATAATAATAATAATAATAATAATAATACTGATATATTGAGTCAATTCTCTTGTGTTACCAAACATTGGAATTTATATTGAATTTATTAGAGAATTTATTTCTGTGATTTGATTTTCTGCACTTCATTTCATTTCTTTGAATTTCACCCTACCAAACGTGCCCTATGTTTCTGAGTGTAAAACTAAAAGAAAAGAAATGAAGAGTGTAACACCCCCAATTCATGGTTGCAGCGGAATTCGAACTGGGTGTTACTTGACGGCACAATAGTCACAATAATAGAAAACGAACTCCAATTGAGTCGTTTTAAAAGAGTTATCATTCAAATTGTATAAATATCAGAGATTACAAAATGAGGTCCCAGATGGTTCCATGTTTACAAATTACATAAATTGAGTTTTGAATGATAATAAAATTTATAGCCCTCTTGAGTATCCGTGTCCTTCCGTGCCATCCTTGATCGTCATGAACCTGAAATACATGCTTGAGAGGTCAACACAAAGGTTGAGTGGAATTCGTAGAGTTTAGTTAAATCGTTTGAACACAATATGTCGTAGTGTGAGCTATAGACTCACACTCATAGTTAGAAAACAAAATCGTTATTTATTTCACTAAGCTCATGCAACCAAAACATTAACATCGAACCAACAAAATTGGCATTATAGAAGCCCTATCAAGGTACTTTTGCCGTTATACCGCTAAATCTCAAATATAGTGCATTTGTGTGAACTCATCGTTGTTCAACACAAATGGGATTCGTCAATCCCAATAGATCTATTCACAATATTCGCGCTCACTATAGGTAGTGACTAATGGTTCATGATATAGGGACTTCGAACATGGCAATCGTTACTTAGTGACAATAAAACATAGTCGGGAAGCATACATTAGAAAGCATTGTGTTCGAGTAGAAAAATAATAGCATGTATTCTCCCCATGGGTTTGTAAAATAGTTAAACAATAGAAAGTGGGGCTACGAACTCACCTTAAGTAGAATAGCAAGTAATGAAGGTGATGGTTGGATCGTGTAGGTTTCTATGAGCAACCTATAATAGAATGTTGCGACTTAGGATCGGAGTAAAGAATATAACGGAGTGCCTATATATATATATATATCTTGCATTTAGTCCATGATGTGGTATGATGTATATTGTATGTCCTTGAAAGAAAAGATTCATGAACATGTATGTTTTGTATATCGTTTACTACCGTTCAGGCTGACATATTTCAGAAGTCATGTTAGTAAGCGTTCGAGGAGCCAGGACACTTTAACTCGTAAATCCACAACTCATCTCGACGGCTTACATAATGAACTCCTCACATGAGGCTCCCTACTATCGTAGTAGTTGATAAAATATATAGATATAAGTTTTGATCCGAAAAGTTACATGTCCGATATTTGAATAAACTTAGGAAAGTTTATTAGTACATGAAGATTGTTATTAGGGGTAGTTTCATAAGTCTTGAATGACCATTTTCTCTTGGTAATATCTCATGGTTTCCTTTTAGGTGAAGTAGATCCAAATTGCTTGTTCATGTTATCGCCTAATTCATTGTTTCATGTTTACGCCTATGTAAGTTGTTATGGTCATTTCGTCATGGCCTAGCCATGACCTTTGGTCCTTGTTCCAAGGTCATGAGACACAACCTTGGCTCTAGCCATGGTTGTGGTCTTGATTATAGGTCATAAGACCTCTTGTTCCTTTCAAAGTATAACCATAATCTAGTGACTTTTGCCTAAAAATGGGCTGTTTAGAATTTGAAGAATTTTATCACTCGGAAAGCATTTTTAGGTCTCGAGCTTTGTTCCTAAACGAAAACGGCGTTCCGGACAACTTTCATGTTTTAACTTTTTGATGAATCGGACCAGAAGTGTGACTTTCAAAACCCAAATTTGATCAGAATGGTATTTGGCAGTTTGCCGCAAAGTTTTGGTAATTTCAAATCGTCATAACTTTTGACTCGTATATTCGTTTTAGGTGGTTCAAATTGCTACGGTTTCCTTGTTAGGTCCTCTACTACAATATGTAATAATCCAATATCATATTTTTACCATTTTAATCAGGTCTTTCCAAGAAATTCACTAATTTGCTTGTTTTAGTAACTTGTTTCAACAATTCATTATAACAACATCTTTTACTCATCTTTATACATCATGGACATTAATACAACACATAATATAGCAAGAATAACATGTAAATGATATGAACATGATTAATAAACAAGAAGCATGTTAGGTTTAGGCTTACAACTTTTGGCTTTCTAATTAAAGAAAGGAGTAACAAGTAAGGAAATGGACTTTGATAGACTTGCTTCAACCCTTTTCACTTCATGCAACCTTTCTACCCTTGGTATTCTTGAAAGATGGATGATGAAGGTTGAGGTGAATTGAGTGGATTTAAACTCAAGAGAAATCACCAAGTATTCTAGGGTTTGGAAGATTTTTGGTAACTTATGATCAAACTAGGGTTTCTACTTGAAGAAGCACTTGAACCTTGCAAGAAATTAGAAGGAAATGAAGCTAAGTGGGAGGGGTTATGGTGTTGGAGGTGCACGGCAATAAGGGGGGGAGGGGGGCTTTTATAGTAGCTTGAGGAGGTTAGTTTACATGACTAGTCAAAGCGTACAAAGGAAGCTTGAACACATGTATGCAATCTAAGGCCTTAAGCATGAGATCAAGACACCTAAATGGTGACTCCCCCCCCCCCTTAGGCGGTTCATAAGCTTGGGGAGGAAGCTTTGGCTTTTGCTTGGTATTATCCTAAGTATTAGGATGAAACTTGACTCCGGGAAATGCCAATCGTAAATGATTAAGCCTCAAAACGTAAAACCGGGTGTCGTAAAATTATGGAATTTTAAAGTATTGTTAAACATGTCCATATAGTCCATAATAAAATATAAAATGAGTGGTAGGTTCTATCGGGTGCTAAAACCCTGCTAAAAACTGGAAACACGGGTCTAAAACGCGTAATTCGCGTAAAACGCTGAACTGAAAAACGTAAAATTCCAAAACTTTTGGAATTGTCATAAAATGATAGAAAATCATATTTCTATTGTTTATGACGTTTTATGGATATATCGGGATGCTGGAAGGACGTTTAAACCTAAAAGTAAATCTCGGACACGGCTTTGTGATTTTTGCAGAAATGATCCGACGAGCGTCAAACTCTCGGATTATCGTTAAAATAGTTTAACTTACGAGAATATGAAATAAAAATTTCTGAGATGAATAGTGAAAAGTGAATAGTAAATTGTGAATAGTGAAATTTTCGGGAATAAAAGTTAACCTGAAATTGCGAATTGTTACAGTCTCTACCCCTTACGGGGAACTTCGTCCCGAAGTTCTATGTGTGTTATACATTGGAGTGATGTCGATGAAGAGGTGTGGTTACTTATGAGGATTAAAGTGATGTAGTTTGATTTGTCGTTTCAGTGTATGGCGTAGGATGAGGTTACTTATGAGAAGTTTGTTTCTAAGAAAACATACAGGTGACTGCTCCCAGCATAACATGATCCCTCCTGAATTAGACATAGGTGATCAGGCTATGTATAATTTAGGACCGATAATGTGATGTTCGGTTTAGTCACGTATGGTATTCAATCTGTAAGGCTGATGAGGTTGCTTGTGGTGTAACTAAGGATGATTTGAGCTTTAAAAGTGCACCAAGATCAGAAAGTGAGCTTGTGGGATTAAGGGTTGTGAAGATGATGATGGTGAAATGGTTAAGAAGGTTTGTGTTCTTCATTTTGGTATGTTGAGATTTAGTGGTTTGTGATGAAAGTTGGAAATGAAGGCATGATATTGATTTATAGGGTGGTATCAACGAAGTGATTTTTCTAGGATGGTGGTAGAATATCTTGGAGTAAAATGATGTGAAACAATAAAGTGATAACAAATTAGCTTGAAGTAAAATTTGTTGAATGGTTTATAAGATAACTGAGTAAGTCTCATAGAATGGTAATAGTCTGCTAAATAATCAAATTGGTTTGGAGATAGAAAGTACAATAGATGAGAATTATCACAAAGAGTCGTTTATTGAACAATAAATATTCTTAAGTCATAAAACTCCCATTACTAGGGATGACATACACGTAGTACAACAGAGTGCATAAATAAATATGACTGCTAAGTTCTAAACTTCATTGTTCTGCAGTGTTGTTGAGATTCTGATAAGCTCCTTCTCCTCTTATCATATATGCTCACCCTTGGTTGTCTTCAACTTGTTGACCTTGGTTTTGGGGACATTGGTTCTTGTAATGTCCACTTTCTCCACACCCGAAGCATATAACTATCGGTTGTGTGTTGCTACCGGTAGCTACATCCTTGACTCTACAATCTCTGGCAAGGTGTCCAGTGTTCTGACAGTTGCGACACTTAGCCGGGCAAGGACCTGAGTGATGGAAGTTACACTTATTGCATAGTGGAGCATTCCCGGTATATCCTGCGCCTCTAGTTGGTGCAGCCACATAAGCCTTTGCGGTCTCTTGTCTTTTGTTTTGCTGGTTGTGGTTTTGAGTTTGGTTGTTGTTGTTACTTCCATGGTTACCATCCCATGGTCGCTTGTTGTTGTTGTTCCTATTGTTATTGTTGTTACTGTAGTTGGAATTGTTGTGGTTATTGGTATTGCTGGCGTTGTTGGTGTTGTTGTTGGTGTTGAGGTTGTTTTGCTTTCGGGTTTCTGTCATTCGTACCACTTGGTCCATGAGGTTGCGGGACATCCGCATAGCTTCATCAAGTTCCTTTGGATTTGCCGAAGTTACATGCCCTTGTATGCTTGATGGAAGTCCCCAGATATACCTTTCCAACAATTTTTCCTTTGTGGAAACCATTGTTGGACAAAGTATCCTCAATTCTTGGAATCGACGATTGTAGGTTATGATATCATTTCCCCTAACCGTATGATCCCAGAATTCAACTCCAACTTTTGTATTTCACTGCGAGGACAGTATTCCTTGATCATCATTTGTTTCAAATTAGCCCAAGTAATTTTGTAGGCATTCTCAATGCCCATGGGTTGAGCAATTGAGTTCCACCAGGACAACGCCTCATTCAACAGAGTACTCGTGGCATACTGAACTTTATCCCCCTCGGTACATTTACTAACCAAGAACACCGACTCCGCCTTTTCAAACCAGCGGGTCAGACCTACAGCTCCTTCAGTACCCTTGAATTTGATGGGTTCACATTTCAAGTAGGAAATGAACGAGCAACCCTTTGGTACTGTAGTAACATTGGTCACCGGAGGGGTAGTTGAGTTCGGTCCTCCAAGGTTAAGACTGGCAATTCTGGCCGCTTCTGCAGCTATAGCAGCTTCCGCAGCAGTGGCGGCTTCTGCAGCATCAGCAGCTGCTGCAGCCTCAGCGGCTACTGCAGCATCAGCAGCTGTGGCGGCTTCGGCAGCTGCTGCAGCTACGGCTGCTCGTTCCGTGACAAGTGCTGCATTGACACTGTCCTTTACCAGTTTGCGGATGGCAGCTTGCGTCATCGTTGGTGGTGTCTTTTTCTTTGGCGCCATGATTCTATTGTTCAAAAGATACATTGTAATTAGAGAGTTGTGAGATGAGCACAATTTTTGATAAGAATGATAGGATAATAATGTTTGAAACTTAAAAGCATAACACATGATAGTATATAAAACAAGAGTTTTATTCGTACAACGTTGGTTGATTTACAAAATCGAAACCTATTACAAGCTTCTTCAAAATTTACTAACTGATACTTTCAGTTTAGTAATTACAACGTTTTTACTATCGCTAGTTATTACATAGATTTCGTAACATTTACTAACTGAGTTTAATCAGTTTAGTAGTACAAAAATTAACTAGTATCATCACACTAGTCTATTGTGGATAAGAAGGTCCGAGCAGCTCTGATTGATCGGCAACTTCTTGGTTTAGTGTGTCATAGAGGTACGAGTCGATGAAGTTTGAGAAGCTGTAGTTTTCATGTTGACTTTCTTGTTGGATCAATGGTGGTCGAGGTACGATCCATAATGAGTGATCCAAATCATCACATGTAGGGATATCAAAGGGAAGTGATAGTGGTGGTGGTAATGGCTCTAGTACATATTCGTATTCATTATCCTCCTCGGAGTCTGCCTCAACCCAATTTTGTTCAAAATAATTAGAAGTATTCGATGCAAAAATATTTGGCATTGGTTCATCCTCTTCTTCGTCGGTTGAATCTTCGAAAGGTTCTTCTTCGTCATCAGAAGCGAAGGCATTTACGAAGTCAAATCCGAACTCGGGTGAGGGTGGTAAGACTTGGAAGTTATTAGGTAGAGTGGGCACATAATCGGGAGAAGTGGGTACGCACATGATTTCTATAAGAAGAATTACAATGTTAAAATAATTCTATCGTTTATGGGGAGTGCTCAAAATATGACAAGCATATATATAGCAATATACCAATATGTTTATGTAGCATAACATGCATAATAAGTCCATAATCGTCTGGAGGATGGAAGGCACGAAGAGCGGAAGGCTATAAAATGTTTTTGCTTGTAATTGTGGTTATAGTTTAGGTCTCAATTAGACCCGTTTCTCTATAACCATGGCTCTGGTACCAATCTGTAACACCCCCAATTCATGGTTGCAGCGGAATTCGAACTGGGTGTTACTTGACGGCACAATAGTCACAATAATAGAAAACGAACTCCAATTGAGTCGTTTTAAAAGAGTTATCATTCAAATTGTATAAATATCAGAGATTACAAAATGAGGTCCCAGATGGTTCCATGTTTACAAATTACATAAATTGAGTTTTGAATGATAATAAAATTTATAGCCCTCTTGAGTATCCGTGTCCTTCCGTGCCATCCTTGATCGTCATGAACCTGAAATACATGCTTGAGAGGTCAACACAAAGGTTGAGTGGAATTCGTAGAGTTTAGTTAAATCGTTTGAACACAATATGTCGTAGTGTGAGCTATAGACTCACACTCATAGTTAGAAAACAAAATCGTTATTTATTTCACTAAGCTCATGCAACCAAAACATTAACATCGAACCAACAAAATTGGCATTATAGAAGCCCTATCAAGGTACTTTTGCCGTTATACCGCTAAATCTCAAATATAGTGCATTTGTGTGAACTCATCGTTGTTCAACACAAATAGGATTCGTCAATCCCAATAGATCTATTCACAATATTCGCGCTCACTATAGGTAGTGACTAATGGTTCATGATATAGGGACTTCGAACATGGCAATCGTTACTTAGTGACAATAAAACATAGTCGGGAAGCATACATTAGAAAGCATTGTGTTCGAGTAGAAAAATAATAGCATGTATTCCCCCCATGGGTTTGTAAAATAGTTAAACAATAGAAAGTGGGGCTACGAACTCACCTTAAGTAGAATAGCAAGTAATGAAGGTGATGGTTGGATCGTGTAGGTTTCTATGAGCAACCTATAATAGAATGTTGCGACTTAGGATCGGAGTAAAGAATATAACGGAGTGCCTATATATATATATCTTGCATTTAGTCCATGATGTGGTATGATGTATATTGTATGTCCTTGAAAGAAAAGATTCATGAACATGTATGTTTTGTATATCGTTTACTACCGTTCAGGCTGACATATTTCAGAAGTCATGTTAGTAAGCGTTCGAGGAGCCAGGACACTTTAACTCGTAAATCCACAACTCATCTCGACGGCTTACATAATGAACTCCTCACATGAGGCTCCCTACTATCGTAGTAGTTGATAAAATATATAGATATAAGTTTTGATCCGAAAAGTTACATGTCCGATATTTGAATAAACTTAGGAAAGTTTATTAGTACATGAAGATTGTTATTAGGGGTAGTTTCATAAGTCTTGAATGACCATTTTCTCTTGGTAATATCTCATGGTTTCCTTTTAGGTGAAGTAGATCCAAATTGCTTGTTCATGTTATCGCCTAATTCATTGTTTCATGTTTACGCCTATGTAAGTTGTTATGGTCATTTCGTCATGGCCTAGCCATGACCTTTGGTCCTTGTTCCAAGGTCATGAGACACAACCTTGGCTCTAGCCATGGTTGTGGTCTTGATTATAGGTCATAAGACCTCTTGTTCCTTTCAAAGTATAACCATAATCTAGTGACTTTTGCCTAAAAATGGGCTGTTTAGAATTTGAAGAATTTTATCACTCGGAAAGCATTTTTAGGTCTCGAGCTTTGTTCCTAAACGAAAACGGCGTTCCGGACAACTTTCATGTTTTAACTTTTTGATGAATCGGACCAGAAGTGTGACTTTCAAAACCCAAATTTGATCAGAATGGTATTTGGCAGTTTGCCGCAAAGTTTTGGTAATTTCAAATCGTCATAACTTTTGACTCGTATATTCGTTTTAGGTGGTTCAAATTGCTACGGTTTCCTTGTTAGGTCCTCTACTACAATATGTAATAATCCAATATCATATTTTTACCATTTTAATCAGGTCTTTCCAAGAAATTCACTAATTTGCTTGTTTTAGTAACTTGTTTCAACAATTCATTATAACAACATCTTTTACTCATCTTTATACATCATGGACATTAATACAACACATAATATAGCAAGAATAACATGTAAATGATATGAACATGATTAATAAACAAGAAGCATGTTAGGTTTAGGCTTACAACTTTTGGCTTTCTAATTAAAGAAAGGAGTAACAAGTAAGGAAATGGACTTTGATAGACTTGCTTCAACCCTTTTCACTTCATGCAACCTTTCTACCCTTGGTATTCTTGAAAGATGGATGATGAAGGTTGAGGTGAATTGAGTGGATTTAAACTCAAGAGAAATCACCAAGTATTCTAGGGTTTGGAAGATTTTTGGTAACTTATGATCAAACTAGGGTTTCTACTTGAAGAAGCACTTGAACCTTGCAAGAAATTAGAAGGAAATGAAGCTAAGTGGGAGGGGTTATGGTGTTGGAGGTGCACGGCAATAAGGGGGGGAGGGGGGCTTTTATAGTAGCTTGAGGAGGTTAGTTTACATGACTAGTCAAAGCTTACAAAGGAAGCTTGAACACATGTATGCAATCTAAGGCCTTAAGCATGAGATCAAGACACCTAAATGGTGACTCCCCCCCCCCCCTTAGGCGGTTCATAAGCTTGGGGAGGAAGCTTTGGCTTTTGCTTGGTATTATCCTAAGTATTAGGATGAAACTTGACTCCGGGAAATGCCAATCGTAAATGATTAAGCCTCAAAACGTAAAACCGGGTGTCGTAAAATTATGGAATTTTAAAGTATTGTTAAACATGTCCATATAGTCCATAATAAAATATAAAATGAGTGGTAGGTTCTATCGGGTGCTAAAACCCTGCTAAAAACTGGAAACACGGGTCTAAAACGCGTAATTCGCGTAAAACGCTGAACTGAAAAACGTAAAATTCCAAAACTTTTGGAATTGTCATAAAATGATAGAAAATCATATTTCTATTGTTTATGACGTTTTATGGATATATCGGGATGCTGGAAGGACGTTTAAACCTAAAAGTAAATCTCGGACACGGCTTTGTGATTTTTGCAGAAATGATCCGACGAGCGTCAAACTCTCGGATTATCGTTAAAATAGTTTAACTTACGAGAATATGAAATAAAAATTTCTGAGATGAATAGTGAAAAGTGAATAGTAAAAAGTGAATAGTAAAAAGTGAATAGTAAATTGTGAATAGTGAAATTTTCGGGAATAAAAGTTAACCTGAAATTGCGAATTGTTACAAAGAGGATAAAGAAGAAAAAATGGAATATGAGAGTGAAGAATTTTTTTATTTTTAGTTTTGTGTTCTTAAAAAGAAAAGAGAAGAGATGAAACTAAATTAAGGAGTTGTTTCTTTTTCTATATGAAGCTCTGAGTGCTAGCATGAGGTGGTTCAAGCAAATAATATAAAGTATTTTTGTGTTGGGGTCCGCTCAAAATCTTTTAAAAGCTCTCTATCGTAAGGCCAAGAATAACCACCCTTCTCCATAGGCAATAAGGGAAAAGGGCCCACTCCTTTTGTGAGCCACTTAATTAGTAAACCACCCCTACGCTTAGAGTTCCACTTCTTTCAAAACCATACTAATTTAGGAAGAAGATTATGAGGAGGAATTTGACATAATGTTATACTTTTTTTTCCCCTCGAGAACATGATTATTTTTCAGATTCCTCTCCACTTCTTTTATTTATTTTTTCAAATAAAAACTTGAGAAATAAAGTCAAAATTTACTTAATTTGTGGATGCATTTCAACATACATTTGCATAGGGCTGTAAACGAACCGGACGAATACGAACGAAGCCTTGTTCATGTTCGTTCGTTTAATTTTAACCGAACAAATAAACGGAAATGAACGTTTAAACGGACGAATTTTCTTGTTCATGTTCGTTTATTAAGAAAATGAGTTGTTCATGTTCGTTTATGTTCGTTCATTTAGACACTAAACGGACGTTAAATGGACATAAACTATCGAACATAAATGAACATAGACAAACAAACATAAACTTTATTAAATTATGCACAATATATTGTTTCATAAGCATTGTTTTATTTAAACAAACCAATTTTAGAATTATACAATTAAAATATGTGATATACGAATATAAATAAATAGATGAACATAAATGAACGTCAACGAACACATAATCGGACGTTCACAAACATAAATGAACGGACACAACTTTTGTTCATGTTTGTTCATTTAACTAAACGAACGTAAAATCTTATTCATGTTCGTTCATTTAGTAAATAAACGAACATAAACGAACTTTTTACCGACCTGTTCATGAAATGTTCACTGAACGTTCAGTTCGTTTAAATCCCTACATTTGGACATCAACTACGACATATACAAATGAGGGAATCTGTAACTTAAACATTTGTTAATCCGCAATGGACTGGCATTATTAAACTGTCGTTTTTAATGGTCGTCGTTAAAAAAGATCTTTTTCTTTTCTTTTTCTTTTTTATTATTTTTTTATTTTTTTTGTTAAAAATTACATATTTTATGGCTTCGCTATCAGCCTATCACTATATATTTAATTTAAAGTATTAAAGTTATAAATCCAAATTTAAAAAGTGGGTTAATGATGTTGAAAGTGACGAGTGGATGACACGGATTCAACATGGTCGTTCTCTTTGGGTCCATTAAAGAATTCCAAAACAAACTAATTGTCCAAATTCCACTACAAAATAAAAACTAATAATAAAAAAGTCAAACGTGATTCAGATTATTTTGCACAAAGCACAAATTTAACTTTAATGTATAAAATAACAAGAGAAATTTACTTACTGTATTTATGCATCAATTCGATCCATTTATAAAGTGTTAGAAGTTACTAGGCTAAATACAATTTGTAAGAAAAAAGATGGAATATATTTGCTTTGTATCATTTTAAAGTCCAATAAAAGAGATAAAGGTTGGTTATTCCATTATAAATTATAATGGTCCATCCGGATGCCTATGCCCAAAAGGTGTTGCAAAGATAAAAGTCGATTGAAACATGTGTAATCGACATGTAGTGGCCTAAATCAACTAGAATTTGACATATTCCATATTAGTTTATGTTGTAAAGGGAAAATAAGAACAATCTCATATTCTTTGTTGTATTAGTTTATGTTGTAAAAAGGAAATAAAAACAATCTCGTTGGGTCATGAGATACGGTGGCGTTATAAGGCGTGTTATGTCCTATCACGCGCACCATCACATATGTTATTTATGTCATGGCGCAAGCCACAATGATGGCGTGCATTAACCAGAGTAAAAGAGGGTGTTACTCCTATTTAAACACAATAGCTTGTTTATAAATGTTTGCTTTAAAAAATAAACTTTATTAATACATTCAAACAGAACTATTATAAATATTACACTTTATCATTTTTCACTTTCATTTCTTACCATTTGGTCAAAGTGAATAACCCAAATGACAGTTGACTCAATAACATGCTCGGGATTTCCAAACTCATAATTTTATCACATTTGTCTACACCTTCTACAACTACGTCCGCAAATTTAATATCATATAATCCTCCATTTCCTCCGTTTGGTACTTTAGACACTCTTCCAACATTCACAAGAAAACATTTCGACTAACTACAACGCAATTATCTTCAAACACATTCAACAACAGTCAAACGTTTATAAAATGAAAGATGCATCAAGAAATCTGTAAAAATATGAATATCAATGTGGTTCTTAAGTTTATATAATGTTTTTTTTATTAATTAATGTATTTCTTTTAGTTAATAAAAATTAGTCGTTAAAAAGTTTAAAAGTAAAATAAAAATGGAAGTTCTCTTGAGAGTGTTATGTATTGCGAAGGAGGACGTTTTCGGGTGCTATGTGATAATAAAACGATGAGATGACAAACAAGACAAGTGCAACATCTTATTTGAGATGTTACCATAAACGGTAATAATTCAATGCATTGAGTCATCGGCTTTGGTAATCACATTATGATATGTATTTATAAGCCTATAAAGTAGATATTGTAATTGCGACAAGCTAAAATGATTATTATTGTTAAGGTTTTTCTAACTTGTGCCTTAGGACACAAGTTAAGCACAAAAAAGGCACAAGTTAAGCACAAAAAAAGTACACAAGGGATCACGAAAAAGTACACAGAGATTCACATAGAAGTACAGACACGTGTACTTTTATGTGGGTCCCTGTGTACTTTTGATGTACTTTTGGTGTGCTTAACTTGTGTCCCTAGAGCACAAGTTAGAAAAACCCTTGTTGTTATTATAACTTTAAATTTGCACAAATATTTTTTTTTATTATGGAAATAAGAATGATATACTGCTTCTAATCAATAACCCTCAACAAGCGTTTGGTCTACACCAATGTTTTGAAAACCGGGTTTGAAATTGACCCGGTCGAGTCACCGGGCACCGGGTCAACCGGTTGGACCGCCGGGTCAACCCGGTTTTCAATTTATTATTATTATTTTTTGACTGGGTCAACCAGTTCGATCGTCGGGTCAACCGGGTAGACCACCGGGTCAACCGGGTTTTTATTAAATTTTTTTGAAAAAATGAAACCCGGCCGGGTTTCGAGAACTGGGTTGACCCGGGTCACTTAAACCCGGCTAGTCAAACCGGTTAACCCTGTTTTAGAAACCCGGGTTGTTTTGACCC
Source organism: Artemisia argyi (assembly GCA_030686995.1). Taxonomy (NCBI): domain Eukaryota; kingdom Viridiplantae; phylum Streptophyta; class Magnoliopsida; order Asterales; family Asteraceae; genus Artemisia; species Artemisia argyi. The sequence goes on along the minus strand of CM060696.1, from coordinate 167,855,049 downwards.
GTTTTTTTGGCAGAAACCGGTCGAACCGGTTAATCCGGCCGGGTCGACCCGGGTTTCAAAACCTTGGTCTACACATGGCAACCCGTCAAAACATCAAACCAACACTTTGAAGATGGTTTGGTCACGTGCTTTATTGAAATTTTTTTTGGTTATCATGTGTGCGCGCGAGAGTATTATGAGATATGTTTGTGTTTAGTTAGGATATGTTTGTGTGATCGGTTTGATAATCACCATTACGGTATTTAGTGTTTGGTTTGACGATGATAATGAATGTTAATGTGACACTGGTATGTTGAGTCAACATTCCATTCAATCTCATCGAATAGTTTGACACTTTACTTTTACTATCTTAACTTTACATATTTCACCAATTAAAAGTTGCATTTACAAAACATATCTTTAGATGTGATCTTATTATTTTGGGTTAACTAAAAGGAGACAACCAGAATATTATCTTAAGTGTAATTTCATAAATAAGTCTTCTTTTAGGTAAAGTTGTTGAAATACCCGACACATCAATCACTTATCTTCAAATTTTAGTATGAAATATATTTTAGCATGTATATGTTATATCTACTAACAATATCTCAAATCCTTTTCTAAATTGATTACGGTCGACACAAAATATAAGTCATAATTAAATCACACCAAATAAAAATGACAAATATCTACTTTCACATTGTATGTTTTAGTTAAAATAATAATAATAATAAAAATAAAAAATAAATAAATTAGGGTTGTTTGCGTAAAAAGACATAATGCTTGTCATTTTTTGTCATTGTATGTTGCGTTTTTTTTTTTTTTTTTTTTTTTTTTTTTTTTTTCAACTTGACACCAACCTTTTTAAATCGTGCTATTTTATGTACCAGTGACCTGCTTGACATGTTGGAGCAGGTTAAATTAACAACCGTTTATTTTATTATTGCACCGTTAGTCCTTTATACTAACGATCGTTTGTAATTAACTAACGATGCAATAATAAAATAAACAGTCATTAACTTAATCGGATCCAACTGGTCAAGCAGGTCATCGATACATACAATAGCACGATTTAAAAAGATTAGTGTCAAGTTAAAAAGAAAAATACGCAACATATAATAACAAAAAATGACAAATATAATGCGTTTTTATGTGACTAAGATAAGCAATTACTAGTACCTCAAAAAACACTTTCCAACTCCCAACACCTCAACTCAATGCATATGTACTCAACTTCCATACATTAATTTTGGTCAAACTGGAGTGTGAATAAGAAAGAGGACGTGTCGTGAATGAAATGTGCATCTTAAGATGCTCTCTTCCTCATGCTTGTTATATTTTATTCTTCTTTATATTTAAATACACTTTTATTTCTAACTTCAATTCATTTTCTTGACTTGATGTGCTATCAGTTTTCAACATTTTCATCAAATTCCTCATCTGGGTATTAATCAAAATCAGTTTTTATCATCTGGGTTATAAAAAAGATTGAATCTTGATCATCTTTAGATAAGTTATTACTGTATTAGTTTAGATTAAGAAGAGAAAATGGGTTGTTTTTCATGTTTTGATTCTCGGGGTGATGAGAAACCAATTTCTCAAAAAGTAGGGGCTGATCGCCCTGAAGTTCATCCTACTTCTGCCCCTTCTAATATCTCTAGATTACCTTCTGGTAAGCTTCTTTATGTTTGATCTGATCTAGCTTTATTTTTTTATAAAAGTTGTTAGATTGATGTATAGTGTAGACCCCATTAAGTTATATATGAATCTATGTTTGATCCATGAGTGGTAATGTGCTATGATGGTTTAATTATGTGCATATTTAGTTTTGGGCGAAAGATCTCATTTTTAATGTAGAAATAGTATTTTAGATGGAAATGGTTGTGTATGGTAATGTATTGGTGTGAAATGGTTGGATTTGCAGGAGTGGATAGACTGAAAACGAGAAGTAATGCGAGTTTAAGGAGGGAATCTTCGGGTCCTAAGGATAATAATCCGTATAGTCAAATTGCTGCTCATACGTTTACTTTGCGTGAGCTTGCGGCTGCAACGAATAATTTTAGCCCTGATTGTTTTCTAGGCGAGGGAGGGTTTGGCCCTGTGTATAAAGGCCGTCTTCCGGGTACTGGTCAGGTATACTCTTTTTGTTTCTGTGATTTTTATTTGTTGTTGCTATGAATTATGTTAGTTGTTTTAAAGTTTATGGTGTCTGTTTATGGTCGATGTACTCCAGTGAGTCCATTGAGTGACAATTGTTCAATACGTAGGAAGAACACTTGGGAATTTGGAAGTTAGAGAGATTTGAGTCAATTTATATATGGTGGTTTAAATCGAGTATAGATAAAAGAGGGTGGTCTTGATGCAATTTTAATTAGCACATAGGCATTAGGCATAGATTGTTCCAAATTAAGCGTTCTTATAGTTTATCTTGTGTCGATCACGATCCATTATTGAATCTACTGTCCGACAAGGTTTTTAGATTTGCATTTTTTTGGTAACCATGGTCCCTGTCCTTTTTGGCCGACTAATGCACGAAGCTTGAGCCCACCCCACACACACTGAAACCAGGTAAAGCCCTTCGTTTTGGGAGATTTGCGTGGCCACTTCAAGTCTGTTTGCACCAAGCAGCATTCGAACTTGTCACCTCCCACACTTTGGTGATGATAGCCACAAGCTCTTTGACAACTCGGCCACCCCTGGTAGTTTAGATTTGCATTTTGAAAATGTTTTTTAACATTTCAAATAAACTAGTCATGGATACTCAATTTCATATTAGCTGCGATCAAAGGGTACCGTAAACTTACTTAATTCTCCATTCTTTTATCCTGATTTGAGCCTTTTGCTTCCATCTAAATCGTCGCATATTCGTTTGTCATAAATTGTTTTTTGGTTATTTTGTGCGGTCAAATGATTATTACAACTGCAAACAACATTGCATTTTCAAACGCTATCTCCTTTTATTAGACCGAATCATATGAATTTAATTACTAAAATCACAAAATCACTCAGATATCCATGAACTCCCTAAGATTGACATCGTAAATATGATTATCTTGCGGTGGATCCACAGAATTTCAGGCTAAGGTATTGCCATATTTTGCTCCTATACAAGTTCTTTACAGCGGTCATATGATTATTACAATTGCAAACAACATTGCATATGTAAACACTATCTCGTTTAATGCATAATATGAATTTGATTATTAAAATTCACATAATAAGTCAGACATCCATGCGCTCCCACATGGTAAATGTGATTATCTTGTGGTGGATCCAGGATTTTGGACTAAGGTATCACACTATTATAACAAGTAATTTTCTTTACAATAATAAAATTTATATTCTCTTGTCATTTATTCTGCAAAACACAAACTTTATGAAAGGGCATATGCACGTGGACCATATAGGCACCAAATTATCTTGTTATGAAGTGCTTCTATCATGACCCTTATCTCAACTGGTTCACACAACTTTGCATTATAGAAAAGAGTGATGCTACTTGCAATTTACGATAATATGATATTCCTTCATCCTAATCTGTTTAATGGATACATGGAGGGTGACTCTTTAGCATTTTTCATAGCCTGTAATCCATCATTTTGGTCAAACATATTCCTTTCTCCCTCTAGTTGAAGGTCATAACCGTCACTTTAGTTCTTAGATATAAGTGTCTAATTCGTCTGGTATTTTGGTCCATAAGAATCCCCTAAAGGTTTTCTTTTTTAAAGCTTTGGGACTTTTTATGGTACCTTCCAAGATGATAATATCATGTTGCAGTAAAATATTAAATAATGAGGTGGATGTGTGGCCACACGAGCAGACTGAGATTTCTTCTTGTAGTGTTTCCAGTGTAAAAGATTGAAAAATGAAAATTTTTAATGCGATAATCTATCAAATTATATACCTTAATCAAACACTATTTACCTGATCTCATCTTAGGCTAATTGATTGTTGTGCCAAGAATATACTCCTTAAAGTTTGACCTGACTAAGGTTAATTCCTGCTTAACAGCTTGTAGCTGTCAAACAATTGGACAGAAATGGGCTCCAGGGTAACCGTGAATTTCTTGTGGAAGTTCTTATGCTTAGTCTTTTACATCATCCAAACCTAGTGAATTTGGAGGGGTACTGTGCTGATGGTGAGCAAAGACTTCTTGTTTACGAGTTCATGCCATTGGGATCGTTAGAAGATCACCTTCATGGTAAATCATCTTTCTACTTTTGAATTATTATCTTAATATTTCTTTTTAGTTTTGATTGCGTCATTATTATATGGGGCCAAATAATCAATATTAGTTCATCACTGTCTCAGGATAGATTGAAATGGCCCTTTACACTTTTCTGACATTATTTCAAAATTTTCTACTCCCATTTAACAAAAAGGTCTTCCTTTTTTTAAAAAGAAAACAATGTCCTTTTTTGTTATTTTATTACAAGCCTGAAACAACATAAGCACATCCGGACACTATCTTATGTGGCTTTATCTACTTCTAATTAACACATCATATTTCTACTAAGTAAGTTAATGATTAATTTCAGATTTACCACCGGAGAGTGAAGCATTAGATTGGAACACGCGAATGAAGATAGCTGCTGGTGCAGCTAGGGGTTTGGAGTTCCTTCACGATAAGGCTAACCCTCCTGTTATTTATAGAGACTTCAAATCGTCCAATATTTTACTGGGTGAAGGATTTCAGCCAAAGCTCTCGGACTTTGGACTTGCAAAGTTGGGACCAACTGGTGACAAGTCTCATGTTTCCACAAGAGTCATGGGCACATACGGTTATTGTGCTCCTGAATATGCCATGACTGGTCAACTCACGGTCAAATCTGACGTGTACAGCTTTGGGGTCGTCTTTTTAGAGCTTATTACTGGTCGCAAAGCCATCGACAGCACTGCACCACAAGGACAGCAAAACCTCGTCACTTGGGTAACTAACTCCTTTGTTTTTTCAATTCCGTGACATTGGTTATAGGGTTTATGTTTGCATAAACTCCCCATCCTACTTTTTTCTTTGTCCCAGTTGAGTCATTATACTTTATTTTGGACATATGAGTAATCAAATGTTGGCTTTGAGTCCTATTCAAGTCATCAAGTTGTTGTTGCTGTTGGTTTGTTTGTTTGTTTTTTTGTTTTTTTTGTTTTTGTTTTTTTGTTTTTGTTTTTTTTGTTTTTTTTGTTTTTTTTTTTTTTTTTTTTTTTAACCCAAGTCATCAAGTGAATTGACCTTTATGTGACATTTTTTGTTTCAAGTCGTCAAAAGTTGGCTTTTGTGTCCCATTTAAGTCGATGGGTTTAGCAGGTCAGGTCACTGGAGGAATCAAATGAGACAGAAAGCCGACTTTTTTAATTTTATGGTCAAAAGAAAAAATGAATTATAATGACTCGAGTGGTACAATTTAAGTAACTTGCTATTCTATGCAAAAAAATCTTAAAGTTATATACTCTTAAAGTAGTGAATAAACTTAATACATTATGTGTGATTGCAGGCCCGGCCACTTTTCAATGATAGAAGGAAATTTGCATCATTGGCGGACCCCAGGCTCGAAGGTCATTACCCAATAAGGGGTCTCTACCAAGCTCTTGCCGTAGCATCAATGTGCATCCAAGAACAAGCAGCTGCTCGTCCTCTAATAGGAGACGTGGTAACTGCCTTATCTTATTTAGCTAACCATGCCTACGACCCTAATGCAGCCGCTGGTCAAAATAACCGACACATCAACGGGGATAAAAACGGAAGAATTCTAAAGAATGAAGAAGGTGGAGGGTCGGGACGAAGTAGATGGGATCTTGAAGGATCAGATAAAGGAGACTCGCCTAGAGAAAATCAAACTCCAAGGATTTTGAACCGCGATCTTGATAGAGAACGAGCGGTTGCTGAGGCTAAAATGTGGGTAGAAAAAAGACGACAAAGTGCACAAGGAAGTTTTGATGGCAATAACAATGGTTAGCAGACGTTTTGTTTGTAAGTTATTTCTGGTATTTTTGTTTTTGTTGTTTTCCCGACACCCAATTTCGGAAAAACTCGGAGAATGAGTGTATAGTGAAAGATGAGGAGAATGGCAAAACATGAAATGTATTTTCTTCCCAACACAGAGGCATATCAGTGCTTCGTGTGTGTCTGTTTTTGTTATAACTTATGTAACATATTGATTAATGATACACACACATGGTTTCGTTCCATTATTTACCAAAACTTTAAGTTTTTATTGTCTATGTATATGTCTCAACTCTTGTGTAAGAGATTTGTGTATGGTAAAGTAGAGATTGACATATACACAAAATGATCGATGTGTAACCCGTTCGATGTTTCTCATCCGACCCATTCATTTTATCGTTTATAACGCTTTGCTGATAATCATTTCTTGATGCTGAATAGTTTCTTAGGTTGTAATTATATTTTCTTCATAAAAATAAAGTTATTGGTACTTTGTTTAAAGTTTAAGCTTCTAAGAGCGTATGCAGTGGGAGAGTGATGGCTCAGCATCATGCTGATCTGGTTCGGCGTCGAATTGGTCACCACTGCAGGTCTTGGTAAAGCCAAGCAAAACAATCTTGGCCGTGCTCAAGAGGCTGAGCAAACAAAGGCTTCCCCCTTTATTTTTCTTATGTATGTCTACAAGTGTTGAACGATAGAGTATTGATCATTACAAGCAGTGGCGGAACCAAAATTGTAAGGACTGGTTGCAATTTTTTTTAAATTGTAATATAAAAAAATTAAAAAAAAAAAAAAAAAAAAAAAAGTAACATTTCATCAAAATAATTGTCTTGGATACAATTTGAATTTATTTTACACTTATTAATGAACTAACTAACATAGTAGTATAAATGAAAACTTTTTAGACCGGGTACATTTAAAAAATTTCAGATTTATTTTTTATTTTATTTTATTTATTTATTTATTTATTTTTCTTTTAAGGTTAACAGTACGAAGCAAAATCTATTGGAGTCTCGTGATATCGTAGCACACTTTCTACTTCTGTCACTAATTGCAAGGTATATGGTAATTTGGTCGCTCATATGTCATAACCACCACCGCAAATTCTGTTAGAATGGACCATCTTCTTAAAACTCCTCACCTAAGACTTGACTTTTTTATGTACGTTTGTGTGTTGCTAGAGGTGCATTAATTTCATTTGTTAGATAATGTATAACGAGTTAATCTTTTTAAGTTGGAATATATATATATATATATATATATATATATATATATATATATATATATATATATATATATATATATATATATATATATATATATATATATATAAGTCACTTATTTATTGAAATGAATTTATAGAACGTCTAACTATATGTTTGTTTTTGTTTACACCTCTGACCAAATTTATGCCTAAAAAATATAAAATATAAATAAGGAACCAACCTCTAACTTATCCAAATAATGCGAATGAAAAGTTTGATGTGAAATATCGATTATACCCTTAATTTAAGTGTGAATTTAAATTATTAAAAGTAATTTATAGGGATAAAACTGAAATTTCACGGCTAGCTTTTTTTTCGTATTCGTTTTATATGTCAGTGGTGTGTTCATTCTTGCTGCTTGATAATAATGCAAAATTAAATTTGACCGAAATTAATGTAAACGAAAATAAACATATGCTTGAGCGGCTTATAAGTTACTTTCAGTAAACGGGTACTTACACGAAAAATACTTAAAAGTTTGATGAGCTCCCCATATATTATCCTTTTGTTAAAACAACAAACTGCTTTGCAAAATTAAATAAAAAATAAAATAAAACCTATTTATGAGTCATGAAAGCCTGTAAAGTAGTTTTAATAGATTACAAAGTATAAAAAGTGTCGCCATCCAAATCTACGATGATCCCATTTACATTTATATTTAGTGCACGTATGGGGAAAACGCAACCAAACAAGAACACGATGGTTTTTTATCCTTCGACCGTGTGATCGACTTACATACACATTACCAAAATTATATATTTTTTTATAGTTAAGGTTGATTTTAAAAGTTTTTTAAGCAGGTTCCCTCTCCATTGCGTATGTCTCATCATCGCTCCTCCTTCCTCACCGCATTGTCTACTCCCTATCCGTTGCTCGGCACGACTTCATTAATCATCATCCCCTCCAACACTTTTCAAATTTCACTTTTTTCCCTGATATATATATATCCTTACAAATAAATAATAGTGAGTTGCATTATCGATCTCTTGGCCTTTTTGGTGCAAAAACACAAATTACAGAGTTGAGTGACTTTCTATTTTACGTGTCTTAAAAACCTAATTAATCAAGTTATATGTTATCGTATTAGTGGAAGGTATCTGCGCGTTGTGGTGACAAGTATCCTGTAATCAAATTTTTTGGCGAATAATATTTTGTGATTACATGTTTTCATGATAATGACTTTACACATGGTGAAAATTTTGAGAATAACTTTATCGCACACTATTTCATATTAAAATATCAAGTACATATGCATCACGATAAAATGACGATACTGTAGGGTTCTGGTGTTACCCGCATGGCTAACAAAAACATGCACAATAGAATAAAACACACAAAAGACCGTGCGACCAGACAAACCCTAACTAGCAAGATTATAACGTAATCATTGATATAACCTAACACTAAACACGTAAGAAGGGTGTTTATAGAAGACTTACTTGTTATCCTGCAGTACGTAAGCTTCTGAATCAGTCTGTTGCGCGGGTTCGCCTTCTACTATGTAGATCGACCAAATTAGGGTTTTCGGGAGAAAACCTTACTTCGGGTTGCATCAAGTATCCACCGATACTGTACAAGTAGAACCAGGGCTCGAACCTATGCAAGTTATGTAACACCCCCAAATTTAAGTTTGTCGCAGCGGAAAAGTAATTTAGGTGTTACGGGGAGGATCGAAGTTATAATCTTATAAAACGGTTTAAAAGAAAAGTTTTGAAAATTATTTGTCATTCAACGATATTTTTGATAAAATATGAACCATTTGATTTAAAATCTTATTAAAAGATATAAAGGCTTGTAAAAATGACAAATTTGATTTTTACACCATTTTAATTTATCAGAGTAATAAATGCCCACTCCGTGTCTTATCCTGCTCCGTTAAATTACCTGAGATACACATGCTTAAAAGTGTCAACACAAAGGTTGGTGAGTTCATAGAGTTTTATGAAAAAACCCTTTACTTTGTTAGATTTCAGGAATATTTGGTATTGATAAAATACAAACATTAATGAAACAAGTATTGAATAATATTGTCTACAATCACAGATAAATCATATAAATAATCACTCAAATTCAAGTAAGAAATCAATAATCCTAACATGAGCTGGAAACTCGTGATGCTAATTTAATAACATATACAATTCACGTATGGTCAAATTCCTATACAGCTGTATCTAAATATATGTTGAAAACATACATTTCCTTTATAGATATTGCACCAAGCCTCATGACACACAAGCTTAACCAAAAGAGGTATTTTATCAAATCAATGATAAATTTTGCCCTCTAATAATAGGTGATTTGCCAATTCCTATTTGTCTACGAATATAGTGTATCACGACTAATACGACTAACCATTTGCAAATGGCATTCCGTCAAGTATTAGTGGGACAGGAGGTCAGTTCTTAACAGGTTTCGAATCTGTTCACTATATTCGCGCCCACTTTACATGTGATTAATGGCTCATGATTGAGGGACTTTATGGCGATAAGGTAACTTAGGCAATATCAAGGTAATAATGGGATCATTCAGAATAACATCATGTAATCAAGTATCATACCACAGTAATCAGTTTGGGAATATTATCGTTTGAGTATCAGTAATTCAGTTTAAGTATTTCGCCAGTAACACATGTATATCACATACCACAATAATCGAATTGAAAACATTTTCATATGAGTATCAGTATTTCAGTCAAGTAATTCATCAGTAAAATATATATATCACATACCACAATAATCAAATTGGAAGCATTATCATATGAGTATCAGTATTTCAATTAAGTATTTTGTCAAGTATCGTATATATCACAATCTTAAATTATAAACCATATTAATTTAATATCAATTAGGAAATTGATTTGAATCATGTATTTTATTCATATACTTATCAATTTATCAAAGTATATGTAAGCATGTATCTCCCCCAATGAGTTAAAAACAATTATTGGAAATGGGGCTATGACTCACCTGGATTGATACGGAAATGATGAAAAGTAAAGTAGGATGAGATTTATGGGAACGACTATGGAAACGTCTTTGATACGGAACCTGATAAATAAATTTATCTGAGAATATAACCAAATACTATTTGGTAATTACGAACGAAAAACGAATAATATTTATTCGTTATGACGAATAGATGATGTGCAGTGTAATTGTTATGCCATGCATGATATGATAAAAATACTTCATTTAAATTATCCATCGAAGTTTTACCTTTTTAAACATAAGTAAAAATATTAACTTTTGAAGTATCGTTATATATATTATTAACGTAAAAATAAATAATATATAAATAAAACGTAATAAAAATGCATATGACGTGATGGTTGCCGTAAAATAGAAAATAAAATAAGAATGTCAAATATAATATGTTGGTCCTTGTCCTTTTCCAGTTTTTACGCTTTTTATACTAACGGCGTTAGCGTTACACCGTTAGTCCTTTTCGTATTTAATTTACAATTATAGTCCACTACTCGTCCAAAATTACAATCTAAGCTTGGAACATCATATAATATCAATTTTTATCCTAAACTTTCTGTTTTTACAGTTTTAGCCCAAGTTTTTGATGTTTGGCAGTTTTAGTCCTTTTAGGTGTCGTCGCGTTACATTTTTAGTCCAAAATCACAAAAATGATTATAAAAATTTTATAAAAATTTCCGTAGCTTATTTTATTAATTCCAAGCTTATTTCAACAGCTCATTTGATTAAAAGCTTATTTTTCTAGCTTATGGGCCTTAACGAGCCAAATACAAAGCCTGTTAAGATTTTTAGAGGCGAGGGCATGAAAAATGTTTTGGGCCTGAACTTGGGCTACTTTTGTGATTCTAAAAATGTTTCATATGGGCTCAGTGGGTTTACGGATCATTATTTCTTGTTGGGCCTTAAATAAGCCCACACGAAGAATATTAAGTTTTATATGAAAATCTCATTTTAAAACCGGGTAATTGTCGATCAAATTGAGTGAGTTTGAGTGTCGAATCGTGAGTATTTTTACATGTTATCTAAACGAAAATAATAGTTTTCTAGGTGGTCTATTAGGTCGAGTAACAATATATGGTGCTCGTTAAGTTAGATTTCAATGTATGCGTGTGTTTCTTGGCTACATGGCTCGTTCATATTTATGAAAATGTTGTAAATATTTCTAAGTGTTTTGGTAAAATCTCATACGATGGACATGTTTCAAAAATGGATTCGTGTAATGCATGTAATGTGAAACCAACGTGAACTTTGTGTGCTACGTGACTCCTAGGCCTTCCAAGATAGAGGCTAGTCACGTTTGTGTTGCTAAAAATATATACGTACGTAAAATATATATATGAAGCTATATACGATCGACACTAACTATAACAAGGATGCTTGTAAACTTTTAACGTGTGAAATGGATTCAAGTGAGTTGTAAAAGACTTACTACACCTCTAGGGTGGTGGAGAGTCGAGTAGGAACGAATGAAACACAAGAAAATCTCGTCTAATCGTATAACCCAAACGTTATACGTATATATTAAACCCGATATCACTTTTCTTGCTTCCAATCAATATAGCAATCGACCTATTGTTTTTAGAAACAGTTTTTAAGAAGAGAGAATGTTGTGAAAGTGTTTGAGAATGAAGAGAAACAAGTGCATGCATGAAACGTATATATGTATCATTTGAATGAATCGTATGGTTTGAAATTACTCAAGGAAACATAGGAACTATGCAATGTCAGTAACACTTAGATGCTAGGACAAAATATATTACTAAACTAAGGAATGTGAGAGCTAGATTTGAGGTAATTGTTTGGTGATTCACATATACATGTCGACCACAATTTTTATCCATAAACGATTTGCTTAATCTCGTACTACTCGATTATGGCTGATCATGGATGATATTTAAACATGAAAACATGCTTGAAATATTATTAGGATCATTTAGAAACAAACCGGGATTAAAACGGTTAAGTTTTGAAGAATATATGAATCGATTGATATGATTTTTCGTCAATCACTTTGCCACTTAAAAACGTATCAAACGTCGTCCAATGAACTTGGGATTTGACACACTAATATTTGGCTAGGTGGTGAACGAGATGGTGCAAAAATATATAGGTGTCGTGTGTACGAATTGAGAATAAACGAGGCGTTTTGAAGCATGGTTGGTCGAATATTTTGGAAAATAAAAAGAAAATTTGGGCTTTAGTTCTTGGGCCTGTGAATAGTAACCGAGATAATGGGCTGAGTTTATTAAGGGCCCGTTTAATATTATTAGTGATTAATTAGGATTAGTGAAATTATTTAGTTTTCGTTAAACGTGTCGAGAACTTGTTTTGTCGTTTGGTGAATTTTGCAATATCGTAATCGTGACCATTTTAATATACTAAGAAAATTTTAAATTTCCCCGTAAAAATGGTGATTACAAGTTAGGTGAGTTACGAATACTCGGTAAACACTAAATCGACTACGGGTTGATTTAGTGATGAATGATCAAGGGTATGACCCTTTGGTCGGTCGAACATGGGAGAAGAGAAAAGAGAGGAGGGTATTAAGGATTGTGTATGAGTTATGAAGATCCTTCAAAGTCCCTTTGTATCTAGAGGGAACTTCGGAAGGATTTAGAATACTTGTAGGACAAGTATTCTAGTTTGTTTAGGAAACAAACACCCCCTTTTCTTGGGTTTTGGTCGAATGAGCATCAAACAACCCTAATGGTTGTTAGTTTTGCTTCTTGTCATTAATTACCCCCACTGGATTGATTATGAGGAAACCTTCTCACTAGTAGCTAAAATAAAGTCAATTAGGATAATACTTATCACAGCTGCGTTTCATGATTATGAAATATGGCATATGAATGTCAAAACCAAACCGCTTTCCTTAACGGAAAACTGACAGAGGATGTGTTTATGGCACAACCAGAAGGTTTTTGAAAATGCAAAGTGTAAAAGATTGGTTGGGGAAATGTTTTGCTATGAAAGATTTGGGAGATGCAGCATATATTCTCGGTATAAAGATTTACAGAGATAGGTCAAAACGTCTTATAGGACTTAGCCAAGACACGTACTTAGATAAAATTTTGAAAAGATTCAAAATGGAGAATCCTAAGAAAGGGAATATACCCTTACATCATGGCATAAAGATTAGTAAGGATCTATGTCCGAAAACTGATGAAGAACTGGACAAAATGAGTCGAGTCCCATATGCTTCGACTATAGGATTGATCATGTATGCCATGAAGTGTACAAGGCCTGATGTCTCCTTTGCTTTGAGCATGGTGAGTAGACATCAGCAAAATCCAGGTGAAGGTCATTGGACACCTGTAAAGAATTTTCTTAATTATTTAAGAAATACTAAAGACAGGTTCTTAGTTTATGGTGGAGAAAAAGAACTCAGAGTGATTGGTTATTGTCATGCAAGTTGGGAACAGATAAAGATGATAGTCGTTCACTGTCTGGTTGGGCGAAAAGTTCAAAGCAAGATATAGTGGTAGACTCCACATGCGAGTCCGAGTATATTGCAGCTTGTGAGGCTTCAAAGGAAGCTATTTGGATGAAGAATTTCATTGGAGATCTTGGAGTTGTTACAACAGTACAAGACCCCATTGAAATATTATGTGATAATGAGAGTGTAGTAGCCTTGACTAAAGAACCTAAGGATCACGGAAAGTCAAAGCACATTGATAGAAAATACCATTTTGTTCAAAGAAAAGTAAAAGAAGGACACGTGATTGTGAAGCACATACAATCAGAGGATAATCCAGCTGATCCATTAACAAAGGCATTGGCTAAGTCCAGACACGATGAACATGCTAGGAGCATAGGATTAAAAGATAATATAAAGTTTAAGTTGTTAGTTTGAATTTGAAACATTTTAAACAATGATTGAAATTGTAATAGATTTGGTGATAAAATAATGGAGATTTGTTTATTTTAAGTGTGCTACCATTTACTATTGTTTATCATTGTGTTTCATTTTTACATGTTTAGAATCCACTTCCTGAATACTTAGTTTACCCAAACCTCCCCAGTCATTCATACTACATGAAGTAAGTATTGATTTAAGACTGTCATGGTGTGTTAGTAAATTGTCTATAAAGATTAGACATAAAATAGAGAATGTTGTAACACTCATGAGTACTTAATGGGAATTAAATATAGGAAAAACCCGTACTTAGATAGATTACTTCATGGATTAATATCATGAGTAATTCTAAGATGATAATATCATCTATTCTTAAAATGGAGATACATCGAGTTTCTAGTTTTCAAGTCTGTTATACTTTAGTTTATTCAAACGCTGCGCCTAATGCTAGTTATAAAGGGTGTGCTAGGTATGACATGATGAGTTGACTAGTACTATGTCTTTGAAGTTTATTTGTTTCTTTTGCCTAAATGGAAAAGTGATATATATGGACCTCTCGATAATTAGATATTTAGATGTTGACTCAAAAGTTGCTAGGCCTAGCCAGGACTAAATTGATGTGTTCAATTCAGTGGTCACATATAGTCAAATAATTAGAAATCGGGAAAGCATGATGTTGAACTTTGAGATTGATTAAAATCCATGTCCGAGGTTTATACGATATCAACAGAACAAAGGAATGGTTGATCACTTATCTAAGGGTTGTCTATAAGATATGTTCATATTTCGGCAATTGCGTTGGAAGGCACTCTCTGCTTAATTAATAGGGATAGACTTAGACCAATTATAGTTGATGACTTGTTCAAGTGGGAGACTGTTGGATTTAGTGTACAAGTTCAGAATTAATTGGTAAGACTGTCATTTAAAGTAGAGTCATTTTTTTGGTTACCCTCAATGAACAGTTTAAAAAATAATAAATGAGAGATAATATTAATTAGAATTAATATTATATATAATTAATTAATTAGTTTATTAATTTATTGTAGTTGGTAAATTAATTAAAAGTTTAATAATTCATTATAGAGAAGCAAGGTGAGACTAGTCATTTGGTGTTGGCACAATGGCGCGCACCATGTGGCCATATGGGAAGCTTGGGACGATTTTGGGGGAATCCTACATCACCACAAGGAGCTTTTCCAAGTCCCTTTCTCTATATATTAAATAGAGGGGAATGTCAAGGCTTCACTGATTCATTCTCTTCTTTTCATTCCTACTCCTTGTAAAGGTTTGCTCGACTTGTGTCGGGACCTCAGGAGTTCGAATAATTTTTCTCTTTGATTCATGGGTGTGAGCCATTAGAGGTACTCTCGTTTAAGTACTTGCCTCCAAGTTCGAACAAGGTGGTCTGTGTGTGAGAAATCCGATTTTCTCAAAAGGTTAGTATTTTCTTATTTATTTATTTTAAGTTGCTTTTATTAATCATAGGTCAAGATCCTTAAGTGTTTAGTTTCCTTCTTACCCTAGATTAATTGTTATTTTTGCTTTATATTAATCTAGTTAGGGTATAGAAAACCCATCAGATCGATCAGATTAGGGTTTTCAGGAGAAAACCTTACTTCAGGTTGCATCATGTATCTACCAATACTGCACAAGTAGAATCATGGCTCGAACCTATACAAGTTAGGCGAGTTACGAATACCGAGTAAACACTAAATCGACTACAGGTCAATTTAGTGATGAACGATCAAGGGTATAACCCTTTGATCGACTGAACGTGGTAGAGGAGAGAAGAGAAGAGGGTTTTAGGGATTGTGTGCGAGTTATGAATATCCCTCATAGTCCCTTTGTATTTATAGGGAACTTATGAAGGATCTAGAATACATGTAAGACAAGTATTCTAGTTTTTTTAGGAAACAAACACCCCATTCTCTTGGGTTCAGTCGAACGAACATCAAACAACCTTAAGGGGTTGCTTTTTTTGCTTCTTTTCCTTAATTACCTCTTAATATTTATCTTCTGGTAAATATTAAGTTTTGGCTAATAACCATTTAACAATTTAATGAAAATAACGTCGTATTTTCATTTCCTAATTTACTCAATTGATTTAGTAATCTCGTTTCTTATTTTTGCTTGCTTCTTCTGTTTAGTGTGCATCTGTGTGACCCTTCGCTATTTATGTGAAGGCAAGTTGTGAAAGTTTGTTGTGTGGTTTGCACACAGAAATCCTTTTAGATACGAAAACAGTAGTCAGTAGTATTATCAAGTTGTGATGATTGACGGTGAAATGCACTTGCTAATCAGTAAATGTTGTATAATAGTTGTCAAAATATTATATAACGTGTAAACATGAAAATGTATAAATTAGTTCTTGCAATATATGATTAATAAGATATATGGCATTACTTATATAAATTACGGTATTAAAAAATTACACATTTTCTTGCTTTATAAATCACATTAAAATCTTTATATTTTGACATGTGCGATTCTTTTCAATCGAATTTATTATCAAAATAATTAGAATTTCACTAAAAATGTACTAAAATACATATATAGATGATAAATGTTTTTTGAATATGCTATTTTTAAAAATTTTAAATGTCCATAAACAAACAAAAATTTGACATTAAACTTACAATAATGAATGTTCTAAATAATTATGTGTAGAAAAATTATTGTTTAATGCATTATGCATACCATTAATAATTTGTACATATTGTATATTAGTTTGTAATCTTTAAAACATAAAAATACATTTAATAATGGAAAAACCTTCCTCCATTATATGTAATATAGATATTTATAGCTTTTTGTTTAATAAATATCACACTGGTATATTCGATAACTATTGTTTCCTGCTAGTCATGTATTTTGGTATCGGTTGAGAACTCGTTAGTTACACAAATTGAAAGTGACGAAACGCTTTCTCCTATAATAAGCCGCATACATCTGAGTCAAAAAACTTCTCCTCAATTAACTCGTTTATTTGATTCCTTCCATAAACTTATGGAAACTTCGTTCGACTGACTCATTCAATTCATCATAAAAACCAATAACAAGTTAGGTAGACATGGTTGTTTTCTTGTCAAGCACTAGAACTTTGACGATCTGTCCCACTACCAAAATATTAAAAAAAGTAAAAAACACACTACAAAAATGAACGTTTTACACAAGTCATATCAAAACACACCGTTTTCACACACAAACCATCATAATATCCGAAGAATATTCCCGCAAATTCTGGTTAAAAAGATATCATGTTTGAACTCATTTCTTCATCACAAATCCCACAAAAAATGGCTCTAAAAACGGTTCACGTTACGCCACTTGTAAATAACCTTGATCACACAAATAATAATAATAATGTTACCACATGCAACCATTATTATCATAATAGAAATAATAATCAAGTTGTGCATGATCATCATCTGGATGATCATGATGATGGAGATACGATGGTTTTTGATTCTCCAGCGAATAATGAGTTTATGGTCATGGGACATCGTGGTGCAGGAATGAATATGGTGCAATCTGATGATCCAAAAATGAAATATATCAAAGAAAATACAGTTCTTGCATTTAATGCTGCTGGAGAATTTGGTATTGATTTCGTCGAATTTGATGTTCAGGTAGTTTTTCTTCTTTGATTTTGTTGTTTACGTAAGTTATAAGTGATATGATATTATTGCTACGTGTTAAATTAGTTTTTAGAAAGTATATGAAATATCGATTAATTGTGGGAAATGCATTAACTTTGCATGTACGTATAGTAAATACAAATTTTTATTTTTAGTTTTTTTGGCGTGGCAAGTCGATCTTCGGGCGGTCACGTCTCACGTCAACAAGAAGTTCAAACATCTTTATAAAATGTCTATTTTATGGATAGATAGAGCTTGAAAACATTTTCAAACAATTAATCTAGATATTTATATGATGTAATCAATCACAGAGTGTTTGGACTAGGTTAGTTTATGGTTTATCTACTTATTGAGATCTTGTAAAACCGATAAGCATATATTTAGTGTGTAGGGTAGTAAATCATTCACTAAAACCTTATCACTCACTGCGACATTAGCTCCACATCATCCTCGTGACTCTCAACACTTGCAATTTATATGTACTCCGCTTAAACAGACACATAGTTACATACACACAAAACTACACTCTAAGCCCACAACAAAATTAAGTATTCGAGACGACCGTCTAAAAGTATACGAGACCTACACCTTCAACTCTGATTTTGGTGTAAGCTTGACCACGGGAACTACACTTTCAGCGACGATGCATGTCGTCGCTAAAGTATATATTATGTCGTCACTAAAAGTATATATTAATTAAATAATAAATGTTTTGAGATTATATAATTTTTTTTAACAAAAATAAATATTATCTAGCCCGCCAAAACAACGTGTCGTTGCTAGATAATATTTGCGACGCCACCTGGCGTCGCCAAAGGCTTTGACTTTTTGTTGTTAAAAAGTTAGCAACGAGTCAAGGGCAGCACTTCTCGTCACTGAAGCCATTAACGACCATAATTTCGTCGCTAAAGGTTGTAGTGGCCCTTTATCCGTCACCTACATTTTGGCCCATCACGCGTGAGGTGAGCCTCTCACGCATCACCATCACGCATGCATTACATGTTTAAGCTTGTACACCAAAAGAAAAGGTACACTTGTGATATTTTTAATATCTGCTAAGGTCACAAAACTCACAAAACTCATCTGTTCGACCATCTAATTTTAAAAAATCTTTTAAATTAAACTGTTTTGTGATTTTTGTTTATTATTATAAAGATTGACGATGATTGTTTGGCGGTGGCTGCGGCGACTGCCGTTTGTAAGAGGCTGGTAACGACATATATCTTGTTTGTTTGTATAAACACAACAACCACGTGTTTGGAAGTGTGACACAACAGGTTGTCTAGTGGTTGGTAGGGTCACGGCCCATGAAATGTGACCATATGACTTTGCATGAGTTGTTGCTTCTTTAGTGGCTTTCTTTCTTACGGAGTATATATTTGTTGTAGATTGTGATTACGTTTAAGGTTCCAAGTAGTAGTATTAAAATAGAAGTTTGTCATATCTTAAAACCCTTATTTAGATGGTCCCAAAAGGAAGGTATCATCATAGTTTAATAGTTATCTGATAGAGAATAATCAAAATTATATGATCAGCCAAACATAGCCATGTAACACCAGGGTTTTAAGGTGTAATGAACTTGAGGTCTAGATCTGCTTTCCTATTCTCTATGTCAAAAACAAAACAGATTATATGCAAAAAAAAAAAAAAAAAAAAAAAAAAAACTCTTGTTGGAATGTTATGATCCAAACATGGATTTTGGTTAAATCAAAATTTTCGCTAATCCAACTCCAGCTCAAAACTCTATAAAATAAAGGCTAGTGGTTAACTGTATTTAGTTTAAACTCTATTTATAGCATTATTCATAAATGTATTGGTGGCCGGGTATTGTTAGTGCTTGTACAAGCACTTGAGTTTGATTGTAGAAATTAAGGCGGCGTTTGGTTTGGGGTCAGGAATGAGAATGGAAATGGGAATCAGCATTTAAACGCACCTAGGTATGTAGAAGTCCATTTTTTTTAAGGATGCAATTCTAAATTGAAACCCGTCCCACAAACACATAACATCTATCATTGCCATTTCCAGCCCTTATAGCCAAACCCTCAATCCAAACATCCCCTAATAAGAAATGGAGTGAAAAGATTGGTTATTATCTGTCGCGCGTATCTGATTTAAGTTGGCTGTGATAAATTAGTTACATGTTTTGGAATTCTTTGATTTTATTCAAGGGACTGATTCGTTTATTTGTTTTGTGTTTCTTTGACCATTTCTTGATCTAAGTTTTGGGTGGTGGGAGAAACTTAGACAAAACTCGTAAACGAAAACCTCTTTTTGTAGGTGACTAAAGACGACTGTCCAGTCATTTTTCATGACAACTTCATCTTCACCCAAGAAAAGGTCAGTTTACACTTCATTTTACTATGCGTTGTGTTTTACTCTAGGTGATCTGCACTTGCCGTTTTAAGTCTACACGGGTATACACTTTCATGTACTTTGGACCTCTTTCTTACAATATTCATTTTACGTGCACTTATGAAATTCCTTGGTGTTTGATTTCAGGGTGTAATAATTGAGAAAAGAGTTACAGATCTGAGTTTAGATGAGTTCCTTTCGTATGGACCTCAAAGGGAACCTAATAAAGTAATGACTTTCCACACATCTTTTCATCATCTATAACATATCTTATATGTAGTTATTCATTGGTTTAGATGATTAGATAAGGAAACTTTATTTTCATAAAAGTAATTGTTATGATCTTTGATAATATCAGGTGGGTAAACCATTGTTTAGAAAAACAAAAGATGGGAGAATTTTTGAGTGGAAAGCCGAAAAGGAGGATCATCTATGCACATTGGAAGAGGTGTTTCAGAAAATAAACCATTCGAAGGGATTTAACATTGAGTTTAAGTTTGATGATGATGTTGAGTACACTGAAGACGAATTGGTTCACGCCATACAAGTTGTTCTTCAAGTAAGCTATCATTTTACCTATTTTAGTTTTCATCGGATGAGTTTCTGTAGTTTACTAATTTTGTTTCTCTTTCTGGCAGGTTGTATTCAAGTATGCTAAAGACAGACCAATCTTTTTCTCAAGCTTTCAGCCTGATGCAACCCTTTTGGTCCGGAAACTGCAAAAAACTTATCCTGTAAATCACATTTTATATCATGCAATAGAGTTGGGTAATTACAAAAAGGTCCTCCATTTGATTGTGTTTGCTCGTTATAATGTCTTGATTAGGTCTTCTTTCTCACAAACGGAGGGTGTGAAACATATACAGACGTTAGAAGGAATTCTTTAGAAGAAGCAATGAAATTGTGCTTATCAGGTGGTTTAAATGGAATCGTTGCCGAAGTGAGATCCATTTTAAGAAATCCAGGAGTGATAAAACAAATTAAAGACTCTAAACTATCTCTCGTAAGCTACGGCCAGCTAAAGTAAGATCTAACTTCTCGAAATCATTAAGTTATTTCTTGATTTTATTTCCTTTGTATTAGTATTATACACTTGCACCCAATGACATGTTTGTTGACTTTTCAGTAACGTGCAAGAAGTGGTCAAAGCTCAAATCTTGATGGGCGTTGATGGGGTGATCGTTGACTTGATTCAAGAGATCAGTGAGGTGGTAGCGGATTTTAAAAAAACACTAAAAAAAGAGAATGCAATTAAAGAGGAAGCAGATGATGATGTCAATGGTTCACAGAATCAACTTTCAAATCTCATGAAGCTCATACTCGGTTTAGGAAAACTTTAATTCAACATAGTTCAGTTTCGGGCTCTAGGAAGTTCGACTTCAGAAGATTGTGTACATGATGAATATGACCGTAACCTCATGCATATTCTGTGTTGTGTGTATACTTGTTAATTAGCGAGTGTATTTGGAAAAAATGGGAAGAAGCTAGACGTACCCCAAAGAATAAAACTTGAACTTTAGATGAACTCGGATGCATTTGAATGAAGGATGATTTGTAGTTAACTTGTGTAAATGTATTTATATGTTTCTAGAGGTGCAATTTCGACCAAATTATCTAAAACGTGTTATATCAGTGGTTATATTGCTAATGTTAACATTAGGAAACTTACCTAATGTTTAGGGTAAATGAGGTGATAAAGGTAACTGTTGACGAAGGATCAGAACTTTCTTTGATCTCTTGGATCCAAATTGCAGAACTTTTAAGCAAAAAGTTTTATAACTTAGAACCTCTGCACTGAATAATTGTGTGTTCATACAATGCCACCTTCTTATCTGGGCTTAAACCCCTTTCCAGGCATATATTTCAGGCACATATTTCATATCCAGGATTTAAGCACCTTCCGGACTTAGGTCCGTTCCTGACTTATTCTTTAAGTCCTTTCCGAACCATACGTCATCAATCTTCATTCTTAATCTCTTCTGTATTCAAACATCAACTACTCTTATTCTACCTTGACTTTATCTCGAAATCAGTCTATGTAGTAAAACAGGTGTTGTTACTGTGTCAGTTGTTGATATTGGACTTAACATGGGTATCGTTGGGCCCTTATCCATGAAACTCTTCACACGAGCTAATTTTTTTATATTAACTTTCGGTTCATCATTACATCGAAAGAAGTAAATCCCTAGAAACTAAAAACATTCTTTGTTTTGAACCCTGTCATCAGTCAGTAACTAAAACCCTAGGAACTACAAACAAATATCCGATATTTGCTATTTATTGTTTTCACCTTTGTCGCTACAACCCTAGTAAACATAATGTCACACAACATCCCTTTTGAAATCCAAACTGAAATCATCAAAAGGGTCCCTGATGTTAACTCACTGATTTGATTAAGGTCCGTTTCGAAACCATGGAAGTCTTTTATCGACAGCTCTGAGTTTGTTGCTGGTTAGGCTCCCGCGACACTGAGCCGAATAGTTTACTTTTAAGGTACCGAGAAAAATTTGAGGTTAAATATCTATCTGTTAATGATGATACTTTTAAGGTACAACAAGACCTTGCTCCAAATGGCTCGACCTCATGAAACAATTTAAGAATTTAGAAGTAATTGGTTACTCTCGCGGTTTCTTGTGTTTGTATGGTTACGGCATCTGGATCGAGGATGCTTGTTCTGTGGAACACTTCAACCAGAAGATCCGTTTGTATTGTTCTTTGTAATTTAACTGATGGTGTTTTTGGTTTCACGGTTTGTCCCGTCACTAATGACCCTACCATTGTCAAGTTTTCATACCCTTGGAATGTTGATATTTTTACTTTGAGTTCCAAGAGATGGACTGAGATTCAGTGTAGCAAGCCTTGTAAATCAATTGAATTTCATGAACGGTCGTATGGACGGTCGCAGGTTGTTATAGGTAGCTGTATTTATCGGGTTTCTTATGAGAGAATTCATCTATACTCATCAATATATGATTGTGTCATTTAATTTGAATGTGAATGCTTTCAAAGACAAAAACTTTCCAGATACGATAACAAACGAGTCTTATAAGCCTGCACGTCTCTTTAGATCTAAGCTAAGGGAGTCTCTTGCTCTGTTTGTACCCAATAGACAGGTCGGAGTATGGAAGATGGAGCATGATTGTTCTTTTACAAAGTTGTTCACATTTAACACACCTGAAAGATCACTAACTAAAATATTGGGATTTAGGAAGAATGGTGAACTTATGTCACAACTCACCATTTCACGTCAATTACCATTTCAGGTCATTTTCCAAAACTTCGACTTTTTACTATTCATAAATCACTATTCATCAAAACACTATTCATCGTTTTACTATTCATCGTTTTCGAGGTCAGTTTGATGTTCTGAGAAACTTTTTGGGAAATTTACTATTCACTAAACACTATTCATTTCCGGAAAAGTTTTCATTATTCACTTGCATTACTCATTTCATCGTAAATTTAGTTTACGGGTATTAAAATTCGCGTAACCGGATGGGTTTAGGTGCGAATTCATTTCATTAGTGCTAAGGACACTGCATACGGACTGGGGATAGTCTGCATATCATCATAACAGCATTTTCATGTTATACCACTCTCAGGATTTTCAAATTTCTATATTCAGTACATTTAACGTTTTTACGTATAAGTAATTATAGTAAACGTTAACAACCGGTTTATACACGACGAATATATCTAAATATTCCCACGATGGTCCCGACATATTTTTATATCCATTTTAACATCATAAAACTTATAACATTCAGTTACCCAGTATTTTGGAAATTTATTTTATTTATAACGTACGCGTATGAATATAACGACGGTTTTCGTGAAAACTAAACAATAATCACCCGATCACTCAGTAAATGTACCCAACATATTTTTAACATATTTTCAACATTATTATGACTTTATTTCATCCCGGTTAACTTCATGAACATTTATTTCTATTAAAACCGTTACCCGATTTTAACGAATAACGCGTAATAACACTTAACGCTACACTATATTTTCTAAGTGATCAAAACCGTTTTGGCTACTCCTTTTCACACCCAAAACCGGCCCAAGACCACACCCTTTGACCATGTGCATTGATTCATAAGTATAATACTAATAAACCTCTAAATATAAACTTAAACCTAAAACTAGAAATCATAATATACACTTTTAAGAAAGATCAATTTTCATCTCATCTTTTCCTTGTTCTTCCTCAAACCCACGACCCAACCATGAATCAAAGATCCATCCATGGTTTTTGAAAAGTTAAAGCTACAAACTTGTTCATTATACATGCCTAATCAAGAATCAAGCAACAAAAACACAAGAACATCAAGCATAATCATCATATAATCATCTCATTTTATCAAGTAAGTTTTCAACTTTATTTTTTCATGGATCATCTTATTTTTACATGTATTACATGATTTCCATGCTAAAAACCATGTACAACTAGCTATACCACCACTTATTTTGTCAAAAATGAAACATACAAACCCTAACTTTTTAGTTATGAATCCCCTTGCTCTAATAACTTGGTTAGGAGTCCATGGCACCTTGAGAAGGTGTATGGTAAGATTAGATTAGCCATGTGGTGATTACAAGAGGTTTGGTGATGGTAGAAATTAGTTTTTAACCTTGGAAACTTGATTTGGAACCTATTTTAGACATGCTGTTCCGTTTTGTAAAAATCTGGAAAATCAGTAAACACCAAGGAAACTTTGGCAAAATTTTTAGAAAATACTTTCAAAAACGAATCCGTAGGCGAAAGAACGGATTAAAAAGAGCTTATAACGAAGAAGTTATGATTTTTGCAAGATTGTTGACGAAAAGTATTTTTCTGAAAATAGTTGCTGTTGGACGTTTTTCGTCGGTCAAAAAGAGGCTTTAGACTTAACCCGGAGGAGCCGAGCTTTCCAAAATATATTACTACATACTAAGACGTAACCGTGGACATAAAGAACAAGTAAAACGGACAAGTAACGACAAAGATATTCACGTTTGAATATCGGCTAAAACCACTTTATATTTGACAGCTTTTATATAAATTTGGCACTAAAACTACGAAGTACATTTTTGAGCTAGAAGTAATATTAAGTACCAAGCTTTATAACTAATGTGGTATTAGTTATTACGAGTATATTTTCATCATTTCAAGGATTACAACCCGAGTATTTCTACGTCAACATGGAAACTTACGTTATATATATATAAGTATATATATTATAACTAGCTATTTATATTTTCTAATAGCAATATTTTCCAAATTCTTGGATTTTATATTTTTGATAATACAAGTGTTTTTCCAAAGACTAGAGTGGTATAGAAACATGAGCATGGTCATTCATAACATCATTTGGTGATCTTAACGAGATCATGCATCATTCATATTAGGTTGCGGTTAGAGATCGAACCTCATTTCTGTGTACACTTTTGTCATCGTAGCTGTTGCATCAGGTGAGTCATAGCCCCTACTCTTTTAAATTGTTTTGTCAACTTTTGGGGGAGAATACATGCTCGTTTTTACTTGAACTATTACTTGACTCTTTAAACATGGTTTTGACTTGAACTTTATTATGAACTTATGACTTGTCTTGACCTTTTGAACTTGACTTAAACTTTTGGACTTATTGTACTGTATGTTCTAAGACTTAAAGTCTCCCATGTTCGGAGCAACGTTAAAAAGTCTCTCATGTTCAGAGCATCCTTAATAAATCTCGCCATGGTGGAGTGACTAATAAATCTTTGCCAAGTCGGTAAAGTGACTAATAAATCTCGCCTAGGTGGTGGAGTGACTTAAAGTCTCCCTTGTTCGGAGCAACGTTATAAAGTCTCCCTTGTTCGGAGCGGCCTTGACTTATTATTGACCACGGGTGTTTGACTACTAGACTTAAACTATTTTAGCAGTGGGTTGTGAATACACAGGTTACAAGTCTCTTATGGCGGGACTTGTAACTGAGTGGATTTACGATGCCTTTGCTGTGTGATCATTTTTCTATAAACTTTATTTGTTAAACAAACTCTATGAACTCACCAACCATTGTGTTGACACTTTAGCATGTATTTCAGGTTTTATGCTATGGCACGCTACATGAGGATTTGGCAGGGCAGGGCATGGCATGGTCATAGAAGACTCTGATTTAATCATTTGGGGACCGTTTTAAACAACTTTAAGGGCCTACTTCCGCATTACTTTTAACGATGTAACTTCAACAATTTGATTTAACTATTTTATTTTAAATGATTCAAGTGCAATCCATTTTTGAACTAGTGTTGTGATATCAATTGAGTTACACCCCAGCTACATGTATGCTTCCGCTGGATCCGATCTTGGGGGTGTGACAACTTATATTGGAAACTCCTCGAGAGGAGGCCAAACAGTTTGGGATTTATGATTCTGCAGTAGAAGTTTACGAACCATGGTCAAAAAACATCATTAAATTTCCGATTTATGGACAACATGATTCATTCTTCATTAGTTCTTACAAGGAATCCCTACTTCTGCTTGATCACTTGGAGTCTTGTGTATATCCTGAAATTGATTGATCAAGGAGATGATGGCCACATTGCAAGGTTGTGGATTTACCAAGTGATATGTTGTCTCATCACGGAGTCGCTCCTTTTTGGTTAAGGTGCGGAAAAAGTACCATTTATTTTTCATAACTGTTTTAATTTAGAAAAGTAATGTTATGCTTGTTATCATATTCATTGTGTAGATTCATCAATATTTCAAACTCATCGATCATTATCATGGTTTATGTTTTTCTAGTTAGTATGGGTACTAAAAAAGAATCCTTTCAATTTAGATTATTATAGCCGAGTACAAAATCTGGTTGCGTCAATGTGTGTGCATGTAATTTTTTTTTCGGAGTATTTGTGTTGTGTGTGTGGTTTAATATGATACGGGTTGCGGTTGAAAATACGTACTTTCTCTTAGGATTTGTACGTGATTAGCGCAAATAAAAAGCACAATGAACATGCATACTTGTTGAAAAATGTATTCTTTAAAGGTTGGCAATATTAGTAAGTCAAAATTGATGATGATGATAATTAGTGTTGCTTCTGATCATTATCTAGATGTGTTTTTCAAGATGGAGGATGCGTTATATGCTTGCCATCAATAATGACATGCCTTTTAGTTATTTATCACATGTATAAATCATGATAGCCTTATTGACTTAGTTACAATCATGTTAATTTCTCCTCTCATTGGGGCTATCTTACTGCACCAGCATTACACTTCCCACCAGTGAGTTATAGCACCATTTAAAACAGTTCAAATGACTTACAAATCCTCTGGTGATATTGTGGATAAGCTTTGCATGTCTGGCACCTTTTTTGCTTCTTTGGAAATGATATGAGAATTTTGTAAGTATGCACTGATATGCGAATTTTTGGGTATGTTACAGAACTTGGTTTGTGATGAATCTTTCCAGGTTTATAATATATATAGCTAAAGCATGCTGAGGAAATGAGTTATGTGATGTGGTATATGGTTAAAATAGGTGATTTGTGTAACGGGTCAAAATGGGTATTTTGATACACACTAGAAAAACACATTAGGTTGGGTCAAGTAGACCTGCTATACAACCATCTAAAACGAATAATTCAGTTTTATAATATGCAAAATAGTTTTGATTTTCGATAGTATGCAAAATAGAATGCAAACGAATAATTCAGTTTTATAGTAAACTTATGAGCTCATGTTAATTGCTAAGTGTCCGGATAAGCGGATTATTAAAAAAAGGAGGGTAAGGTGACAATAAAAACTCATAAACCACTAGAAGAAAGCTTCTAAACCCATATATAAATTTACAAGTCTAAACTTGCAAGTCTATTTAAGTTTATGGCTATGACACATAAAAAATAACGCTTCCGTTTTATACTTTATTCATTGCACATCTATGACAAACTCGTTGATAGCACTTCTACAGGCAAAATTTTTAACTACATTTATATGTTTAAACAATTGCAAATTTGCTTAATTGTATATGTTAATAATATAAGGCATTGTAGCTTTTTGAGTTTAAAATAGTTACTTATGTAGTTTTAGGGGCGGACCCATAACTATAGGTCACCAAGTGCATAAATTTTTTTACGAGTATAAAGAAAATGAAAATAAACTAAATGGTACGATTTCTTAAAAAATAGTAAAATAAGATGACGAGTATTACTTTTACATATTAGTGGACTAAATAAACCAGACATGCATTTATGTGACGCTAAATTTTGGGACCAGGTTCATTTCGGAAAAATCAGGAGTTTTAACGAAAGTTAATACTAGGCGAAAAATCCATCAGGTTCTCGTGAACCCTCAGGTCTATCCGGCCCCGAGTTTTATCATAGTTTCATGGATAAATTGGCAACATCAGTTATTTTGAATTTGAAAAGCTTAAGTGCTGTGGTTGGCAGTTAGCCTATGTCAAACACGCAAAAATATGCATATAGATGTCTTAACCTTGGGTGCTATAATTGCCTATAAGAAATTCATTTATGTTAAGTGATGAAACATGTATGTTAAACTTTATTAATCATCAACTCTTTATAGAGTACACATGACAAACAATATTAAAACTTTAATAGACCAAAATCCATACACGAGCGTGGGCTGACTATTTATCAACTAATGCTCTCCCGCAGTTCCACCGACGAAAAAAAAACTTATATTTTATGAAGAGGTCTACAGTAGCAAGCGTGGTGAAGTCGTCAAACAGTTGGTGTTGAAATTGATTCAAGTTCAGCTAATTAGACATTGTTTCATGTGTTCTTGTCTTTTTCTTTCATTTTCCTTTTTTAAAATGATCATAACTAAAATTTATTTTAGCAAGAAGACTAGGAAGAAAATAAAAGAAAGAGCTTGGAAAATATTTAGATTATCAAAAACAAGTTAGAAATCAAAGAAAAAGAGCGAACATAAGCGAGGAAAGAAAGAGCTATCTTTTTCCCCCTTTCAGTGATACATAGAAACAAAGATGAATTATTATTAAAAGTGAAAATAAGATTAAAAAGACTAGGAAGAAAAGATTACAGGAGAGTTGTAGAGATGCTAAATAAATAAACAAAAAATGAGCATAAAACTTTGCTATGTTTACCTTTTAGAGAACGATAACAAAAAAATCTAGCATCTTTTTCTTTTCTTTGTAGAAGATATAAGCGGCTCATGCCGACCGACAACTAGATTTTGAAAAGAGAGATAGAGATATTTGGCGGGTGGTATAGAGACAACGACTCATGGATCTTATAATCGTACTAGGTCTGATACCATATTAAGTAATGAAATTCATAAATTAAAATTTATTAATCATCAACTATTTATGAAGTATACATGACAATAATAATAAAACGACCTTAACTCATACACGGGCTTGGGTCGACTATTTATCAACAACGTAATAATTTGCAGTAGGATTATAATCATCTATAATAGCTTGTATAGTTTTCAACCGTTTGTTGAATTTTACTGAAAGTAAAACTTTTGGCCAAAAAATAGTAGCTTTATAGTTAAAAGCTAAAAATACGGGGAAATTACATATATATCCACTAAAACTTGCATATTTGCATATATATATCCAAAACATGCTTAAACATCATTGTACATTGTGCATTAAAAACTTGTGTTTTGAAAAAATATGCAAATATTCATTTTTTAGTTGGTATATATGCAATTCCCCCTAAAACAAACACGCTAAAAGTTAAGAAACCTTATAGCCATCCCAACAAGAGAACTCCAACCGTTGATTTTGTTACTCAAAGTTAAAAAAAGGAATAAAAGCCATGTTATTGAGTGGTAAAGGAAAAATGTAAACTCTATCTCTAAATTGTCATCATTTTTGGTAAAGGAAAAATGTAAACTCTATCTCTAAATTGTCATCATTTTTTTGTTTGATTACTTTTGAGTTTTGATAGAGTTTTAGTTCCTATTTCCATGTCGATTAAGATAAGAATATGTAAAAGTCTATCACTTGCTTCGCATAATCGCACATGATTGTCATTTTTGTCATTTTAGACACAAATCCAACGTGTGTTAACGGATAATATGCTTGACGGTTGTCATGTTAACTTATTGACAGAGATATCAAACTGCTTCAGAATACTAATTCTAAAGGACTTTATCCGTAATGTTCAATATGTATTAAAATGGCAATTTTTGTAATTTGTTCTTGAACTAATTACGTAACAAAAAAGTTCACATTACCACAACAAAAAAACAGATTACGCCGTCACTTGTATTAAGTTATTTAATTTAATGTGTATAAAAGTTAGTTACATCTAGAGTTCTATCTTAAAAAAAAAAACAATCAAAACCATAATTAAATTCTCTTGCTATGCATCCAACCAAAAATAGTACTCATAAAAAAATAAAATAAATATGCGTCAATGGTGAAGAAGACCTTGAGTCCGGTTCACGCAACGTACACACATATGTCCTTCCCATTTCTTTTTTTCTTTTCATCTACTGTACTTTTTTTTTTATATAAAGACTCATTTATTTCCTTCTTACAAACACACTTTTCTCTTGTTCCCCAAAATCCTATAAAATGGTACCACACCAACAATCCTAACTCTTATTTAAATTTGTTACAAAAATATAAAAAACATGACAAAGCTAAATTTCGTCGAAAATGGTGTCCTCAGATTGCCACCAGGGTTTCGGTTCCACCCAACCGATGAAGAGCTTGTGGTACATTACTTGTACCACAAGGCCCAATCCCTACCTATGACTCTTCCAATCCCCGAAGCCGATGTTTGTAGGTCTGATCCATGGGATCTACCAGGTTTGCTTTTCAAACATTCTTTTATACAAAAAAAGTACAATGTCTGTACGGACAAAATAGGTCAAGATGAGTAAACCGCATGGACGAAAATTGATAGTGCTATATGGTTTTTTTCCTAGGTGATCTTGAGCAAGAAAGATATTTCTTTAGCACTGTGGAAATTAAGTACCCTAATGGAAAACGAGCAAATCGGACCACTACATCGGGCTATTGGAAAGCAACCGGTTTAGACAAGCGAATTATTGGTTCTCAAAACAAACAAGTTATTGGTACCAAGAAAACTTTGGTTTTTTATAGAGGCAAACCACCACATGGGTCTAAAACCAATTGGATCATGCATGAGTACAAGCTTGCTAGCCATAACCAGGTATATATAAACATCAAAGTCTAGTTTATAGAGCTTAAATTAACGTTTAAGATTTAAAGATTTTTAAAACCCTTGTCAATAATTGTGTAGGATATGGGAAATTGGGTGCTTTGCAGAATGTTTCTAAAGAAAATAGCTAAAAATGGTGGTATGAAGGATGAAGAGATGTTTAAAGTTGAGAAAACAAGGCCAGTTTTGTATGAGTTTATTGGTGGTACAAGAAAATTTGATTTGAACTTGGAAGGTGATGCATCATCTTCTTGTTCAAGTGGTGTCACAAAAGCAGATGAAGATGAAGTGAATAGTTAATAGATGAGGAGTAGCTTAATTAATTAAGGAGGAGTTTATGTTAGTATGCCAGCTAGTATTATTAGTGTAACTTTAAGTTGGTTGCTATTTTAATCCGGAATTTAGTATAAGTTTTCAAGTTTAACTTGAATTGAAGTTGTAATGGAAAGTAGAAAATGATGATGAAATCGCATTTTAATTTCGCCTTGTCAAATGTTGATTCTCAACCGACGGTGTATGAAGGATTTTATTTGTAGTTTGTCGTCTAATGTTTGACTGTTTGAGTTACAAAAATGAACATGATGGTAAAAATTTATGCTTAATTTCATAACTAAAATATGTGTCATCCAACTAAACAAGTCACACTTATTTACATACTGCTTACCACCTAATGACTTATTTTAGTTACTAAAAAATTAAGCTAGTCATTTCAAATCGTTTTTAAATTGACGATTTCACCACAAATAACACCCAATTTACTTATCTCAAGATTCCATCCATACAATTATTTTGAGTACCCAACAAAAAAAGCAAGTCTACTGCTCTCCAATAGGAGAGGTAGGACAATTTTGACTACCACCATTCTATTCAAACGTGAATTATCATTGGTTGTTAGACCGGGTCGACCCGGTCGGGTTAACCGGTTCGACTGTTCCAGTAAAAAGAACGGGTATTAAAAAACCCGGTTTTATAACGGGTAAAAAAACCCGGGTTTACAAAACCGGGTTAACCGGTTAAACCCGCCGGATTTTGAGTGACCCGGGTCAACCTGGTTCTCGAAACCCGGCCAGTTTCGTTTTTCCAATTTTTTTTTAATAAAAACCAGGGTTGACCCGTCGGTCGAACCGATTGACCCGGTGGTCGAATTGGTTGACCCGGTGGCCGAACCGCTCGACCCAGTCGAAAAAATAAAAAAATAATAAATTGAAAACCGGGTTGACCCAGCGGTCGAACCGGTTGACCCGGTGCCCAGTGACTCGATCGGGTCGATTTCGAACCCGGTTTTCAAAACATTGGATTGTTCTACTATGAATAAATATTTGCGTAAATATGTTAAGAGCACCGGATACAGTGGAGTCGTTGCCAAAAAAGTACTATTACGTCAGCAAAACACTCTATGGTACCAGAAACTCTTTGGCACCACATTTTGTGCCGTTACCGTTGGCACAAGAAAGTGTGGTGCCGTTGGACATTTTTTTTTTTAATTTACATTATTTATTGGAGATATATAAAATTAAAATTAAAACACATTAGATTAACAAAAATGTAATCATTACAGTAATATAAAACACATTACATAATTAAATAAGGACTAACGGTGTAAACAAAATAAGAACTAATGGTGCAAGAAAAACACTACAAAAGCAAATAATGTAAATTTATATAACAACAAGATTTAATGTGAAAAAAAAATAAAAATATATATTAAAAATTCCCAAGTCTGCTTTCTCCTTGGCTCCTTGTATTGCCCACCATGAAAAAAATAAAAAATAATAAAAATAAAAATAAAAATAAAAAAACCTTCAACCACGCAGGCTGTTGGCTAACAGCCAAGAACCTTTGGCATCGCATCCGGTATAGTGCGCCGTTCTTGAGCAACGGCTGGTAGCTTGGCACCAGCAAAAAAACGAGACGGTACCCCAAGCTCCAAATGAACTTAATTTTTCATTGTTAATATGTCATGTTTGAAAGATTTTGTGAAATAGTATAAACTTTTTTGTGGCTGTGAAAAATGCTTAAGAATTGAAATGAAAATATAATCAAATTATGGCGATAAAACATTTTTTAACTATGAAATATGATATGCTCTATCTATATCTATCTATTTATATATTTATAAAAACTGAGTTTCAAGTTATAAATGCAACTATTAATAATTATAATACTTTATAAAGAAAATAAAGCTATATAATATAAATAATCTTTTATACAATAAAAGATTATATCATTTCGGAGTGTTTTTGTAAAACCCTTCTTATTGAAAAAAAAAATAGAACCAATAAGAGAGCTCGATTTTGCCACGTAGGCGAAATCAAGCAACGTGATTTGTTAATAAAAAATCAAAATTGAATTAATTTTGATCAAACTTTAATAAATTTGGTGGAGAAATTTGGTTGAGAAAAAAAAACACATAAAAATATTTGTGCCAAATTTGTGAAAACAAAAACTTAAAGAAAGAGGAAGTAATTAATAAAACTTTAGTGGTTGAATTTTACATAAATTATATATAGTTAAGTGTAAAATTACAAGTTTTCATATTTTTTAAAAACTTTAGAAAAATGACAAATAACCCTTTACACTTTATATCCCCTATACTTTATAAGATGAACTTTGTTTAAAATTACATGAGTATTAGCATTATTTTCAAATTTTCATCTATTAAAATTATAAAATTTTGTAAATATACGAATTAGTTTTAATATATGTTAAATATTTTTTAAAACTAATGTTAGTTTTAGACTTTCATCCATTAAAATATTTTTTTACTATATACGTTAAATAAGGACTCATGTTATTTTATTTTAAAAAAGTTTAATTTATGCGTACACCGCTTATTAAATATGGCTAAACTATTGTTAACGGGAATATAAATATCAAATGTAAGCACGGATTACTGTGAAAAATAGATATACGCTATAGTACTTATAACAACGACTAATTAAATTCTTATTTAAAGTTTATATATAGATATCCATAAAAACATTTTTTAAAAACTTTACGGAACATAGTTTAACTTCATCAAGAGGACTTCCTTCACTAAAAAGGGTGTCCCGTAGATGACGTACTGATATATCTCCTATTCGTACTGATTATGTGCTACTAAACTCGCACATTTTCTACAACATGTTATAAATAGTTAAACTTAAACAACGACATCAACCTCAACATCAACATCTATGTCAGTTAAACAAAATTAAATCTTTCAACCAACAAATTTTTTTACAAAATATTATTGTAATTGATATTAATACATAATAAAAAATCCTAGACAATTATTAGTTATACTTAACTAAAAAAAAATTCACGGGTAAATTCTTATATGTTAATATACTAAACTAAAATTTTAAAATAAATTTGATTCATGTGTAAACCCCGTGCATACACAGGACTTATAGCTAGTATTGTTATATAAAAATTGAATTTCATTTCATAATAATAATAATAATAATAATAATAATAATAATAATAATAATAATAATAATAATAAAAACTTGGAGTTTCATTAGATATAAATCTGAATACTCAAGATTTAACTCTTTATTAGTAACTACTTCGTATTATTTAAAATATTAAAAGTTAGAGTGTCATACGACAAATATATAAATAAAATAAATATTTTAAGCTTTTTTATAACTTGCAAATGTTGAATTCATGCAATCGTTGTAATTATTAAAGAAATAAAGTTGTTATATTTAGATAATATCCATCTAACGGTAACAAACTTTTCCAAATGTGTTTCTATATTTAGATAATATCCATCTAATAGTAAGAAACTTTTCGAAATTTATTTCTGACGTCAAATGCGATTGCAGCAACAATCCTTATGTTAAATATGTGACTATTTGTGTCATGAAAATTTACACAAATACTCCCTTTAGTTACATACTGATTTTAGTAACGGTCCCTGAGTTAAATTTTAAGGATTTTTTTGTGTTAAAATGATATTACATAAATAACCCATGTTAGTTACACAACTTTACAAAAAATGTCATTGTCGATTTTTTTTTCCCGTCGCCATGGGCGGGCAACTCCGATTCATCTCGATAATTTTGCAAAAAAATACAATTTTGATATTCTTGTTCTTTTCTCTTTTCAAAATTTGTTGCAAATCATTTTTACAATAACCTACATTTTATTACAAAATATATATAGACTATTAGACCCTATGATTGGATTTGATTGTTTTGTCATGTGGTATATTGTGCTATTGTCAAACTATTTTAAGAGATTGAAGTAAAATGTTTCACCTTATAAAAATGAGCAGTAGGTAAAATTGATGGAATTTTAAACTTTAATAGTGTAGACAGAATATAATGATAAGTGTGGTTTCTTTTAATCTGATTCACTTTCACTTGTTGAGCTAAAAATGCTTATTCTCATGATCTCTTAAAATTTAACGAAAAAATTCAATCCAAACTATTTTCGTAAAAAAACATACAGTTGTTTAATATCTTGGGCCGTTTTAAGGTTATGTATGGCCTAAAGCAATTTTGTCGATAAAAGGGCCTTAGTCGCCTTGTTGTTAGAGTTTTGGTCTTTTCTTAATTTGTAATTATGAGTTAGCATAAAACTCAGGCCGAAAACACTTGCTTTAGTGGCCTTATAATTGAGATGACCTTGTAAATATCTCAAAAACAAATTACAAAACTAAATTAATATTATTTTCAAAAAGGATAGAGAAGGCATTCTTAAGGTGGTACTATTCAAGGTTGAGAAGCTCCCAGTAAGATATCTAAGAGTTCCTTTAACATTTAAAAGAGTCAGCTTGAAGGAATGCAAAAGTTTGATTGATAAAGTCAAAAAAATGATTTTGAATTGGAAGAATAAATGTCTGTCCTATTCAGGAAGGCTTCAGTTAATGGCAGTTGTGCTTGAATCTATACATGTATATTGGGCTTCTGTGTTCTTATTAACTCAAGCAGTCATTCAAGACATTAATAAGTTGTTGAAAGGGTTCCTTTTGAATCAAATTGAGATGTCAAATGGCATGGCAAAAGTAGCTTCGAAGAAAATATGTAATAAAAAAAAAGTCAAGGTAGTTTGGGGCTTAAAGACTTAGGTATTTAGAATAAAGCCAAGATTATTAAGCATTTGTGGCACATAGTTGTGGACAAGGATACCTTATGAGATAAGTGGGTCAATACAGTCAAATTAAAAGTAAAAAGCATATGGGCTTTGAATGAAGAGGTTACCGATAGATGGGGATGGAGAAATATTCCGAAATTGAGGCAAAAAGCAAGGGAGTTTATAATAATAAAATTGGGTAATGGCAGGAAGGCTTATATGTGGTTTAATAATTAGAGTCAAATAGGTGTTTTGTGGAATATAATCTCTTATAGAGATTTGTATAATGTAAGATTTAGAGCCGATATGACTGTTATTGATTGCATGATTAATATTAATGGTGTTTGGAATCAACAATGGAGTGGGAATATAAGTTTCCTATGCTTGGCATGATGCAGAATGTGGCACTTGATAGTAGAAGAAATGATTGCATGGTGTGGAGTAGTAGAGATAGTAAGGAATGTCAATTTTATGTTAAACAAGCTTATATGGATTTACATGTGGAAAGTCCTAATGTTGATTGGTGCAAACGAATTTGGTTCTCATAGAATATTCCAAAACACGCATTTGTATTATGGATGGTTATGAAGAACAGGTTAATAACTTAAGACAAAATTAAAATTTGAGGCTCTTATGACATGATGGTATGTTCTCTTTGCCTTGAAGATATGGATTCACATGACAATTTGTTTTTCGAGTGTAAATACGCTAAACAATTATGGACTAGAGTAAAGCTGATAGTGGGGATTACAGGAAAGGATATAGGTTGGAATGAAATTGTGAATGATCTTGCAGACAAGTATAATGGGAATTCTATTGGTAGCATAATCAGAAGGTTAAGCTTGGCTGCTAATATTTACTTGTGACACGAGAGGAATAATAGGTTGTTTAGAGGAGAAAGAATAAGTTGGGAAGAATTAAATAAGTTGTTTTATGATACTGTAAGAATGAGATTGTTAAGCTTGAAGGTTAAAAATTCAATGAAGTTGTTAAAGTTCAACAGACTTGGGATGTGAAACTACACATAAAAAGTAATGGAACAATGGCTAGCAAATGATATGTGGGTGTTTGGAATAGCAGAAAGAATGGTATGAAAAGCACAGTGTGTTTTGTAGCTGAATAAGGGGTGTTTGGATTAAGGGATTGTGTATTTGGAGATGGATAATATCTTAGTTCCTCTTTTATATAGCCATTGTAGCATGGTCTAAATAAGATTTTGGGAGCTATTAGGTAGCTTCTTGCTAAAGTATAGAGCATTTGCCTTGTCTCTGATTGTTAAAGGCAGTTATTAGGTTCATGAAAAACTGCTGATATAAAATAGTATCATGATGATATCTATTTTAAAAATAGGTTGTTAACTTGCATCTCGGTATTGTTTAACAATTTAATACTGAGTATGGTAAGCTCATTTAATTAGGATGGCCTTGTATCTTGGTTACAACAAATTATTTAGGACTGTGATGGTTGGTTAGAGTAGACTGGCCTTGGGAAGGGTCTGTTTTGACTAACCAACAAAGTTCTTTTTGGTGGTTTTGTGTGCCATAAAGTAGGTTTCCCTAATATGAAGGGTAAAATGAGCTTGGTGTGGTTATGCAAGATGCTTGGAATAGAGGATCATGAAAGATGAGGCCTCTTGGTCTTAGCATTGCATAACCAGGAGGCTAGGTTGGTTTCTCAGTGAGGGTGTGTGTTCCCTGGTTGATGATGTCTGATCCTCTTTACTTTTTAAATCATATGTTGTGAGGTTGTATTACATATTTAGTTTGAAGGTAATTGTTTCGGAAATGTAGTCAATTGGGTATAGTCCCTAATTGGAGAGCCAGGGAGCTATAGGCTATAGCCTACATGATGAGGCTTGGTAAGGGGTCCTATATGATGATGGTTGAATGATATATAGTAATCTCTTATTTAGGAAATGTAATCATGAGACTATGGTGGGTGAATCAAAGGTGAACTTTGGAAAACTATGGCTGTTAATGGACATTGGTAGCAAAGCTTGCTTTATCAGATGTATGGTTCAGTATTGCTTGAGTTCTTTGTATGTTGTATCCAATATGTGTTAGTAGAGTTGTGTTTGCAGGCTTGATGTTATGTTCTTGTATTATGGTTTTAGGGCATGTCCATAACACTTTTTTTTTTTTTTTTTTTTTTTTTTTTTTTTTTTTGTAAATGTTTGATATCTTAATATAAATTCACTTTTTCATATATATATATATATATATATATATATATATATATATATATTAATTATTGCACCGCCTTCATTCTAAAATTATAAAAATAATCATAACAAATTAAAAATATTGATAATAACTTTAAGAAGATATAGTGCTTTGTCATGTTTTCTAGATAACCTAAATCATGCAAACACCTATTAGCATTAGCTTGACTAAAAGATATAAATACAAAATATCGTTTTCGAATGTATGTAGAATTTCGACACATAAGGTGGACAATGTTTTGGTCTATGAAAATAGTATAACAAAAAATTGCAACTTTGGTCCACTGTACCAATTTCGTCCTGGGTTAGACTTTTTATTGATCAAATCACGTGGGAAACGCGTCACTAGCAGTTGCCATTTTTTAATTTTATCAATCGCGTACACGTATACGATCGCAAAATCTTACCCAACCACGAAACATTTCTCATTACATCCTTAAATAATACCATTCGACAGTTTACCCCCTTAAGTGACTCACCAACTACATTACTTCATTTTCAATGAGGGATAGTTTTTTTTTTTTTTTTTTTTTTTTTTAAGCACCCGAAACCAATGGAGAAAACCGAAACCCGAACCGGTTGGGTTGATTTCGGGTGTAGGTTGGCGGGTTTGGATGCGTGTTTGGGTATTCATATTTATATTTATAAAATAAAAACATAA
Organism: Artemisia argyi; assembly: GCA_030686995.1. Lineage (NCBI taxonomy): Eukaryota > Viridiplantae > Streptophyta > Magnoliopsida > Asterales > Asteraceae > Artemisia > Artemisia argyi. The sequence goes on along the minus strand of CM060696.1, from coordinate 167,815,943 downwards.
ATGTGATACGTAAGCGTAAATGTACGAAATTAAAACCGAAACGTACGAAATTAAAAATCTTTATTCAAAAAATTACATAGATTCTAAGAGTTGTAAAAAAATAATACACGAAAACTAAACACATACGGGGTTTTTTTCGGAGGATATTTATAATGAAACCGATTGAAATGAAGGACGAAGATCATTTCTTCCCTCATTTCATTTGGCTTCATATAAATATCCTCCAAAAAAACTTCGTATGTTAAAAAAAATACACGAAAACTAAAACACATGCGTGTTTTTTTTTTGAGGATATTTATAATGAAGCGGAATGAAATGAAAGACGAAGATCATTTCCTCCCTCATTTCATTCCGCTTCATATAAATATTCTCCCAAAAAAAACACATATGTTAAAATAAAAATACAAATTACGATACGAAATTTAAATAACATTACGAAAACCAAAACATTATCGTCCTAAGTGTATTTTTCATGTCGCCAAATAAACTTAGCATTGATTTGTCCTTGTATTTATCCCGCCTTTCGAAATAGATCATTAAGCATCTCGTAATATTTCGTAGATTTTTCGTTTAAAAAGTCTCTATTTGAGAACGGTTTTCAAGCGGAATGTCATTGCATTTCTCGTATGCTTGTCAAATTGCATGGCTAAGTCGCACAATGCTTGCTGACGAACTTTATCCTCATCAATTAGTTTATCAACTAATTAAACACATGATTTCATCGATTGTATATGAAACCGAACAAGCTATATAGAATTTTTTGTAGGAATTAGATATATTTGTTGTGAAATATAGAAGACGTGTATCAAATTGTGAGTTTTAGGGGTATTAATATTTGAACAATGGAGTGTCGTATGATATATATATATATATATATATATATATATATATATATATATATATATATATATATATATATATATATATATATATATATAGTGAGGATCACGTGCGGATGTTTTGTTTTAGTACGGACGTGCGGATAGATCTAGGCCGTCAAATCCAGATCTGATCTTGACTTTTTGTAAAAAAGTCAAGATCTACGCAACTATCACGGTACCAAATCACCATTCAAACGATTTATTTAATTTTTTTCCTTTTGAGGGATCCTTAATATTGTTATCTTCTTTCATTTTTTTATTTTTTCAGATTTTTCTGAGAAATTTTTGTTTTTTTGATTATGAGTGCTACCGTGGTATTAACCATATTATGAGTTCTACCGTGATATTAACAATATTTTGAATCTGATTTTGACTTTTTTTTATTACGATAGTAAAAAAGTTTATGTGATATCAGAATCTGATTTTGACTTTTTTTTTATTACGATAGTAAAAAAGTTTATGTGATATCAGAATCTGATCCTGATCTTGACTTTTTTTATTACGATAGTAAAAAAGTTTATGTGATATCAGAATCTGATTTTGACTTTTTTTATTATGATAATAAAAAAGTTTATGTGATATGAGAATCTGATCCTGATCTTGACTTTTTTTATTACGAGAGTAAAAAAGTTTATGTGATATCAGAATATGATTTTGATTTTTTTTTATTACGATAGTAAAAAAGTTTATGTGATATCAGAATCTGATCCTGATCTTGACTTTTTTTTATTACGATAGTAAAAAAGTTTATGTGATATCAGAATCTGATTTTGACTTTTTTACAAAAGTCAAGATCTGATCTTGACTTTGTCAAGATCAGATCTTGACTTTTGTAAAATAGTCAAAATCATACGCTAATATCACAATACCTTTAACGATGAAAACTATTTTTTTTTTGAAATTTTTTTCAGCGATTCTTAATTATTTGTTGTCCTCTTTATTTTTTTAATTTTTTCAGATTTTTTTGAATTTTTTTCAGAAAAAAAGCTAATACGATAGTAACGATTCTAAAAAAAGATGGGATATTTACGATATTGTCACTCCGCCTTTTTCAGATGATTGACTAGATGGAGGGCTGAGATTCGTCCGTACCATCCGCACTAAAAGACAAAAACGTACCTGATCCTCACCATATATATATATATATATATATATATATATATATATATATATATATATATATATATATATATAATGCGGATAGTTGAAAGCAGCCAAACACAATGGTTCGCAAGTCACCAAAGTATAGCAATTTGGCCGTGACTTGGGGCTTGTGTTTTGGCGTGTCGCGCGTGAGTGGTGTGTCACGGAGGGAGTTCATGATTACTCCATCTAGTCTTAGGGGGCGTTTGGTTGGGGAATTTGAAATTCCGGAATTTTAAATTCTGAAAAATTTAAAATTTTGAGAATTTAAAATAACTTCGCATGTTTGGTTGATAGAAATTTATAAATATATATCTTTTTATTTTTTAATATAAATTTCATAAATATTTTATTTAAAAGTTTATAAAAAAAATTATAAAAAAAGTTTATAAAAAATTTAGAAAAAAAGTTTATAAAAAATTTATAAATTTTATAAAAAAAATTGTTTATAAAAAAGGTTTCATAAACATTCTATTTAAAAGTGTATAAAAAAAGAATATGAAAAAAGTCTATAAAAAAAATTTCCAAGTAAATTAAAGTTCCTCATTTTTTGGGGGCATTCTAATTCTCTCAATTTTGATAATTCGTGAAGTTGTAAATTACTTCATTTGACTTACCAAAGAGGATATTTGAAAGGAATTAAAATGCAAATACTCCCCGATATACCCAATGTTCCCCAACCAAACACCTCTTAGAGAAATAAGATGTTCATAGCATATACACTAGCGGACCCAAGAATATAAATGACAAATGCATTATTACTTCGGTCTCAAAATTATTGTCTCCTGTTGACTTTTTCGGTCGTGTTTTCTCAACTTTGACTATAAATATTTTTGTTTGTGTTATACAATTTTTGAAAAAAATTATACCAAGTGAAAATACATTTAAAACTCAGTCCGTTCATATATTTTGTATCAAGTATTATGTAATATAAAAAAAAATAGTTAAAGTCAAAGTTGAAAAATAAAGACCGAAAAAATCAATAGGAGACAATAATTTTGACACGGAATGAGTATTTTATTTGATATAAATAATAAAAAATTAAACAAGACATGTAACATATAATTTTGAGATCAGATTCTTTAACAAAATGTGATACTATGCGAGAGATGAAGGGCATAAAGTGATGACATAAGACAAGGAAATCGTACAAGTACGAGAAAGAAAAAATTGAAAAGCAACCAAAAAGATGGTCATTAAATAATCATCCATGTTTGACTGATTCAGAAACCAACCACCTTAAATGCTGTGTATTTTGGACAAATGAAGTTGCTTCTAATCTATGCAACAAGGACCTTTTAACATTTCAAATATGGTGTCTTAACAACACACAACAAAAAGGTTTACAACTAATGGTAGGACCTGCTTCTTTGAGTTATCAAAATGGGTTTCTCTAACTCCCCTTTATCATCAACACCCACTTGCTGACATAGTGACATGCACTTGTTCAACTAGTACTACTTTTTTAACAATTCATTAAAAAACCTATGTGATGTTGAAGTGTTAAATCAATTCATTAAAAAACCTACGTGCCGTTGAAGTGTTAAATCTGGATTTACAATTTATAATAACCGACTCAACAAGCAAGACTAACATTTGCGAGTAATGTAAACAACAGTGTATATATAGACTTTGTAAGACCATGTCATTAGTAAGGAGCGATGAATTATGATGAACTAATGAAAATGACAAATTAAACTAAAGACACTAAACACTTGAAAATAGGGTTTTCGATTTGAGAGATCGACACGACTTAAGATGATTAAACAGCAAAACAACAAAATAACGAAGCATAAAATAGAGGTAAAATTAGGTGATTTTTTAATTTTTTTAATTTTTAATTTTTTAATTTTTTATTTTTGAACATCAATGAAAATATGTTAACCTAGTTAATTCCCTACTTATTCCAATGATTCGATTACAAGTGCAATGTCTTAATGCATTCCATGTTAGTGATCTTATATGAGCTAGATATACTGCGGGTAGCTACGATCCTAACACGTATCTAAATTAGTAGTTAATTCGAACGGGGTGATAGAGGTTTATGAATATCTATATTCATTCAGTCATCAACTAACTATTGAGATTTATTAACTATGCTAAGTATTACTAGTTACTCTCTCTGTCTTAAAATTATTGTCAGAAGACAAAAATCACATGTTTAATAAAAGTGGAGTCACTATAATTTTTAAACACTCAAATAGAATATTCTCTTATTAAATTCTCTTTAAAAATGGACATTTTTTTTGAAATATCCCAAAAAGAAAATATGAACTATAATTTTAAGACGGAAGAAGTATCATTTTGGCCATTTGTTCACTTTTAGATTCACAACTAGCTAGTTTAACCAAATAGGTGAGCTATCGTTTATCAAATTATACCATATAACATTCATTAAAGTGTTTTGGGGAGTCGAAACTGTTTCGAAGCCGCCGCTTTGGAGGTCGATTTGAGGGTTTGGGGGCGGCTTGGGTGCACTATGGAGCTGCGGCTGAAGCCAACACTGCTCACATGACGATCCAATGGCTTAGTGGGATTAAAATATTAGTTTAGTGGGTTATTTGCTTAAGTGGCGCTTGATTAGTGTCAGGGTTCACTGCATGTTGCACACATGTTCTCCATTATCAGTTCTATAACAATTTCCAATATCAGATGCCGCATGTTGTACACCTGTTTTCCATTATCGTTCTAGAACGATTTATTATTGCAATTGCCGGTTATTCGCTCTCTAATCGCAATTCCATTTTTTCGTTCTCTAAACATGCATATCGGTCTAAATCATCTTTCTAAACTTTAGTTTAGTTGGGTTAGCTATTAAAGGCCGACCAGCGTTTAGGGCCTCGGTGTTTGAAGAATAAATACTAAGGTATGAATGTCTTCTAATTTGTATTCTTTGTGTTTGTTTAATATATTTTTAGTTTGTGTGTTGGTATAAATTTTTTTGGTATGTGTTTATGTTTGTTTAGCCACTTTTAATGTTTGATGTTTTATCTGTTGCACGTTTTTTCGGTTTTTTTAAGCATTATGTGTGTTATCTTCAGGCAATTAGGGGTTACAGGAAGGGTGATTAAGTAACTTTATTCCAAGTGTTTGATGTTTTGAGATTTTTTTATTTATTTATTTTTATTTATTTATTTATTTATTATTATTTTGGTGAATGTTAAATGTATGAGTGTCTCGGGCTGTTGGTGTTTTGTGTTTTGGATGCTTTCTTATGTGATTGCTAAATGCAAGTATGAAAAATAAAATTACATTTTATTTTATACAAAAAAAGATGAAACTTGTTTTAGGGGTTTTGATGTAAGTGATGAGTAGAACACCTGAATAAGTTCAACGTTTTTGATTTCGCGTTTAGTTATAAATTTTTTACAGATTGCTAATTAAAATTTGATTTGTATGATGCGATTTTGCAGAACTTATGTCTAATATATGGGTAATGTTCTTGCTATATCATTACAGTTTGCTAGAAGGGTTACTTGGTTATGTTTGTTGTTTTAAAGTTGATTAGCATTATACAACTTTGCAGACTTTTGTGTAAGCTGTGGTCAGAAGTACATAAATTGTTAATCACATTTGGCTATAAGGTGAGTAGGAGCTTTGTATAAGTTGTGGTTGTAAGTGTTGGTCTCATAAGTGTTGTACCGTGTGTAATTTTTTTTACAACCCTTTTGTGTTTTTACTTACACTACAAGAATCCTGTCAGTTAGCCACGGGCAAAATTCATGGGTAATAGAACCAAATTGGTGGGTAATTAGCTAATACCCACGGATTACCCATGACTGTATGAAGATGGGTAAAACCTCCGATGCTAATTGTTTACCCATGAAATTTTCACTATGTGGGTAAATTTACCCACATCATTTAGGTGTGTGATTGGGTTATGATTGTGGGTAAAGTTTCATGGGATTATCTAACTCACCATGAAAATGCCCATGGATGAGTTGTGGGTAACGTCGTGAGTAAGTTTAACCATACATGGTATAATTCGGTGGGTAATATAGAGCAAAGTTTCCGATCATCGATTATGGTTTCCCACGTAATAACATTCTATCTAATTCATTTCATACAGGTATGTATACAAATAGAAACCCAGAAATAAATACAAAAATAAAGTTGTATTAAATTAAAGGTAATGCACTTAATGACTTAAACATAGTTTACAAACTTGGTTATCTGCTATATTATCAAATAATAACTCTAGCTAGAATTCACCATACTAATATATAAATAACTTCTATATTCTACAATTCTGAGCTATAATCCCAAGGCATCAATCCAAATCCATTGTAGTGATTCCGTATTGAGTGTGGTGGTGAAAAATGATGTCGTTTCTCCTTTTTATGTTGTGTATATGTTGGTCTTCACTTGACACTAACACTTTTCGTCGTACCCTACATATAGAACATATAAAATTAGCTTTCAAAAATTACTATAAACACGTGAGAGGTTTGTAAAAAGGTTTCGGGAATGATAATTTCCAAACAGTATATAAGTTGAGTAGATGGTGGTAAGCACACGATCTACTGCTCAAATAAGATTTTAAGTTCAAAACTAGCATCCAATCGTATACCTCTCAAACTTAACATTCCTCATTTGTATCTTTGTAAATACCATATGTGACTAGCTAGGCATATTTAAAAAACCAAAAAATCTATCCAAACATCAAAATATATCCCTAGGTTAGTACATGATATAGATTTGAGACCATGAGAGTCTACCTTATATATCCTTCACTTTAAAAGATTAAGAACGTGTAGAAGCTCCTTTGCTGGTCGCTTTATCTCCACCCAAAATAGCATCTGATCAGGTGAAAAGATAGATCAATTATGATGATATATATGTTGCACATATGTAAAACTTAAAGCACGTACAGTAAAATAGATCACTTTAGTGGGGTATCAATACCTTCTTATTTGTGCTCTATTTTTGCGATTTGCTTGGACCTGTATATCTATAATTGTTACCATTACAAAAAGGAGCAAGTCAATCTGCAATAAATACATCACTAGCCTTCAAAGAGAGGACCAAATATAAAAAGGGAACAAAGAATACATAAACAAAGCAACACACATGCCTAGAACAAAAATTAACTTATAAATCACATGCTCAAAGATGCATCACCAGAAACAAATTTACATGAATTTGAGATCTATGATTTCCGGAGTATAACCACTTCTTTTACGCCGTCGTTGATTTCTATATGCTAGTATGCTACAACAAAGTGATCCGAAATTTTATTTGTTACCTCCTTTTCTCTGGCGCATTTCATCGATTAGTTTTCATGCACTTACCAAAATCCCATAGTTATTGTATATTAGTGAAAACAAATTCAAATAACCAACAACATAGCAACTCATGAGAAAAAAACAAAAAAAATAAAACCAAATTTGCAACATCCAAATCTGAAAACACGTATCGGAAACTATTAGAGTAAATGTTTTATTGTTGTGATAATAGAAACAAAAATATTTTTAATTATTAATGTTGTGAAACTATATTTTGGAAGATATGCGTGCAGTTGTGGAGGAACAGTTGCAATATTTGGTTCGTGGATAAGAAGAGGGAAACAAAAATTTTATTCCCGCCCCTAACATAACAATGAAAAATGTTGATAGAACCGCCTCTTTTGGTGCTCCGTACAAATTTTAAACTGCGTTTGAAATTTGAGATGTGCCACATCTAAATTTACTCCAACATTATTAGATTATTAGAATTTAATAATACCACCAACTTATATTTATTGGAAAATATCATAAATTGTTACTATTATTAAATAATAATGAAGATATTATTAATCAAAATAACTTAGGGTGTGTTTGTTTTAAAAAAAAAAAAAAGTTTTAGCCTCTTACCTTTTTTGAGTTAGAGGCGGTCACACATTACGTTGCTTGTTTTTATCTTTTAATTTAGACCCGATCAAACATATTTCATTTTACTCGGTAAAAGGTGGGGGATTTGTCTTATTGCCTCTTACCCCATAGTAAGATGTGATAATTAGATTAAGACTCAAGACATCTTATTGAAACAAACAACACCTTAAATAATTTTTTGTACTTAGTCTACAGCTGTGAACGAGTCGAGGTCGTCTAGTCTTGAGATCGACTCACTTAATTTAGAGAAATCAAAGCTTGACCATGGCTCATTCCGAACTTTATTTTTAATACTAGAACCCGACTCGATAGTTATTACAAAGATTGAACTTGGCTCGTTTATTAATTTTTTTATAAATACGTAAAAGTTCTAAGTCTAAAAAGTATATAATAGTGAGATTAATCGATCTTTAGTCATGAAGCTCAACTTTTGGGCCTTAATAAATAAGCTCCAAACTGGGTTTGACATTACTAAGGCTCGACTCGTTTTAGACTTTTATTCATATCTCAAGTAATTGACAAAAGTATCGACTCGTTTACACTCCCAACACAAGCAGATACCCTAATGTTTCAACTAAAAAGTGAAAAATATGGTGGAAGGTATCATTCACCCACATCTTTAAACTTATATATGCTCAAATTCCTTTTCTCGTACCAATGTGGAACATATTATTATCAATGATATTAGATCAATAGCCTCTCTAGTGTGATGGGCACCAAATCATGCATATATTAGGTATGGATCATGGTTATGTTTGGTCCAACGAGGACGTCATGTGTCTAATTGGTTAGTTTGAAAGCATTCCATTCAACACTAATATAAGATAATTGCACAAAAAAAATAATAAATAAATAAAAATACTTTAATACAAGATAAAAACTTATGCCTTTTTTTAAGCACTAGATATTAGACTTTTAGTATTAAAGGAAATTAAATATATACCTCTCCAAAAATTAATAATTGCATATATACCCAAATTAAAATCATTATTACATATATATCCTTAAAAATAACTTATCGACAATGCCCACAAAATACCCACAAATTATAAATAGCTAAGATACTTCCCACAAACCACCCATAAGAATTTACCCCGTGATCAAATTGGATATTTTTAATCCGTGGTAACAAATAGTTACCCACAACATTACCCACACATTTACCCACGATAAGTCCCTTTATGGGTAATGGCTAGGAAAAAAATTAACGGGAAAGTATTACCCACTAAATTACCCATATATATACCCACAATAACTCACGATGTGGGCAATCTGTGAGAAATATTTTGGAACTAATTATTTACCCACATATTGCACACCAAATATATTAATGTGGCTATTTGTCTGGGTAAATCCGTGGGAAATTCGAGGGAAGATAAAATGGATTTTGTAAGTCATCAATCGTGGGTAACATGTGGGTATTAGGTGGGTAAATGCCCTCAAAAGGATGAGTGTGGGTAATTGTTGTGGGTATTCCATCAGATTCTTGTAGTGTTATTTATTTGGGTTTAATTGCAGTTTATGGCTACCGTTCATGAGAAGGGTCTCCCTGTTTTGTCTAAAGTTATTCAAATTTGGTTAAAGGTGGGTATCACATGTTGGTTCTTATATTGTTGTATTTTCTTACTCTGTGCATACTTTAATCATATAACGTGTATACAAGCGGTTTACGGTTTTAATTTACCTTATTTTGTGATGTACATGTTGTCTTGATAACTAAATACCTGTTTGATAATACGTGCTCGTTTCGTAGGCGTTCATGTCCAGTGCACTTTTGAAGGCTCTTAATGTTATATTATAAAATGCAGGTGTATTTTGCAGCAAACTTTGGGTTTACTGCAGCAGAAACCGTATGGCGTATAATGCAACCACGTTTTTTAAACTGATTTGATATTTGTGCGGGGTTGATGTGTGTGGGGTTTCAATGATTGCCTTATGTTTCGTAGATCTAATTTGAAAAGTGCGTGCTAGGCTATAATGATTAGGTTACTATGTAAGTCGTAATGTTGGTGTTGCAAAAACGAGACCGCGTGATACCAGAAGTGAAAAAGTTATACGCAACTAACATAAGACAATTATTGAAATCCCCTATCTTGTATACGAGCTAACATTCAAAATTTTTGTGGTTTTCCTGGGTGCTGTCTTTATAGTCTGTGTATAAGTTTTGTTGTTTGTTGTTTAATCTTTGAAGTTGGTTACAAGTTATATTCATTTTCGTACCTATTGTGTGATCTGAAGTGGAGTCTAAACTTTCTACATGGGATTATTGATAAAATGTCCATTTTGTATTTGGGTTATACAGGAACCGATTTCCAGACATGCTAATGTTCGAATGATGAGAGTGGAAAAAATCAATGCAAGGTTTTGTTACGAAATATACCTTGGATTCTAGGAACCATCGTGTAAGGTACGCTTTTTTTTATTTATTTTTTAATTTTTTTAGGTGAAAAGTGTCACTATTAGCTGTTGGGTTACCTGCATCTACCTCACAAGATTCGTTGACTGACTAAACGAATTACTGCAAGGTTTGCTATTTATTGTTTTTGAAAATTTAACATTTGATAATAGAGATGATAAATACACACAAACGCTGATAGCACAAAAACAAAAGTGCTCTATGCGTATTGTTTTTTCTATTGTTTTGAATCATGGATGGTCATGTCTTGATGCTATCACTGGAGTTCATTTACTTTGTGAGCTTTGATTTTGGTCTTGGAAAAACCGGATGGCATAAACTGCTTTTGTGATTTGCGCACTCAAACTGATTTGTAATATAAGTTATAATGGTGACATTTGATGTATATTGGCTTTAGAGTGTATTTGGGACCTCCAATATTTTGTTACCTATTAATTACGAAGTCTTTTCTTTCTTTATTTTTTTTATCTTTATTTGTCTTATCATGTGGCCATTGGTGTAGTTACCATGGGATTTCTGTGTACATGGCGACTGATAGATGTTATCGAATAGATTGGCTGCAGCGCATGGTTTTGGGTTGAGCAGGGCGGACGTGTTTACGCAAATGGATGCACCATAGTAAAGCATATCTCATAACAGGAAAGGATGCGTTTACGCAAATGGACCTTTGACTTTGTTTGACCAATAATGGAGTAAACCCGCTACATGATTAGAGAAGACGTAAATACGGATTATGGTCATATAAATATTTTCACTTGATGTTACGTGAAAGATATGAGTCTCCTTGGTTTAGAAAATCCTTGGCTAGAGGCGTTTAATAAAATACTTGAGTTGGCTTTTTGTCAAAAACGTAAGGTTGTGATTTTAAGTCCCTTTAAGTTTAAAACCCATTTCGAGTGTTCCTAATGACTCTATTATCATATACATACCTTTTATGAAAGCTAGACCCAGTTATGGGTTGTTTTGGATTTTAGCTAACATTTTTTATTTTATATGTTGCTAATGCTTATTTGTCATCATTAAAACATAAGAAAGACCTTAATCAATGTTGTCCCAACAGAATCATAAAACAAATAATGTCATAACTACGCTAATACACAATAGTGTTAGCCCATGATAAGCTAAACGAGTTCATAGTCGAATCGATATGCAAATCAATGAATAACAAGAGTTATGATGATGATGAATGTTTTCGTGGTCATGGAGGTCTCAAGTTGTGATCTCTTGCTATGGAATGCCTTTTGGATCGTCTAGGGTTGAAGAATGATAACCCTAAATTCATTTTTAGGGTTGTATTTATAAGTTTCAAAACCCCGCCGTGGATACGACGTATCCAAGAAAATGGATACATTGTATCTGGATACGCTATATCGGATCAATAATGATTTTCCAATTAAATAATACTTCCTCCGTCCTATAATTATAGTCAACTGTTGACTTTTTAAGTCTTTATTTTGCAACTTTGACCTTCTATATTTTTATTTGTGTTATATAATACTTCATAAAAATTATACCAATAAAAAATACATTTATAACTCAATGCATTCATTTATTTTGCATTAAATAATATGTAACACAATTAAAAATATTTAAAGTCAAAGTTGAGAAATAAAGACTTCAAAAATAAATAGTGAACTATAATTATGAGACGGAGATAGTAATATTTATCCTACGGGCTTCTTTAAATTTAACCTTGGATACGGTGTATCATCAAAATTGGCTACACACTATGAACATGTAGTTTGACCTCTTTGACTCTTGGCATCTTTATATACGGCGTATCCACTAACTTGGATAAGTCGTATCGGACTTCTGACACATTTTCTTCATTCGATATTTAATCAATACCACTTTTCGTGTTTTTTAACCCGTTGTTCCAGTTTCACCTATGATACAAATATATAATCATTAAGTGTTAAATCTTATATAAAAATATCACATAAGAGCTACAATCATAGGATAACTGACATATAAAATATGAACTTAATTATTTGATGATATCAAACTTGTTAGCAACGAGTCTTGATCTAGACCTGACTTGATACTTAGAAACCGCGACCTACTGTACAAATGAAAAACGTATTGTTTGGAAGGTTTAACCTGATTATAGTTATGGTTGTAAGATATTACTCATATAGTAGTAGTTAAGGTCTTGGTTGAAAACCTCAAAGGCTCAAACTAGCTAGACTCGTGAATAAGAGTAAATAATTTCTTCGTGCCCGTAAACTGTCATATATAAGATTGTCACGTTAGCTTTATATAAACCTCTATTGTCTAAACCCATGCACTTCATTTTCTCATTCCTCTATCAACGTTTATAAAACTTGTATAGTTGTATGTGCAATGGGATGTTTATATAGGTGAAGACACATCACCTCCATGTGACCATAGACTTTATTTATAAACTCTATTGGCGAATGGCGATGCTTTAAGCTGAACCACGGAGTTGTTTTTGTAGGGTTATACTTACTTCTTTAAAATATAGGGTTTCACTCAAATAATAATTTAAACTTCGAATCACAATCTGTAGTCCGCATATCTTAATAAATAGGTATGCTTAGTTACCCGTAATATGGTATATCCAATTTTAAAGACATATATTGGTTATATACATACGTAACATCTAAATCGAGCCATATTTGAACAGTAGTAGTGTGTATGCAAGAACGAGAAAACGACCTAAAAAGAGTAAGTTCAGAAGTCTCCCACTTAGGGTGCAAATTGTTAGTTGTTGCGTGCCAAAAAAGAGAAAGTAAGAAAAAATGGGCTAAAAGCCTCATCTTTTTTTGTTTACATATTACTTTTAACACAATGGAGAAAATTCATTTGTCACGTTTTTCTCTTAATCATTATACTAAGTCTTCTTCGAGTGCGACTTCATTAAAATCATTCCGGCCTCCGGCGGCTTATATATGGTTTTCATACTCGCTACCTTATCGCCCACCTCACCTTTTTGTAAAGATTCATAAGTCATTCAAAAAAGGTTATAGCAAAAGCAACCTAGATTCAACACGGATTCTATTTTGTGAAAGAGTGATGTTTTACCAAACAACAACCATATGCAGATCAATAAAGGTGGTACATTGCGGAAGCAGCGTGTGAGCAACGACAAACATTATATAAGTATATGACGTATAAGATATCTAGATGTTGTAGCACTTGATAATGAGTTTATGAGCGTTTACGCTATTTGCACATGCCAAACCATCCTGTAATTGTACAACACAGCTTTAGACATGAAATGAGAGTAATAAATATTCCATAAAAGTTATTATACGCAACAAAGGTACGTATTGTTGAGTGTTGACACTAATTAAGTGGTTGCACACTACAACAATATATCTTCACACGAAATCATACTCAAGGGTAAAAAGTGTCTGAAGACACGAGGGTAAAAAGTGTCTGAAGAGCCTTTCAAAAAAAAAAAAAAAAAAAAAGTGTCTGAAGAATACTCGAGTAAATAAACCCCCATAATGTTAGGAGTAGTTGCTTTTAATTACTGTCAATTAAGCTTATATAGGGTATGTTTGGTAAAATTAGCTGTAAGCTGTAAACTGTAAGCTGTAAACTATAAAGTTGTTAACATGATTTACAAGCTGTATCATGTTTTCAATAAAAGTGTTTGGTAAGTTAGCTGTTAAATGTAATTATATGATATAAAATGACATATCTATAATTATAAATAAATTTTTGGAGGGTATATCAGTAATTTAAAGTTTTAACAGCTCCAAGATGTATAAAAAGTTTCATGGATCAGCTTTTCATTTAGGAGCTATTTGTTTGAAATAAAAGCTTGAAGTTAATGTATCCAAACGGGGCTATTATTTTAGAAGAGATTATTTTTGTAACAAAAAGCTAACAGCTCCTCCAAAAATCCCCTACCAAACAGGCCCATAATAAAAAAACTGAATTGTAAAATCGAACTTTTCTATTGACCAACTAAAAAATCAAAATTAAATCAACTGGTAACATGTATTAAAAAATGTTTTTCATTAAAAACATCAAAAGTTTAATGTGTCAAAAATATATATAACAAAAAATCTTTAAAAAAATGAGAACATTTCCTGCTAACCATGAGTTTTGAGTTTATTGTTACACAAATTCTAATCGGATAAAAGAAATTCACTACTGAAAAGGTTAGTGTAGCAACTTCAAAATTATTTACATCTAGTAGGAAGGAACGGACTTGAGACTTCTCACATTTAATGATGATAGTTACGATAATACGACCCCTCTAATTGGGTTAGTCAATCTGTCTTTGTAACACTACTAGACACATTTTGTAAATACGAAAAGAAAATTGATTTGTGATACTCTAATTGGGTTAGTCAATCTGTCTTTGTAACACTACTAGACACATTTTGTAAATACGAAAAGAAAATTGATTTGTGATACCATTTAAAAAATGATTACAGCAACTATATTAACCCAATAAGAAATTTCTATCTTGGCATGTGTCAAAATATGAATCTTGGTATTTTTCTTATATAACTTTTTATAAGTTTATACATATAACTAACATGACTTTAAAATTCTTTAAAATTTAAAAGGCCTTTATTTTTATGAGCAGAGTATTTGCACGTTGCGACGACAGATGCAATGTAATTAATAATTTTTTGTAAGAAATTGTTTTTCAATTATTAATAATCTTGTCATTCTACAAAATATTATAACTATGCAAGAACTTGATCATCTTTGATTTTGCTTATTAGTTATTTTTGAGTCAAGATATTTAGTATATAATATTTGCTTTATTTCTTTCAATACTCAATACGATATGTCTAATAGAATTTTATCGTGGTTTCATAGCTAGCCTCTGGGCTTGTCTGCTTCTGTTCAACAAAACGCATATATATGTTAACAACTATTGCGATTTATTTTTTATTTTTTTTCGTCACATTTATTTTGTTACTAAACAATAAGTTTACTTTTATAACGAGTACATGTTATTTGAGGAGTTAAATTGTTACAACAATTGTTTATTAATAGAACTAAACGACTTTAATGGTATAAATCTAAATATTTAATTTTATTCAATAGAAGATAATGGTACATCTTTCATGTACAAGAGAACAATCCAGATCTCTACCCTCAATAATAACCTCATCATTACATCCTACAACCCAAGTAGCTTTATTATGAGCAACTTCATTCCATTCCCTTTTAACAAACGACCATTGACACGTACTAAAATCTAGAGAAAAAGATAAAATATGTGAAAACATGTTGGCAATTTGTAAAAGAGTAGATCCGCTACGTAGAGCATTAACTAGGAACTGAGAGTCTGATTCGAAAACAACATTCGGGTATAACATCTACTTCGAGCATGACTCATAGCCCACATGATAGCTTTCGATTCGGCTTCCATTAAAGAACTCGCAAAACACTCTCCCCGAGCACCTAATATAACACTTCTCCATTATAATTTCGAGCAACAAAACCCAAACCCACCTTTCCGGACTCTTTGATCCAAGATGCATCACAATTTACCTTAACCTGGTGAAGTTGTTGTTTAGCCCATATGGAAGCTTTTCTTTCTTGTACCGCACCTGCTCTTGACATATCCTTACAAATTTTGAATGCATTGATTTGAATTTTGATGAAGTAAATGTATAAGAATTGTAACTTGTGTAAACTTAATATTTTTAAAATCTAAAAGTAAAGAGTCTCAAAAAAAATTTTGGTTGGCGAAAATTTATTGAGAAAAGTCAAGCAAAGAGCTAGGCGCAACGAAAAGCTACAAAAAAATACAAACAAACGGGCCAAAAGAAACAACCCAATACACTCAAGCACCAAACATCAAACTGAAAACACCAAAACAAAACTTATGAAAATGAAGACCTCCGGTTGCAACACCAACCAAACCATAAAGAATTAAAGTTTGATGAGTGGACAAAGACCCAATGAAATGACCAAACTTTCACCATGTGGAGCATATTCGAAGGCCATCCAAAATGAGAAATTAATCATGTTTCTAGCTCTCCATAACCACCAGCATGTTGTGCGGAACACAACATCTATACACAATTTTAAGGATATATTACGGGGCCATGGAGCCAAGAACAAGAGTTAAATCAAGAGGTATGCGGATTTCACACGGACTAATACTGCACAATGTTGAAGCAATTCTTCGTGAAGGTGCAAGATCCTTCAAATATCATTCGGTCTTGTAGTCGTCAAGCCCTTCGGATACCTATATGATGTAACAAACGTGTTAGCCTCACCCCGGGTGTGACCTCATGACAAAGCTCCGGCGTGAGAGTAAGTATGGGTTTACCGAAATGTATAAGTAATAAATGTAAGTGAGAGTGCAGTAAATGCTACCTTGATCTGAGTTACTGTGTGTGTATTTATATTACTAGCTAGCTATACTTGGCCGCTGTCCAAGTCGCTATCTCTGACATTGTCACTACCGCTGTCTCTGCCATTATCTATGACACTGCGCCTGTCACTCAGGAGATAATAAGACAAGCTATCCTCAGGCTAAATGCCAAACATGGTGTCAGGTCAACGACCCATTCAGTTAACTAGCCTTTCGGTCATTGGGCCTTTCGGTCATATACGTGGTCACACAAGGAAAAAATATCAATCCAAAGCTTCTTAGCAAAGTTACACTCGAAGAATAAAAAAACGTTAGAACATGTAAACAGTGAAAATTATATGATATGATATATCAACACGTAAATATAATAAAATAATTTCGTTGATGAATAAAGGAAAATGATATATTTTCCGGTACACGACGTACGATGTATGAAGTGCGAGGCAAAAGGTGACGAGTGTAATATTATCTGTCGGTGAGATTATTTGAATCGTGTTTTTGTTTGTTACCTAATATATACTGTATACTCTCTTATATTTTATCTTTGGGTTGTGCAATGTGGCAGCTAACGATAACGAAAGTTTATTCGAAGTTGTCGAGCATCCAAGAGACCCATATTTTTTTGGATCCTACTGACCAATATCTAACTTCACTACTGCACCATCAAAGCCCAATTTAAATATTTTTAGCCAACTCAATCAGACGATCACTAATTTTATATAGAGTTGGACTTTTAGACATCCGAGAAAACTGCTAAAATGAACTTAACGAGCATAAAAGAAATATGTAACATTGTAACTACGAGTCAAAGTGTTATAATGAGGTTTTAAGTAAAAACTAAATATTTGTGTATATATATGTTATATTCTCGGGCTACATGGGTTTTTAGTATTAAAATTAATTTAATTTATCTTAACAAATCATGTTTTATGCGAGTTAAAGTTATTAAAAGAAATAACGTGAGTCGTTATTAAATGTGGTAAAAAAATATTTTTCGAGGAATCCTTACTCAATCTTGAGAAATACATAAGTTGTTCGTATATATACCATCTCGTTTATTCATTTATATATCACAGTAACTTGTGTTTTTATTTTGTTATTTATAGTTTCATGCATATACGTTGATTTAATATATAACGATAATAATATTTATAAATAACAATAACATTATCTTGTTTAAAAAAAATAGTGGATACAGACTTCAAGGTTTTTAACAACTAATTTTTTAGTAATTATTGGAAAGTAAACAAATAAAGATCACTGGATTGGGCTTGGTTTGGTATTTGGTTGTTGGAGTCCAAAATGAAATATATGGGCCTGTTGGTCACTCATTCATTTCGAATAAAGAAACTTTTATCGACATCGCTAGCTAGTTGCCACTTGCCACATTGCACAACCCAATAAAATAAAATAAATAAACCAACCAAACGTACATATATATTCTACACTATAAAGGTAACAAACAAAAACACGACTCAAATAATCTCACCGTCAGATAATACTACACTCGTCACCTTTTGCCTCGCTCACATTTCATACATCGTACGTCAGTGTACCGGAAAACATCAGGTATCCATAGTTTCCATTATTCATCAACGAAAATTTTGATTATATTTACGTATATAATTTTCATTGTTCACATGTTATTATCAGGTTTTTGTATATCAGATCTCATATTAATTAGTACTTGCTTAAAATATGTGATCATGAATTTGTAGCTCTATTTGTGTACATTTTTTTTTGGATCATAGAATTTTTGTAAGATTTATTTTATGGTTTTTGTCCCATGATAAACTTTCGACAAAAAATAAGTTGTATGCAGCCATGCAGGCCGTCCGGTGGTTTTTGGTGGCCCTAGCCAATAACAATAAGAGGCCCTTTACACTACTTTACACTACTGCATGTAAACTTGAATTATATGACTCATATATGTTTAATATATAACGTATTTATATATAAGACTAAGAAAAATGTGGCCCTTTTTAAGTAGAGTCCTGGTGCGACGGCACCACTTGCACACCCTCTTGAGCCCCCTCTAGTTGTATGTAACTTGTATGTATTAATAGTTGTAGTACATAAAGTTGGTTGAGAGAAATAAATAATGCACGCCGTTGTAAATTTTGTTTATTTTATTTGTTTCATTGTTTGTTTGTAGGAATTTTGATCATAAAGTTTGTTGATGTTTTATGAAGGTTTGTGACGTTAAGGAAGAAAATATGTTGGGGCTTTTAAGGCAAAAAGTCGGGTTGAGAGGGTTATCAACTCCGGTATAGTTATGCTTTAGCTTTCGTTTATTATCCAAAAGTGTTGGATAAATTTTAACGACTTGATTATATGTGATATTTTAGGTAATTGGGGATTACACGCAGAGGTTATGTCCTTCAGCGTCTGCTATGAGGCGTTACTCTTCTGCAACCAAACAGGTAATACCTCCCCCGTTTGGGCTCTCGCTCATTATCATGTGAGATGTTTGACTAAACCATTGTTTGACATGTGCTTATAGCCGACTTTGTTTATTGTTGTTACAGATGACAGTGAGAGATGCTCTGAACTCGGCTCTTAATGAGGAAATGGCTGCTGATTCTAGTGTTTTTGTCATGGGGGAAGAGGTAATTAGTATCGTGTATGTCGTTGTTGCTTGATATGTTTTTCGTTTAACTTTCATCTATGTTTGGGTGTGCAGGTTGGAGAATACCAGGGTGCGTATAAGGTTAGGGTCTAAGATTATCGAGTTTGATGAACTAATTAGATATGCTTTTGTGTGTTATTGGTTTTGTAATGTTGGATTTGTTATCACTTGGATAGATTACTAAAGGATTGTTGGACAAGTATGGGCCCGAGAGAGTTGTTGACACTCCGATCACAGAGGTTAGTTCGTCCATGTTTTGATCAATGATCAGTATGTTAGCTTCGGTTTAGCAGAATATAGACTCTAAAACATGCTTGCTTATATAACCAGTCTGGCTTTACTGGGATTGGTGTTGGTGCTGCGTATCATGGTCTGAGGCCTGTCATAGAGTTCATGACCTTCAACTTTGCCCTACAGGTTAGTGCCCTTATTTTGTAATTGTACTCCGTATCATGTTCTAAGATGTGCATTAACAGAAAGTCCGTCTAGAGCCAAACATGAAGAAACTGTGAATCCCTGACACGGTTGGCAAGCTCTTGTGTATCTCAAACAAGTTTTAGATGATCACTTGGGCTAGACCCAATCTTAAGTGATAACCAAAAAAGTGACTTAGATCAAGGATTTGGCGAGAACAAGAATAGAAAATAAATAAACTCCTAGCTCTGCATGTTATGAAGCTTGATATATTATTGCACTGGAAGATACAGCTTGCCTGTACCCTTCCAATTGTCAATAAATGTTTGACTAGAGTATGCTTATGTGTGTCTGTGTGGCGAGCAAGTGTGTGTCTTGTTCATATCTAAGTGCGTTCTCATGTAAATGTAGCTCTTACTTTGCGTTTTTACTTATCCATGTCTATGTGTATGTACTTCTCACTACTTACCTCTTCTTTACTCTCTATATGTATTATTTTGAAGCATAATTAGTTCATCTACAAATATTTGTTTCTGAAGTTTGTTTTCCAGTTATAGCTAATTCCTTACTTGTACAGATTTCAGATTTCGTATGTTTTTGAAGTCAGAGGCAAAGGAATCTGATCAAATTTTCATAATTTTGCTGGTGTTTTTTTGCAGGGAATTGATCATATTATCAATTCTGCAGCAAAGTCGAACTACATGTCTGCTGGCCAGATTAACGTGCCCATTGTTTTTAGGGGTCCAAATGGTGCAGCTGCTGGTGTTGGTGCCCAACATTCCCAAGTAAGATTTTTATACTCTTATTTGTGCTAGTTGCCATACATCACATTATGTAGACATGTAACACTTACTGACTTACCTCCCAAATGCTTCATTTAAATGCAGTGTTTTGCTGCATGGTACGCTACAGTTCCTGGTTTGAAAGTGCTTGTACCTTACTCGGCTGAAGATGCTCGTGGACTTCTAAAAGCTGCAATCAGAGACCCTGACCCTGTTGTTTTCCTTGAAAATGAGTTGCTGTGAGTTAAATTTCAATAGTTAATTATCATTTTTACTTCCTATTCTGTAATAATTCACATTTTGGGATGCACGTGGCTTAGGTATGGTGAGTCATTCCCGGTTTCTGATGAAGTCCTTGATTCGAACTTCTGCCTTCCCATAGGAAAAGCCAAGGTGATTTTTTGAGCTAATAGAATATTTAAATTCTTCACCAACCTATTCAGTATTGCAATGACATTACTTTTGCTTATCATTGTCAGGTTGAAAGAGAAGGGAAAGATGTTACAATCACAGCTTACTCAAAGATGGTTAGCTTTGCTCTAAAGGTATAATTCAGGCCTAAATAGTGTATTACTTGTATTTGGGTATATAACCTCAGGGTAGTTAGTTTTCTCTCATACTAGTTTCCGAGTCATATGCACATTAAGTCTCAACTACTACAACAAGTTTGAGTTTTGAATCGACCAAAAAAGGAGAATTTTTTCTTGATGGTTCATATTGCCAGGTAACTTGTAAATCAAAGAACTAACTTTTTGTTTTTCAAAAATGTGAAAATTATTCTGATTGTAGTATATGCAATAGTCATGGTTATTGGAATTATGAAACTGCCTTCAAAAGAATCTGATCATAGAAATCCGCCATTTAAGTGAATCTGATGTAATGATGTTTTGTGACTCTTTAGGCTGCTGAAATACTTGAAAAGGAGGGAATAAGTGCCGAGGTAAGCTCAACATGGCCACAATCGCCAACACCTATTATTTATTACCTTTTCTCATTGTCCAAATGAAAGATCTCGGCCTTAAAGGTGGTTATTACCATGTTTTATAGGTGATTAACCTACGCTCCATCAGGCCACTTGATAGAGACACAATCAATGCTTCAGTAAGGAAAACCAACAGGTTGGTTACTGTCGAGGAAGGGTTTCGTCAACATGGAGTTGGTGCTGAAATATGGTATTAACTACTTTCTCATTCACCTCTTTTTGACCCTTAGTTAAGCACTTAAGCAGCACATCCATTATTGTCATTACAGTAGCTAGAAGTGTCAAAATGGCTAGTCAGCCGGGTTAGGTAAACGGGTCAAAACAGATAATTTGGATGAGTTGAAGGGTTCTTCAAACTTATTATTTGTTTATTTCGTTTTGTAAATAAATAAATACTCCGTATTTAAGTCTAATGAAATATAATAGTTTTTATGATATAGTGTTAGAAAAAATTCTAAACCTTAATAACCTCTGGATTGCCTGTTAAACAGGTTACGTTGTATTATGTTTTCCCCATTTGACCCGTTGCAGACATATTAAAACCCAATTGATCCATTTACTTGGAAATGGGTCAGAACTGGCACATCTAATTTTAAAGTGTGTCTTTATGAACTGCCGATGGATGATGCATTATTTCACTGAAAAATCTCCTTTTGTCTTTGTTTTGTGTAGTGCAACGGTTGTCGAGGACAGCTTCGGTTATCTTGATGCACCAGTTGAGAGGATTGCTGGGGCTGATGTTCCAACGCCATATGCTGCTAATCTAGAGAGATTGGCTTTTCCTCAGGTCGTGTTTCTTACCACAAGTCCACAAGTACCTGTTTGTTTTTTCCTTCACGTTTTAAAACTATCGAATTACATTTAAATTTTAGTTTTTGTGGATAATAATTTGCTAAGCAGCTTTTAAAAAATTCACTTATTTTAGTTGTTGAATATCTTGCCTTCTTGCAGATTGAAGATATTGTCCGTGCAACCAAGAGAGTCTGTTACAGATCCACGGCTGCAAATGCTTAAATGGGTCATTACAACTTTTGGTACGCACGATGGTTTATAACACGGCTAACATAGAGATGTTATCTTCGATAAAAGTTCAGGCTGTTTTTCTATATTGAATAAGGACTAGAAAATCTCTTATAATAAAATGCAATTCATGAGTAGTTTCCGTGAAGCCCGGACCCACACGAAAGGCATGTCTTGCGAAGAGGCTCGGTGAATGACAATGAGATATGTATGTACAGATGCGAACTACCTGCATTTTGACAAAGAGCCTATCAAGTTTGATATATTTAATTTCTTTTTTTGGTGGTTTGTCTGTGGGTGGAAACTAAATTATTCTTTGAGGTAACAAAGTTGAAAAAAAAGATGTTTGAATTATGACTAAAAAAGGTAATGCTTACGTAAAAGTATTAGTGTAGGAAATGGATGTATTCAAAGAGTGTTAGTGGGAGACTATTTTTAAGCTTGTGGGGTAGCCAAGCTTGAACACGTTTCATTGATTTTTCTTACACGCCCCGTAAATAGTTAAGAAAATGCATAAGTGTTTTTTATTTTTTATAACAAGCATAAAGCTTATTTGTTTTTTGTTTCAAGTTGGTCTTTGAAAGATACTAATATTGCTTGTTTTCATTTAAATATTTACTTACTCGTTTTTTAATAACTTTACACCTTTACTCTTACTAGTAATTTTGGACTGACTCAAAAGTTATTTTTAAAAATTTGACTGTTGATTGGTAAAAACTAGTACGGCTAGCTATCTTTAGTCTCACATCGGTTCGTAATTATATAGTGTAAAATGAAGTTAAATGTTTCTTTTAGTAGCGATTAAACAAAATAGCTAATAATATCAGTTTATATATATATATATATATATATATATATATATATATATATATATATATATATATATATATATTAGCTAAGGGTTCATGTGGGTCCTACCACGATATAAGGCTCTTAATTGGGAGATGATAGATAATTTATGCCTTATATATATATAGAAGGAATAAGGGAATTTAATGAGCACCATCTAAAAAGTAATAATATTAAATTCTATCCATTAGTTAAGGGAAAAAAAGAAACACGCCTTTAAATACTTGTTGCTAAACAAATATTATATCTTAAATGTCAAATGGTAAACACGTTCAAAAGACTCGTTGCCATACACAATATGACAGGGTTCGAGTGAATCACCGTTGATTAAAGTGAATAAGAAACTTGCAAATAAGACTTATAATAAGGACTCTTGAGACAAAAGACCGGCATCTTCACTGCCACCTTAGCTTAACTTTCTCTTTTATGTACTATTTTATTATGAACTTGGTGTAATAAGGAGATCGACATCTTCGGGTGTTTTCTATTTTTTTTTTTTTTTTTTTTAAATTTATTTATTTATTATTATTTATTTATTTATTTTTAATTTTTTTTAACAATAAAACTAAAATTTCATTAATAATTGGTACCGTCGGGCTTGTTTTTTGTGTGTAAACGAATCTGTCGGCTAGGCGACCTTCTTTTCCATTTTCTAAACATGTCAGTAGTAAGGTGATGCATCGATTAAGGCCGATCGACCGAGTCATCATCTCTTATTGTATTTAAGGGGTGTTTCTTAAATTAAGTGGTGTGAGAAGATATTTAAATTAGCTACTTATTCAAAAGATAGAGGTTTTTGTGAATCTTTTTATTAAAATAAAATAAAAGTTTAAGCTCACTCGGTAAGTATCATAAGACAAATTGTCTCCTTAATTTAATGATTGACGTCAGTAGCGTAGTTAAATATCGATGATGGGATTTGTTATATGTATCCCCTGGTCAACCAGAAAAAGGGTAAAAGTACAAAAGATTTATTTTTTTTTATTATTATTTTTTTTTTTTTTATCTTTCAATTTACAGTATAACACAGTTTTTCATCAGTTTCTTCTCCGTACTCTTTTTGTCAATTTAATGCTTTTGACTTATTAAAGTTTATATTTACTGTTGCGTACTTTTACGTTTATAGCTTTTTAAAATAAATAAAATTATAAAAATTAAGAAACCGAAAAAATCCGGAAATACAACTAGTAAAGAGAGAACATCCTTATAACCTAGGGTGCGTTTGGTATCCCACTATGGGAATGAGACTATGACTATGAAAGTGATTAAAGGTGTTTGTTTAAGATGAGAGGGCCCACCACTATAGTAATGAATGATAAATATAATCCATACTTCATATACATCAATAAGGCTAGGTATGGATCTTTCATAGGTGAGGGACCCACCACTACTATAAAACTCATAGCCATTGTCATTCATGGTAGTATACCAAACGCACCCCTTGATGATACTCCCTAGTAAATTAGTATTGTCGAAGTCAAGGACCTACCTGAAAAGATATTTTTGACTTTTGACTACACCTAATCCCACGACCAATAATCCAACCAAAATTAGGTGCATCTTGCACATTCATTTCAGGAACAAAACAAATTACACAAAACTACAATAAATCAATAATAATGTCTTTACTTAATCAGTTACGATTCCTTTTTTTTTTTTTTTTTTTTTTTTCCTCTTTTATCTTACCTCATTTAACTTGTAAAATGTGTAGTGCCATTTAAAAAGCTTGGTGATTTTAGTACACACAAAATGCATATTTTAGTACATACAATAAAAAGTTGAGACATAAATTCATGCTTGCGAAACTTCTATGCATTAACTGCTTGTATATTTGAGTGTGCAAATAAAAAAGATATATAACTTGATGACATGTTTTTTAATTTAAGTTTTTTACTGTATGATGTTTTTAGCTACCAATGTAACGTTTTTAGTTAGTTCGGAGTATAAAAGTTTAATTTATCTTTTAAGTAAAATTTGTTGAAAAAATATGTAAATGGATTCTCTCTATTACCTCTCTCTCTCTCTAAAAAAATATATCTCCTACCTCTCTCTTAATAACATCAAACCGAACTCCACCATTTCTAAATAATTCTGGCGGTCGGTTTCGGCCGGCCGTCCGGATCTTTTTTTCGCTTTTACCTTCTTTCAATAAAAATCCTTACCCACAAATCTGTCACCGCCCACTGCCGCCGTTCACTCGTCGTTCGCTGCTGCTGCCGCTGTCTCCCGGACTCCTCTGCTCAGATCTGTTGCGGTCCGCCATCGATGGCTTGATGCTGCCTTGGGTTTTGGCTTTAGATCTATTAGGTTTAGGTCTGGCTCCTTTATGGATGCTTAGTTTTATCTTCTTTGTATGCTTTATGTACTTTATGTATTTTTGTCAAGCTACACCTTCATATGGTTGTGTCTACCAAAAGTTCACTCTGGTGATTCCCCCACCCTTGAATGGTGATGTTGTTGGTGGTCACAACTATTTTGGTGTATGTCTTGTTTTGGCTTAACTTGTTATGTTCAATGTAACTTGTTGTGTTCAAATTTCATGCATCTGTGAGACGTGAAATGAAATCTATGTTAAAAAAAAAAAAAAAAAAAAAAAAAAAAAAGTAGTCAAGTTGCATAATTAAATGCTTAGATTTAAAGGTACTAATTACTTTGATTTAATCTAAGCTTTTGATTTTTATCCAACAGCTGATTAGTACGGAGTATTTAACTTGATGAATCGAGTAGTACACTAGTTTGGAAAATCATCGCCCTAATATGAAAGTCTAACAGTGATGAAAGAAAAGAGACCGGTCAAAAGAAACACAGAACGGCCATGTATAAATGTAAATTACCGTTTATTTTCGTATGAAAGCAACCAATTAGAGATAGTATAATACAATTAAAAAAATAAAAAATAAAAAGAAGAGGAGAAGTATTGATTGATGTGTGACAAGTGAAGCGGTCTTCCCCTTTCTGCACGACGAAACGAAGATCAACGATCTACACCTCCCCATCCTCCTCCTTAACCAATTATTTTACACCCTCCTCATCCTCTGACTCCATTCAAATCTAAATCATCATCTTCATAATTTCTTTTTAAAAAAACAAAAAAATCATTCAACAAACTAATCGAATGATGAAGAGCCCGTTTAGAAAAGTGCGTGGCTTACATAAACGACACCGTCGTGATCTTCAACGTTCTTTTGTTCAATTAGATGAACTCTCTCTAGCTTCTCAGGTTTATTATTTTTTCTTTTCATATAGTTTATTGACTGATTTTAAGATCTTATAATGGTCTGATTAATAATATGTGTTGACTTTGTTGTTGTGGGTAGGATATGCAAGATATGAGAGATTGTTATGACAGTTTACTTTCTGCTGCTGCTAGCACCACCAACAATGCTTATGGTAATTTACTCTTTTGCGGCCTAGTGTTCATTTTTTAATAAGAACCTCGATTTCTCCAAAAAAAAAAAATTGTGTTCCTCGTTTTGTATAGTTTTTCGTAAATGTGCCTGATCAAATTGTGTCCTGGTTCCGTCCCTGCCTACCCCCAAGAATCAAGATGTGTACCTCGTAAGATTTGAACCTCAGAGAATATCAGGGTAGCAAACTACTTAGGATCACTACAGTTAATGATCCGCTAGCCTCGGTCAGCGTTCTCCCTTGTTATCGTTGTTGTGAAATTTTGGATTTTTTCACTTGATACAACGTACTTCTTCTACCAGATTTATAATCGTCTTTTTAATTCTAGGATGGAGCAGGTGTCACTGTGACATCGTTACATTAATTTTCTGCACAGATACCTAATACCTTAATTGCCACTAGAACCACGAAATTTAAATACGATGCTATTGTTTCTTCTGTCTGTCATATAAGAATACACATCTTTCTTAATAAGTTCTTAAAAACATGATGTTTTTTATGCAACCCCGGCTTCCTGCAAACTCTTGTCACTGTCTTTCATTTTGCTAATTCTGAGTATTTTCTTGCAGAATTCTCGGAATCGTTACAGGAAATGGGTGATTGTCTTCTTGAGAAAACAGCACTAACAGATGATGAAGATAGCGGTGAGTAAAGCTGATGATGTTTCTAATTTCAGTGGAGTTATTTGTCAAACTTCCTTTTAAATAGTAATAGTTATTATATTTAGTGGGTGTTTGTTTAGGCTTATTTAGGGGGCTTATAAGCTTATATTTAACTAAAATAAGCACAATTGAGTGTTTGGTTAAGGCTTAACCAAACACTCAATTGTGATATGAGGGGATTTTGATAAGATCAATTTTGTGGCTTATTTGAGGAGGCGTGGGCTTATGTAAGGATGTTACAAAAAAAGACTTTTATACCCTTAGATAACCATTTTGTAAGCTCAATTTGTCATGCACTTTTTTGTAATTTTACCTCACTAACTTTTAAAAGCTAACCAAAACACTAATTAAGGGTTTATGAGCTTATCATTTATGAGCCATAAGCTGCTTAGAGTCTTAGACAAATACCCCCTTATTCTTCAGCTCCATTTTTCTCATGTGGACAATGATATTGCAGGCAGAGTATTGCTGATGCTGGGAAAAGCACAGCTTGAGATCCAGAAGCTGGTCGATAATTATGTAAGTTGTTATACTATACATGTGAAGCATTTTGCTACTTTTTGGTTTTTATAAGTTTTTCATGACCATCTCAAATTACTCTTTCAGCGTTCACACATTTCTCAGACAATCACCAATCCTTCAGAATCTCTTCTTAATGAACTGCGGATAGTTGAGGTATGTCGTTTCTCATCTTATGACTTTGCTTTTTATTGGTTTTTTTAGTTTAGTTTTAATTTCTTCTCTACCCTTCTGCAGGACATGAAAAAGGACTGTGATGATAAAAGGTCTGAAATGATCATTTACTTTTTCTGGTTCCTCGCTCGTCTTAGTTTGTTGGTTACTGATACAAATTTACACCTTATATATGTATCTTTAGGATGATATATGAAACAATGAAAGAGCAATACGACAAGGGAAGGATGAAAGGCAGTAAAGGAGAACATGTTTCTTCTCGCCAATTGCAAGTAGCCCGGGATGAATTTGATGAGCAAGCAACCTTATTTATTTTCCGCATGAAGTCTC
Organism: Artemisia argyi; assembly: GCA_030686995.1. NCBI lineage: Eukaryota > Viridiplantae > Streptophyta > Magnoliopsida > Asterales > Asteraceae > Artemisia > Artemisia argyi. The sequence goes on along the minus strand of CM060696.1, from coordinate 167,787,542 downwards.
TAAAAAGAGGGCAGTCTCGTAGTCTTCTGACGCAAGCAGCTCGGCACTATGCTGCTCAGGTTTCATCTCTACTGCTCATTAATATATATACACTTTCTATTGGTGACATCTTCTTACATGTTAGAAAACAGATGTCTTTCTTCAGGAAGGCCCTCAAATCTCTGGAAACAATTGAGCCGCACGTTAAACTGACCACTGAACAGCAACATATTGATTACCTTTTTAGCGGGCTTGAAGATGACGATAGAGATTCTATTACTCTTAGTGATGATGAAGATGAAGAAGACGACAGTGATGCTTACTCCGACACACCCAAAGAGGGTGAATTGAATAATGAGTTCCACACGAATGTTACGAAGAACGAAGTGTCTACCTCTGGAAACCCAATGGAGGTAAGAATTTTATTTCCTATTACTGACTAAAAAAAGTTGTATACGTTTGTTGTACGCACAATTAATTGTGAAGTTCAAGAGAGACTAGAGCTAAGGACTGATTTTTGGAATTGGATAAACACTTTTCGTTTTTCTTTTGTTTCTGCAGTTGGAAGATGAAGACGTCACGTTTCCTTCAGTTGCTCCAGTGAATGCAGCAGAGGTAAAGAAACTAAGTGTTCTAGCAAACCTATAGTTTTTCCACTGAGATGTTTTTTTTCTTTTGGAATGAAATGTTGTCATCTTATAACACAGGTAAATATAAATGGAAAGCCTATATGGAACTCGGCTACCTTTGATAAAACGGGAAGCAAATCCGCTCCAATTATGCTCGAGAGTACTCTTGACCCGCATGAAAGGTATCGCCAGATGCGGCAATCATCTACACGAAGACTGAATACGTATGTTCTCCCAACACCACTTGAGAAAAGTTCAGTTACTTCAAGAATAGAAACTCAAAAACCTCAACCTAAACCAAAGCCACCAACTACTAATATGTGGCATTCATTACCATTTGAAAAAATCTCGGAACCAGTAGTTTCGAGTAAACCCACTCCACTACCGGCTCCTCAAGTAGTGGTGCGGTCCCCACTGCCAATTGATCCACGTTCCACTTCTAGTGCCAAGAAAATCAAAAGATATGCTTTTTCGGGTCCATTGGCTGGTGAGGCGCAGTCAAAGCAGCCATTATATGCCAGTGGTCCTATTGGTTCAACAGTGCGCCATCCACCTGTTTCTGGCTCTGTTTCACGCACTACATTGACTCAGCCATTGTCATTAAGTGCTAGTGTTTCTGTACCTAAAATTAGCGAACTACATGAACTCCCGCGGCCTCCTCCAAAAATGGCTTCCAAGAAATCTACAAAAGTTGGCTTCTCAGCCCCCTTAGTTACATTCAAACATGAGCCAGATCTTGTTGACACAAATAAATTGCCGGTGTCTGATGCTGCATTTACACTTCCGGTACCCTCCGGAAGTCAGAGAGATGCAACAGTGGCTAAACAAACGCAAACTTGGGATTTAAGGACAGATAAGAGCATGGTGTCACCTCCTCTGTCACCAATCACCTTAAAAAACAACTAATGATCTTGTTGAATCTTAGGTATGCCCAATTTCTATTTATTTGTATGTTCTGCGTGTGTGTGCTCGCCGACGCCCATGTTTATCATTGCTTTATAAGGTTGTGCAGAGACGCTGATCTCCCAGTCTCGGAGGTCGGCCAACCACTTTGTTCTGCTGCTAGTAATTTTTGTAAACTCTCTTCTGATAAAGTATCAAACACAAAAGATACTGTCTGTCTTTTGTTGAAAATAGAAAATTGACAATTGAAGGTTTTTCACTAATGGTGTACTTTTAATTCATCTTTCTTTTCAATTGATGCATCTCAGGTGTAACATCAGGTGTAACAAGTTATAAAGCTCATCTTGCCTCTACGACATAGTTACTGCGGCAACTGTGCAGAAATCTTTGTTTTACTATATATAAGATGAAACGTCAAAACTGTAAATTCCTGTATTTCTGAATTATAGAATACTGATATAATGTAAAATTTTAAACCGCATATGTATAACTCATCATCCAAGGAAAGCAACAGCCTTTTTTATCAGGAACATTTTTGTAATTTTTTTTAATCTTCTAATTTTGTTTTGTAAGTGTGCACATAAGTTACTTTTGATCATGTGTCTAACTTGCATGTATTTGGTGTTCAAGATATATGCTGAGTTGATAGGATTGACTTACATTTATTGTGTTTGAGTTGATAGGATTTGTTAAAAAGAGTTGATAGGATTGACTCGCGTGAGTTGGACTATACAATGTGATTAAGAATGCTTTTTGCCTACTGTAACAACAATCAGATATTCATACACTGAACATACGATTAGAGCCCTAATTCAACCAGTTAAAAAAATAAATCCAACAATAAGCATGACTTTAATATCCAGATTTAAGGATATTAAAGACTAATTGGTTCAAAACTAAAGTTACAGTTCATTTGTCCGTCAACTGTATCTGTTCCAATCATGAGATATACAAATCAAAGATTCGACTATACAAAAACTGCATATATGTAATAGCAACAGGTAGACAGTACTTCTAATATGAACACAGCTTTTCTAGAGCCACATTTACATGACCACCTACAGCTTCCAATGTCTTTTTCACCAATGCTTCAGGAAATCCCATCTCAATAAGCTTCTGCACCTGCAACCAACAACTCTTATTGTTTTTTCTGTTACATGATAATATTTTCCTATTTTTATTCATTCTTTAAACGTGCTATAAGCATACCTTCCTATTATACTCGGGTGATGAAACCATGGCAAAGTCCTCTGTCCAACACATAGCTATAGCAGTAAATGTAGCATGATCGGTAAGATACTGCAGGGGAGAAAAGAGTAATTACTGTCAGATGAAAAATAAGGCAAAAGGAAAACACAAGTGTGAGGAAGCAAATGTCGAACCTGTTCTGCAACGACATCATCTAGTGGATCATTGGGTTCTGGGAATTGCAACAGAGCTTGTAAAGAAATCAGAACAGAAATTAGTCTCATGCAGGGAGTCCAGATGTTGTTTAGTATATCCAGACAAATAGCTCCTGTTTGGCTACTGATATTTGGATGCCTTGAAATTAAAAGACGTTTACATCTTAGAATGTATGTTTTGTGGTAACTAATAAACTGGAGGTTCAAATGGATTGAGATTAAAGTCTTTCTTACCAAACTTTTGTACTAAACCTCATCTTAGGAGGCGTACAGGGATAGCTATCTGCAAGACATCAGAAAAAATTGAACAATGTTAGGTAAGAGAGTTGGTTCACAACAACTGAAGGAATACAAGATTATAACAATGATTTATGTTTCTTTATATCAGATTAGAATCATACTTAAACCGACTCTTAAGATTTGTAAAAAGTAAGCTGCTTTAAAAGTCAAACAGTTAAAGTTATTGTCAAAAAATAGGGCACACCATTGAAATCACACACGAGCCACAATGTGTAAGATGAAAGAGACCTGAGGAGATCATCTAATTATACAGTGTCGCAGTTTTCTATCTGAATCATATCTTAACTTAACAGCTTGATGTATTCCTCATAGATAAGGAGAAACTAGCAACTCCAACTTAATCAAATAAATGTTTCAATATATATGAGCCTTGGGGGCAATCCACCAGCATGCCATGCAGAAAACAAAGGTTCCGATCCCTACACAAAGTGACTTGAACTAACAAGCAAACAATGCTTTCATCTAACAAGCTCCAATGAGGTCAGAATGGGAAAAAAGCAAGCAACCAATTACCTAATGTTGCATGTTCAATATACAACCAAGAAAATACCCACACACTTACATATCTCAGGGTTTCCTTAGATTTATATATGCGCATTTTTAGATAAGTAGCCAAAAGTTGCCATGAAAGGTGATCCACAGAACTGGAATCTTCGACCAAACTCAGGATGGCTCTTCTTATAACACAGTTTGAACACTAATGTTTAGTGCATACTATATGGTATTAGTACTTTTCAGGTTTCCAGCAATATATAAACATCTCGTTTCATATATAATAACGTATGTTAGCAGTTCTTTGAAGGGACGTGTGTGGGTTTGAACCTTCTATCATGATGCTAGAGCCACTATCACTAAGCAACTTGCTATGAACGAAGTGCTCTTGCACACAGAATCAAATGCATGTGCGTGCTCGCTTTTCCTACTAGGTATAATATACGACAGTTATCAGTATTGCAGAACAGCTATTACTTTTAAAGAAATTAAAGCGCACTACCGATAAAGCTGTAATGAAGATTACAAGGAGTTATAAGCTAATCACTAATAAGACCGTAATGAGACATGCACCAAATAATTATATATCAAAACATACAAAAAGCTGGGGCTGGGGTTAGATCCACCATGTAGGGCTAATAAACTAAGAAGGCCCATGAGGAGTGTAAAGCTTTGTTTGCTTTCACTCCTGATGAGTGGATACAAGAAATTGCAGCTGAGATAGTTGAAGAAGATAATAACACAGCTATCCGGGTATCCTAACAGAAAGCCAGGGCACAATTAGTAGTATCTACACTTACAAATTTAAGGTATGTTGATACTTGATAGTAGGACTAAGCATCTACCGTACTTTAACCATTCTCTGGTGGAAGATGGGTCAAAAGGGTTGTTCATTATGTGATTATGGGATTTTACAAGTGCGAAACCATGAGACATCGCATCCTTCAGGACGATTACTACCCATTCCTATACCATTCATTCCTTACAAAACTAACTAGAGATGGTAGACTGACAGTGAGTCGGTGATATTGGTTGTTAACTGTTGGAGCAAGAATCCTCACTTCTGTGCTAACTCAACTCTTTCTAATCAGTTGCACCAATTGTCTTACAATTTTGAACGTACAGAGATGCTATCTATGTACACTTGTTTTTAGTACATCTTCATTCATGCATTTGGCTACGACTCTGAATATCCACCTACCAATCTACCATATATTCTTTAAACTCATCAGACTCCTGGACACACTAAGAGATAGTATCAGATACGAACAACTGTTGGATTGATCATTATTCGAGGTATATAAAAAAAAAAAAATTAAGGCATGTATACCTCTAACTAATACTAACACACAGATCATATAAGGTCGTCACAATCACAAATATTCACAATGCATATGCCCTACCAACAAGACATCATCAAAACCTAAAAGCAGTACTGTATATATAGTTAGGGTTCTATATATACTTGTATCCACTACAATATAGTCGATCATAGGTCCAAATTGGTACGTAATTAACACATCAATATATTTGCGTCAAATATCGTTAAATAAGTACTAAATGATCATCACTACAGTGCTACACAATTACACATACAAACTAAAACGGTCACAATTCACCATATAACTTCATATAATCCTACAAAACTACACATGCACCTAGCTAGGGCTCAATATACGTAAGAGAATTGGTATACCGGGCAACGTGATGTCGATATGAAAGACTCCACCGTGATAAGGAGTAGAGTCAGGGCCAGGGATGGTGGCAGTTAAGTGAAGAATGTCGTTAGGATCAGGTGTTAAAGTGATGCCACCTAGTAAGCTTTTTTCCTTGTTAAACCTCATCACTTCTCCTTGAATACGCTTTGCCTGCATTCTCTTTTTTCTTTCTTTAACGCAAGAAGCGAATTAGTATCTTTCGATCCACGTCAGCATAAATGGTAGGGGTGTATCCGTGTAATCGATGAAGAAAAAAAAAGTAAGGGGTTGTCCTCAAGGTAAGGTTTAACGTGAGTATATAAAGAAAGTATGGTACGAGTAATTTATAATTTTAGTTAATGTGTATTAAATACAATTTGTAATATAAAAAGAAAGTTTGTGTTTAATAAATGTTGTTTAACCAAAATAAATAAAAAAAATAAATACCCGGATAAAAAGATTTTTTTTTTTTTTTTTAGTTCTTGAAAAGTTCCAAAAACATTCACAAGATCGGTATGTTGGTGTATAAAACTTTTGTGAAAGAAGTTTTTCTAGTTTTGAGTTTTCATACGTTTTTTTTAATGCACAAAAAACGAATTCTGATGCACGGAATTTTTGATGTACAATGTTATTTTGATACAAAAGTCAAAAGAAGTTGGGTTAATAAATGAATTTTTGATGCACAAAAAACGATTTAATGCATAAATATATTTTTTTTCATAATTTTTTTTGGCAAAACTATTCATGTCTTTTTTTTTTTTTTTTTGGGTAAAGAAAACTATTCACGTTTATGAAAACTTCATTCACAATTTTTTATGCACTAACATACCTGATTTTGTTGAATTTTTTCAAACTTTTTTGAGATTTAAAAAAAAAAGAAAAAAAATATATCTTTTTAACCTTTTAACGAATATTTGTCTTTTTATTTAATCATTACCTCTTGTAAATATGTTAATATCCATTGTTTTTTCAACAGTTGTTTGTTAGAGATGGCTTACATACACGAAGTAATTTAATGTATAAGTAGTCAAAGCATGATGTATATATAGGCATATAGCTATATAAAAAATATTATGCCTACTTCTTGATACAAAGCGTATATAATTGTATTTGTACAAATTAACTTTGTAAAGCCTATGCAAATAGTGTTAAGTTAAAGAGATAATTTTCTTACTTTTTATTGGTAGTTGTAGATGTAGTTTTTTCGGACGAAAAATATTTAAACGTAGTTTAAATTTAAATAAATTTTTCTCAGTCTTGCTAATTATATATTATATATATATATACTAAAAGAGGGGAGGATGCTTGGTCCTCAACTGTAGATGCTACAGTTGTATGTACAGTAACATGCTTCAAGAATTTGTACACAAGAGTGCATCCCATTAGAACACATATATTTCTCTCCACACAAAACACACACACACAATATATCCATTCTCCTTCACGGCTTCTCCAGAAGCTATCACACTCATCAGTCACATCAAATCCAAAAGGCTCATCAAATCCACCAAGCTAACTGAACAAAAATGTGAAGATCCATCAATAGCAAAAAAAAAAATGTAAGTATCCCACCTCTAATCTTTGTAGTTACTTTCTTTTTTCTCAGTAATGTTTTCTTTGATTATTGGTTTCAGTGCCTCGGTTTATGGTATTAAATAATTCAATTGAATCTTAAAAAATTTAATTTTGAAATTAGGGTTTTATTGTCGTTTGGGGATTTTGTTAATGATACAAGTGTATTTTGGTGGGAATAAGTTTGGGTTTTTTGTTGTGATAAATTGAAAAAGTTCACCTTATTTTGCAGTTTTCCCAGGTTAGTTTAGGCTTATGAGGTTTGTTTCTTTGTTAAGCACATGGGCGAGCATTCTGAAATAATTAGGTGAATTTGATCATTGTTCTTTCTATAGGAGGTCCAATGAGCATTCTGAAATAAGCTATGGTCTTTTCGGTCTTTTATTCTTAGGCCATGTTCCTTATGTGAGGTTCAATAAGCTGATTTATTCAAAAGAAATGAGCAACCAAGCATTTTTAATAATTTGATACCAAAAGTAAAGGGTTGTGTTAGCTATTGAGGATCTCATGTGTGGAACCCGACACTATGATCTACGTTTAGGGACTATAAATAGTTAAGCTGCAGATTTTTGAATTCAAATGGTATTAGGAATACACCAATGCTGAATTAGTTTCGCTTAGGCTTATACTGGCCCTACAAATCAAGTTTATAAGCTTTCAAAAGATAATACGCCGAAAAGACCGAAAAGACCGAAAAGACCATAGCTTAAACAAACACATTACAAGCTAAAACAATTGCGCTCATTTTCGCAAATCACAACCTAAAAATGAGAAGATGATATTAGCATAAATAACTATTTGAAACCTTCTCGCAGTTATTGTAGTTTTGACATCCCAGAGTCGATCCTTTTGGAAGGTGGCAGTTTTAGTCATTCGCTTATGGATGGTCGGCTTGGGTTGTGTTCTATAAAATATTTTTAAGCTGGGTTGTAGGCATCAAACACCATATGCTTTCATTAAAATGTCTTTTTAAGTTGAAATATAAAGTGAAAAATGTGAGCAGTGGCGGGGGTATGAGGTATCATTGTAGTCGGCTAGCTGAGCCTAATTCACATACTTGGCTTGGAGAAGGGTTAGTGGGTTTCGATAGGCCTCAAATGAAAAATTGAGTTGTGGTATACTTTTAAATTGGTTAGCCTTTACTTCTCTTTGCGACTAATATACTCCTTCTTTTGGTTTACAGGAAATTGTGGGATGCATTAACCGTGGACGTACTGCATTTTTATTACAACAAACATATTGTTTGATGATGCTCTTTGTTAGAGGTAAATACACATTTGTAATTTTTTTAGCAAGTCTTATATCGTATTCCATCGTTGTGTATTAATGAAAGTGAACCTAATTTGATTTGTTCATCATCGACTTTTTCTTACTTGCAGGTGGCCTGACGTGGGGTTGTTGGAATTGTCATATGACATCGTCAAAACGGAAAGCATAACTTGAACATACTAGGGTTCTCTCTACGGTGAATTGGGTACTCTCTGTGGTGAGAGAAATGCGTGCAAGAACGCGATACAGACACATGGTTGAAAAATATCAGCAAGCCAAGGTTAGTGGACTAATTTTCCGAATATGCCTTCGATTGTTCTTTCCAAAATGAAATTAGAATTTTAAATATTTTCATTATTGGTGTCGCAGAAAGTGAATACCATCGGCAATATAGGAGGATCAGGTTAGAATGTGAACTGGATGATGGGTTAGTGGGTAGCATTGGTGATGGTTACAGTTGGAAAGTTATGCGCAGAAAGACATTTTGGGTGCTACATTTCCAAGGTAAGCATCTTTTTAACTACGGGTCTCTGTACTTTTAAGATACACGAACGAAATATAGACATAGATTATAATGACCGTATAAATGATGAAATTGGATGCATAATATAATTAGTAGCAGAAGTTATTGTAGCTGCACGTGCTGCAAGGTTGAAAAGTGGTTGGCGATAAAACAAGTGCAAAATGAATATTATATATAAGTTCAGCTACAAACTTTCTAATTTATGTGCAACATTTTCTTTTCAACCTACAAAATAGAAACAACTACTTTCCTTTAACTTTATAGCAGTTGCTGATTTCGCCCACGTGCCTCTTGAATGGCATCCAGCGTGATCTGATTATACATGAAAAGTGGGGGAAAATTGTTGTTTAATTATAGTATGCGCTGAAGATCATATCCTTATGGCTTCATTCTAAGCTAAGATGGCCAGTTCAGCCAATAATGGATCCGCTTATGTGGACAAACATGAAATTGTCGAAACGCGTTAAAGATTTCTACCAATTCGTTTTGTAGCTAACCGTAATTCTGCACACCATAAATCCATATCTATAAGAAATATTAGATGATTTGTCTTTTTCATGATTTTACTTGCTGGACCAAATGGGTAACATCCAAGTCAGTCATTAGACAAAACAGATAGGTGGAACTGGACCGACTGGGTAACAACTATTGGTGCCAGGGAAGTGAGACCAGCTTCCATTTTTATCTTACTATTTTTTTGATATCACATGTAAATTTGATTTTACTTTCAGGACTAGCTACATGAATGGAACGAATTGTATAAAAGAAACTGGACAAGCAAAAGAAAATTGTACACCAACGCTTCAAGTTGAACCTATCAAAAAACATAATGTGCTGATATTTTTGAAGCTCGCACGACTGTTGGGAACGGTATAAAATCAAATGGGTGCTTTATTTTCCTGTTGGACAACCGTTTTATTTCGAGTTTAGATTAAACACAACAGTTCCGCAGCAACGCGCGGGTATGCTCACTCGTATATACTAAAAGAGGGGAGTTTGATGGGTGCATTTTCGTGCTTCAAAGGGTTGTACGAAACAGTTGTTTCTACAGTACCGGGCTGCTGTAGCATGTTGTACGCTACAGTGGTTTCTACAGTAAACCTTTTTTTTTTTTTTTTTTTTTTTTTTTTTCAGTCAGTCCAAAACCAATCCGCAAACAAATCCAAATCCAAGCTCAAAATACTATCTAATCCTAAACCTAGCTACACACCAAGCCTCGCCGTGAGTGACGGCTTGGCATATCATCGACTGCCGAGACAAAAACAAACCAAACGGACCAAAAATGATTCCCACTCAACAATAACACCAATAAATATTCAAAGAACAAGGAAACATTAAGGATATTTACACCGAGTCGACTGAGTCAACTCGCTGAGTTAACCGAGTCAACGAGTCGCGACCAAATACGATAGATCCACATGGTTTTTGACATTATTAAAAGGTTTTATAAGGTTTTGTGTAAAAATCGGATTTATTAAAGGTTTTATAAAATAAGGGTTTCGGATTTTTAATAAAAAAGAAAGTAAAGGGCGCGTAGGCGCATTTACCGTCGAGAGAAACAAGGGAAAGGTGGTGGTGGTCATCGGTGATGGTGACAGAGGGTGGTGGTGGCGCGTGAGGGTGCTACGGAGGGAGCCAATAGCTCAAACGATCCAGAAATGCTACAAACAAACCGATCTATCGAATCGACAAAAAAAATATATCGCCGGAAATATTCCGACGACGGTGGTTGACCGGGCGGCGGCGGTGGGTTGTCCGGAGAAGATGACCGGCGAAGGGGACAAGAGAGAGAGAGAGAGAATGTATTAGTGAGATGTATATGTGTGTAAAATGAAATAAAGTAATTAAAATTTGGTTTAAATATAAATGAATAAGGGGGTGAAATGAAAATAATAAATATAGGGTGGGAATTATAAATAGGGGCGGAGGGGGTGTGAGTGCCAAAATGGCTAAACTTTTCACAAAAACGATTCGGGACTCATTTGACATAACAAACGGATTCAAAAAATTACGAAACTTGCACCATTATTCATGAAATCATTTTTCCAATAAAATCAAGTAAAAACTTCACAATTTTTCTCAACGTCAATATAATTCAATAAATTCGGCAAATGCAATATGACATCAATTGCAAAGCCAGTCCTAGGTAACTAACTTCACGTTAAGTAGCTAACGGCAACAAAAGAATTCCGCAGCAACGCGCGGGTACCAACACTCGTTGTTTTCCATATTCATTAAAGTTTAGTATTGTAATTTCCAAAAGTTAAATGTTGTAGATCTTGGCTTGAACTGAGATAAAGTGTAATTTTGTGTTTGATGAACCCACATAATTAATTACATCTCATGCTAGAAAAGGTGGAAATTAAAATGATTTAATCATAAAAATCACACAAGTGTGAATATCACAATTTTCTTAATAACATGTAAAAAGTCAGCTAGGATAGTTGTAAACTTGATTAATAATGTGGTTTTTTTGTTCAAATAAGTCATGATGGCCGAGTAGTCATTAATAGAACAAGTTGTTACGTTTCACTTTCAACATCTCAATCTTTTTAACTACTTCTAAATTTTAGTATTTAGCTCTTGATAGGTATGAGTTGGAAGGTAAATTGACAAATCGATTTCGTTAACAATTAGCAAAGGTTACTCTTTTGGAAATGAGTGCCTCATTCTTCCGCCTTTTGCTATATGCAATGTTGGCTAATACCAACACCGATAAACAAGTCATTCTAAAAAAAGGCCTAGAGGTGGTACCAAACGCATACACGGGGATAACGTAAAGGCAACTAAAAAAAAACAAAAAAACAAAAAAAAAAAACAGTCATTGAATTAAAGGAAGTATGTTATTGTATGCACGCATAGGGCTGAGTATAGCACCCAAAACCGACCGAGCCAAAGGACCAGCGGTTCGATCTTAGTCCAAAATTTTTTCTTATTTCGGTCTTGATCCGGTTCTGTCCGTCCGGGCAAAACCGGTCGTATGTAAAACCCGACTATTCTGCCTTCTTAGACCGGATCGATCGAAGGACCGGACCAAACCAACCCTAACCGAACCGAAAACATTTTGTCTGGTCCACGATCTAAGGTTTTAGGCTAGTTCGGTCTCGCTCCGGTCCGGTTTTGGACCGATGATCACCTTACGTAAACAAAACAAAATCAATGGTAATACTGTGGCATGATGCTATTGCCTCATAACTCTATTTTCAATTACGCGTTAATGCTCAACTAACATTTAAGAGTGTAATATATGCGATTTATGACTTAATAAGTCTCATTAGTATCGAATCCAACGGGGAGAAAATTAATCCCCTTATGGCCACGGAGGTTCACCTGCACCGACTCCGGGCTATCCAAAAAGGGTAGTCGCCGTAGGATTAGTCGGCTCGCAATGTCAAGTCGGAAACCCATGATTACAAAAAAAAATAAAATAAATAAATAAATAAATAAATAAAAAGTCTCATTAGTACGCCAGTATAAATGGATACGCTAGGCCATTGTTCATTTTATTTCTCATTTTCTTGGAGGAAGGAATTTCTAATCTTCTCGTGAATCATTGCCTTTTATATTTATCTTAATCATTATTCACTGGGCATTGTATAGCAAATCTTATCATACTATATAAAATGGGAGAACCCAAGGTGTTTTTCGAGAAGTCTCGTGAACCACATGGGTTTTTCTCAGTGTAAAGTATCACAAAAATATTGATTTTTTCTATAATGTACCATGTCCAAAAGTTTTTGGTTACAAGCTTTGTTTAGTATTACTTTACTAGTGAAATGAACTTCATAAATTTTAGTGTGTGTGTGACACTGCCATATAGTACATGTATATTATACATATAAACTAAGAATAAGTTGAGAGCGTCTCTTACCACGCGATCTCTATAAGCCTTTTGGTGTACACGTAATCTTTTTGCCTAAAGCGACACAATTAAAATCAGAAATAAGTTGGCTTCCAAGTCTTCCCCACATCACGACATGTGTTGTTATAGATACGTTGTACAATACTTAAGGCTAAAGGGAGTGGTCACCACTCTTTCATCATCCACATCAGCTTTCATTATAATACTCTCACCTTTCACTCGTTTTGGTCACCTTTTATTATAATACCTAATTTATACAAATAAACCTCACTAAATATCCCATACGCACTCACAAAACAAATAAAAAACATTAAAATAAAAAGAATGGCCCACATTTTTTTGCACCTCACTACGGTGACCGGCTCACCATTAATTTGCATTTGGACCGTGTGGGATGGCTTGTGTTTTGGTGGTCACTCGTGACATAGCGGGTCACGGTGTGGATGTCACAACCACTCCATATAGGCTAACAGTTATTTTGAGTAAGTTAAAATATAAAGATAAACATTTAATTTTGAAAGAAAAAAAAGGTACAGTTTATAAAAAGAAGACGAAATGAAAAAAAATATTAAAACAACAAACAATAAATATTGAGAATTGAACCGAAGATCTATAGAGTCCATTATATACTGTCCTGTCGTGTACAAGAGTTTCTTTCACACTTACTCTATTTGTCACAAAAACATTTCATTGCATTACACAATGTTATCTATATTGTGAGCCCATTTTAAGAAATACAATAATTTGTAGTTTTGTACATGGGCTTAGCCTAAATATACGTACCCCGTATATGGCAGGCACATATGTCATAACCTTTGGTCAAAAACTCAAAATAATAAACGAGTAAATTGTTAAATGAAAATAAAATGGTAACGAATGGTGGTTTAGAAAAGTTATCTTTCGTAGCAAACGTAAAAAAGCTTAAAGAAGTTAAAGTTATATTAAGACGGTTAGAATATTAGTGTGTAATAGTTAGGATATAAGTTTAGGGGGTTAATTGTATTTTAGCTCAAACTTAAGGAGATTAGTCATGTATTAGGAAAGTTCCTAACCTTCTCAATTGTAGAATCCTTGTTCACCAAGGATTAGGTTTCTCCCCCCTCATTCTCTATAAATAGGGATGAGGGGTTGAGGTTTTATTGGTACATTCTTTTCTTGCTCACGTTTAATAAATGTTTGAGTGTAAAATATCTCGTGTGTGTTGGTGCCACTCAGCATTAAGGGATCATAACCCTTTGCCGAGGTCTTGTTGGAGTAGTTCTTGATTCGTGGTTCCGCTCTAGAAATCGGTTTGTTGAATTTCTTCCAACAATTGGTATCAGAGCCTTGTTCGAGAAGAACGAATCACACATCGTAGATAGAGCCGAAACAAGAGAAACGGTTTGGTTCATCGGTTACTGCGCAGTCGTGGGAGAATTGGCGCTGCGGGTTCGTTAACCGTTGGATTTCTACGAAATTCGAACCGTAGGTTGAAGACACATAGATCTAGGATCTCACCGGAGGGATTTTGCATCAAAGCTTCCAGAAAAGAGATATAAGTTGTCGAATTTTCTGGTTTGGTTGTTGTGTTCTTTGTCATTTTCGGTTATTGTTTGGCTATCGTTGTGTAGATTACATGGTCCAAGGTTTCTAGGTTTGCGAGTAAAGATTACTTAGGCAACAAGGTTCTTGAAGTTGTCTTGCAAGGAGGTGGATCGATTCTCCTAGGGTTATAGGAAATTGTTTTCGTTTGTCACAAGGTTCTTGGAGTTTCGGTTTTGAGCTTCAAAGGTGACAAGGTTTTGCAAGAATTTTCAACTTCAAGTTTTTCGGTTTCTTGGAATTCAAGTCTTGGTGATTCTTGGAAGACAAGTAAGGTTTAGCTTTGTCTTGGGATTCAAGAAAAGTGATTACTTGGAGTACAAGGTATATCAAGGTTGTAGACTTGAGGTGGAAAGATTGAAGCTTTAGGGTTTTTTCTAAAGGTTAGTAGATCAATTATTACAAGAAAGCGGGTTTAGCACACGGCTTGTGAGACTTGTTGGTAAATTTGGTTAAAAAGCAACTTGACAAGGTTTGTAGCAATGTTAAAGAAGAATGGCTAGTATGAATACTAGGTTAAACATCGAAAAGCTCGATGGGAATATTGTACAAAAACATGGAGGTTCAAAACAAGTTGGATTCAAACAACTTGGTCATAAACAAGTTGGGTTCAAACAACTTGGTCCTGAAGTTAAAACAGGAGTCCATGGAGTACAGGTTGATGAACGTGTTTGGTTTGAGGTGGAACTGCAGGGAGCTCAAGGGAATCGTGAAGCTGAGGTAATTCAGAAGAGTAACGATCATGCTGTAGTGGCTCAAAGAAAGTTGGAGGTTAAACAACTTGAAGGAAAGATAAACATGGACTGCTTGGTAAAAGAGCAGGAAAAGGTGCACCTTGGTATAAAGGTGGGGGCGGATATTACGGTAACCGAAGTACCTGGTCAAGAGGGTGGAGAGGGTAATGTTGCTGAAAGGTATAGAGGTGACAATAATATGGCTGCTTCAGGAGTTGCTGGAGTGATAAATGAAGATGCACATGAGTCATTGACTTTCAGGGATACAGTTGCTTGTGAGGTAATTTCCAAGTGGATGGCTGTAATGAAAGAAGATATGGATACTCGGTCTGGTATGTGTATGCTCAGCAACAGTTTCAGAGGAAGCAGTGACGACAACTTCATATATTACTGGAATTATACACCAGGTTTGTTCATATATCTATTCCTCTATATAGATTATATGGGATTTACTTGTGAAAGCAAGGCTGAGATCTGGGTTATCAAGGGTTTGCTAGATCAAGCAAAGGAAATTATTCTTGGTATGAAGATCCTCAGGACTCAGAGTGGTAATACTCTGAGGGTGTCACGATTCAGGTTTTCCAACGGGATGTCGGTTCAGATATTGTTGGGGGGACACTCTACGCTGTCGTTAGAGGGTAGTCTGTCAAGGAATCGTGATGAAGAAAAGAAGAGTAAGGGGTCATGTATATATGCAGTTGTAAGTCATAAGTATCAAGTTGTCTGCATGAGACCTGACATAGCATCTACGGATGTGGGAATGTTGGATAGGTTTGATCGTGGATTATAGATGGACGTACAGGCTTTTGTGGATTATGACTACATCATGGGTAGATCAATCACAATGTACGGGTTTATGATACAGGAATGTGCGGTGAGCTGGGAAGCTATGTTGTGGCACATGATGACTTTGTTAACAACTAAAGCGGAGTATATGACACTTGCTGGAGAATTGAAGGAGAATACATGGCTAAAGGGACTCTCTACAGAGTTAGGATTTGAGCTAAGGTTAGTAGCGGGTATTACTACTGGTGCCTTGATGAAGGCGATCCCCGGTCCGAGGTTCCAGCACTGGTTGAAGCTGCTGCGTATCGGAGAAGGCTAACTATTACCACTAAGGTGGAAATTGTTAGAATATTAGTGTGTAATAGTTAGGATAAAAGTTTAGGGGGTTAATTGTATTTTAGCTCAAACTTAAGGAGGTTAATCATGTATTAGGAAAGTTCCTAACCTCCTCAATTGTAGAATCCTTGTTCACCAAGGATTAGGTTTCTCCCCCCTCGTTCTCTATAAATAGGGATGAGGGGGTGAGGTTTTATTGGTACCTTCTTTTCTTGCTCACGTTTAATAAACGTTTGAGTGTAAAATATCTCGTGTGTGTTGGTGCCACTCGGCATTAAGGGATCATAACCCTTTGCCGAGGTCTTGTTGGAGTAGTTCTTGATTCGTGGTTCCGCTCTAGAAACCGGTTTGTTGGATTTCTTCCAACAAAGACAATCAAATTCCATTTCACTCTTCTCTTATTACTGAGTATATAATAACAAAGTATATACAATAAAAATGAGAAATCAATTCTTAAAGGATTTTCAGTTAAACCAAATTTCATTCAACACAATAAATAAGTATAAAAACACATTCAGACGAAATATATTATTCGTATTGATTAATAAAGTCAAAATTAACTTTAATTTGGTCAAACCCGTCTAAGTTTTATCGAATACAATCAATATGTATAAAAACAATGTGTGGATTTTTTAAAATATAAAAAAGTAGAGAGTAATTATATAAACTTATCATTTTTTAGATAATAACTTGATAAATTTAATAAATGCTAAATGAAAAGATAGAAAACTTATAGAATTAATTAAAACCTATAATAATGGTAGAGTAAGGGTGGCCCCGAATTGACTGGTGGTGATTGGTCGAAGCTCCGGTAGGTAGCCACTCCCTTCTCAGGGAACCGTACGTGAGACTTTCGCATCCTACGGCTCTGTCCCGAGCTTCCGTCGTCGGCCTTGTCATTAGACCACTATCTATGCATGTATTTTCAGCCTGGGCTTTATAATCTTTTACTTCTCAGGGCGAACAATGCTGCTTGCGTTGCGAAGCCAAGCCGATACATACGATAGGCGAAGGAAAGACCCCCATTTCATAGCAAAGAACCAAATGAAAAGATGGAGAACTTATAGAATTAATTAAAAAAGTGCGTGTTGAAGAAGGTAAGCCAGAATTGAACCATTGACCTTCCAAATAACTCATAGTTCACTTACGAGCCTACCACCTCAACCAATCTCACCAATTTCCTCTCTCTCCATCTATTTAACATAAACTTTTATAAACCTTTCTTATATGAGCTTAGCCAATATAATAATAACAACAGAAAATAATATATGCCTTAGCCCACTTTGCATAACTTAAAAGCGTTTAGACACATATAAAAGATACATTACATAACAAATCAATGTCATACCATAAACAACATACATCAAACACAATATTTGAGTCGTTATGTTTAACTTGTTTTTCCCTGTAATAATAATAATAATAATAATAATAATAATAATAATAATAATAATAATAATAATAATAATAAATGTGCGGTGACCCTACTTAGGCGGATCCGGAAATACTCTATTACTCAAGATATTGGAGCGCGTGCTGCTATTCATATCTTCAATAGGATTGGTTTTTGCTATTGCTAAAGGAGTGGGAGCCCAGATAGTTTCGAGGCTTCCCACTAATTTCTTGTAATCCTACGATTTTGTTTCTAATGAAAGTGATGTTTTAAAATTAAAAAAAATAATAACAATAAAATAAATAAATAATAATAATAATAATAATAATAATAATAATAATAATAATAATAATAATAATAATAATAATAATAAATTGTTACGTACATAAGTAACTAAAAAAATTGATACTTGGAACGGGGTGAGTTTTGTTTAACACAATATTTTATAAAATCATTTATATTATATTAATATCATATTAACAAAGTATAGTATTGAGCCCCAATAAAATCATATTGTTGACATTAACAATTAAAGTTTTTGTTAATAAAATGCGAAAATGAATGATATCAACTTTAAACAATGACACATAATTTGTTCTTCGATGCATGCACGTAAGTTTTTACGGGGCCAAACATATAAAATGGAAATAGTAGTGAAATGATAATTCTATATTTCTTCAACTTTTATTCACAGTTTGCCAAAACGGGTTGTTATGAATTATGAAATGGGAAAATAATCTTTTCTATTGGCAGAACGTATGGTCCAATATACGGGTGAGATTAAGTTTTGCTTCGATCAGACGGCGTAGAGACAATATAACACATAAACATTTATTCTCTTAGTTGCGTCGGCAATATAAAGGACAATTACATCTCATGCTAGAAAGGGTGATAATTAAAATGATTTAATCATAAAAATCACACAAGTGTGAATATCAATATTTTCTTAATAACACGTAAAAAGTGATAAACTCAGCTAGGATAGTTGTGAACTTGACTAATAATGTGGCTTTTAAGTTCAAACAAGTCAGGATGGCCGAGCGGTCTAAGGCGCCAGACTCAAGTTCTGGTCCTCGTATGAGGGCGTGGGTTCAAATCCCACTTCTGACAAATATTATATTTCATAAATTATTTTTTATAACTTTAGATCAAAGTCAATATTCTTTTTTACGAAATTAACGAATTTGCTATTTCAGTATATTCATGTTCCAGTACTGTGTTTTAGACTAAAGAAGTTTTGGATTGTATTTTTTTCTTTTTGGCAAAAGATGGATATGTTGATGGTGGATGTGAAGATACTTTGAGGTTACACTGAACATTGAAAATTTAAATGACCCTAGCAGGATTGAAATGAAAATAAACCATCAACACAATCATCAACACAAGATAGTGTTTGCTGGCAAAGCACATATCTGAAGAAGAAGATTAAACCGAACAACTAGGAGTATGAACCGTGAGCCAAACAAGTAAACCACATGATAAAGGCAAAACACCCTTCAGAAGACACGGAAATGACCGTGTAAACTTGAACGTAATCCCCGGACCTCGAAAAAGCAGTGAGTAATAGGCTGTTTGGTATGCTAAACCTGGGAACCAAAGTAGATGAAAATGCTACCTGAAAATGGTTGCGACGGCGCATTCCAGATTGGCGATGGGTAAGTGAGGTGCAGGAAGAAGCTGGAGAAGAAACGTCATTGACAATCTTCAAACGGAAGATAACCTACAATTGAGAAGTAGTTAAGGGTCTGGGTTAGCCCTCCGGACCTCTGGCTTGGATTGTATTTTGTCTAAATTTTTGGCCTTTTTGGCCAGAGTAAAATTAGAACCAAACAGCTTTAGTTAGCCTACTTTCGATTCAATGATGATTTTCTTTGGAAATGATCAAAGTATGATGATCAAACCAAGATTAGTGACCTAGAATTCCTTTATATTTTTACTTGGTTGTTAATTTGCCAAGTTAATTTGTCTATCATACCAACTTTTTGACAGTCTGGGTTACTAAACTACTACATTAACATTCTATGTTTGAAATTAATCAAGTTAAAGTGCCATTATCTGGGTCGCTAACTGGTCACTGACTGGAATTTGGTGATCTGTTTGTTGTACGGGAATAGCTATGGGTATAGAAATACTGAAATAGTGTAAGGATCTATGAGATTGGGTTTGTTCTTGAACACTTAGCTGACCCGCCAAACAGTACTTACGTCATGCAGGCAAGAGCAAAGCTATTCAATATAGATGAAAGGAATTAATAAGCCAACTTTGGAACACATAAAATTGTCAACACACCGGACACTGAACAAATAAGCGTGTTGGGGGCTAATAATGTTTCATACCCATCACCAAACCAAACACGAAAGCGATCCCAAGCATTGTAGAATTTGCAAAGCATACAAGACATACTAATATATTGAGTCTTTCCCATAGCTATGAGCCGTCATTCTAAGATTCAGTTGTTTGAAATAACTTCTCAACATCAGCAACAGTGCTTTCAGCTTCAGTGACTTCAGGTCCTTCCTTCTGGTTTGCTTCTTCTAACTCCGCCTAAAAATCAGCATAGCGTTGATCATCAGCTAATCTCATATCCATTCCAAAACATTAGAGGTAACAGTTTTGAACCATTTAACTATGAATGGGTCAATTTGGTTATATTTTCTCTCCAACTGGTCAAACAGGTCAAGTCAAAACAATCAGCTTAAAGGGAATGTGTTAAATGGCGAAAGTGTCAAACCAGTTGAAAGTCACCAAAGGTTGGTTTTTAATACATACGACTATCTACATCACTTGATTCAAAAAACAATTATCAAAGTTTTTGGGATTGTACAAATTCGTATATAAACTGGACCAAAAGTGTTTACTGGTCAAGCTGACAGACAATCATTTTGTCATCTCTAAGTTAAACATGATACTACTAAATCAGTAAATCACCAGTTTCTTTTGACCATTGCACATAGTCATTTTGCTAAGTATGAATTTTACAAAAGATTCCCCTAATATATTCAAGATTTGACCATTTATAGGGTACAAGAAAATTGCTCGCTTCAGCTGACTCGTACGTATTGAGATCTAAAATACATTACTTTTTTCAACAGGCGCTAGGTATTGTTTTGGCAAGTGATTCTTTTAGTTAAAACATAATACAAACTCAAATGTTAAAAGACAAAAGGACACACTTTTATATTACGATGCGGTTCAATCAGCAAAACGTAGTTTAAAACCATACTAGAATAAAAGATGAAATACCAATATCCCTTTTAGGTCGGCTAGTGAGGACTCCAAACGTTTGCGACAATCAGGAATCATCATCCTTGATTCAGCAAGCACATTTTCCTGTTAAATTATACCAAACA
The DNA here is from genome assembly GCA_030686995.1 of Artemisia argyi. Taxonomy (NCBI): domain Eukaryota; kingdom Viridiplantae; phylum Streptophyta; class Magnoliopsida; order Asterales; family Asteraceae; genus Artemisia; species Artemisia argyi. The sequence goes on along the minus strand of CM060696.1, from coordinate 167,766,733 downwards.
CCACAGCTTTATTTATCAAATAAACCAAAACAACAACCACCATTATTTTTCATCGATTCAGCTAATCACATTTCTTGTAATGTTGTTAATGTTAATAAACTATAGCTAAGAAATGCTATTTAACTCCGTCAAAACACTAAATGCTGAAATACATCTATTAAACGAATTCATTGAAAGTTTTGTTTTACCTGTTGCTTAAGATCATAAGGATCAGCGCCCTTTTCCTTCATGTCAGCTGTCTTGGCCGCCTCCCTCTCAACCTCTTTCTCATAAGAGGATAGCTCCTTGACAATACGTTTGCATGATGATGTCTTGATTTTCAGATTTCTAATAGTTGCCATATTTCCTTACAGTAACTGCTGCCTATTATGAAAATTAATCTTCAAAAAAAAAAAAAAAAAAAAAAAAAAAAAAAAAAAAGTCCACTTTACAACAATACTCCTTTGAATCTACTCTAGTAGTTTAGTTGATAGTAAATGTCAAGCATAGACTCTTTAGAGGGACAGCGTAAAAAATTTAGGGGCCGCCTGGCATTGTGGTGTCTTGAGAGTGATCATCTAGTTATTGCGTTTCCAAGACACGGAATCTACTGAAACCAATTCTATTATCTAATCATTCAGGGGCCATTTAAACAGTCTCGGAGTAGTTGTCACTGGTCTGGCACCCTGCTGTCCTCACAAGAGGTACACATCTTGGGGGTGTCCATCGGAAATGGTCAAGGAATACCCCGGTTAGGCCGCGTAGAACCCCATTCTTCTTTACAAGTACATTCTTATGGGGTGTTTGTTTCGGCTTATATAGCCGGCTTATGGCTTATTTGGTTTCGGGGTTATGTTTCATAAGCTCACTTTTAGTGGCTTACTGGCTTATTTTGAAACTTTTCAGCTTATAAGGTTTATTATGACATAATAAACTTATATAAGCCGAAAAGTTTAAAAATAAGCCACAAAAAAGTGAGCTTACAAAACATAAGCCCAAAGCAAAATAAGCCATAAGCCGAAACAAACACCCCCTAAAAAAATACCAAAAAAACTCTGATTATCAAAAACTTCGAAATCTCTAAACACCCCCCTAATAAAACACCATCTCTAGCATCCCATTTAGTGACTAATTATAATTTCCTATCATTTTCAAACTCTTGTTTCTGGCTTAAAAAATGTTAACAGTTATAATATAATTGCAATCAGACAGACATGATAGTTTACTACTACTAAACAATATCAGTATCTAGATCAGTAAAATGATGAGAGGGTACCTCAAGTAAAGATGAATCGAGTGATCTGGCTCTACAGTACACTTCCCTGCCCTCTTTCACTTTGAGGGTGGGCTCGAATGTCTAAAGTGTTTTTGGGCTGGACTATCCTAAGCCGACTTTTGTTTTTAGTTTCTTCAAAATTTATTACTCTTATTTTTATCTCTATTTTTCAGACTTTTATAAATGTTGTTTTTTTACAAGAATACAAGTTTTCTTTTTGTCTTTTTGATATTCATGGCATTTATAGAAAGTCTCACAATCGGACAATAGACTTTCTCACCCATATGTTTTGAAGGCTCTTTTAAGAGCCATTTCCATTGTTTGTAACTTTGTATGGTTAGATGGAAGATAAACGCCCATTCATGTATTTTGCAATCATGGAAGTCTACAATGATTTGGTGCAAGATACTAAACAACATGCAGTTTTCGATTTTGATATGTAGACAATATGAAGAACACAATTAAGACAGGTTTTAAGATACAATGTACAAACAATTTATAAGACATGAAACTTGAGACCATGCATTGCTTTACTTCTAGAGTTCTAAATGATCCGTTCTTGTTCTTCGGACAAACAATAGCCAAATGCAGTTGTGAGTTCTGGTCTGTTCAAAGATAAAATGCAAAGTATCTATCGCATAGAAGTTGTACGTGTATAAAGATTAAAAGACAAGAAAACTATACATCAAGTTCTAATAATGGTCTTGCAAGATCCACATGCTACAAATTCACAAAATTCACCAAAATCATATTTTTATGTTTGAATACTTAACCTTCACTCCAACTTGTTAACACAATATAACGTTCAATATCAAGGTACTCGTCTAAACATCAAAGAATGTAAAGTTATGGTATATAGGATATGCGTTTCCAAGTAGCATTCTGTACGTAAACTAGATTCCACTCGATTATATGAAAGTGTTAAATTGTTAAGAAGTCGATCATCAGACCATTTACCTCTATCACAAACACATGCTATAAAGACTAACAAAAGATGAATAATTAAAAACTTAAACAGGTTCATTCATTGATAAACCATAATTAACATAGAAGATACTGTGGAAGCTTCACAGACCATAAGAACACAAAACATACGCTTCACAAACTTGAGATAAAAACAAGCACAAAAGACATAACCATGACGACATTTATTTATTTAGTCTTCACCAGCCACTCCACCATAGCAACAACCTGCAACCCGCTTACATGGGCCCGAGGCTCTCAATAAAAGCAATCTTTTCAGCCCTTGTTTCATTGGTTCTCTGATATATCTGCGTCATGGCTCTGAGTTTCTCACGATCATGGTTTTGAACCATCTTAAGAAAAGCAAGCCCCTCAACAAAAGCTTCGGGTTCTGACATGTACCTGAGCCTCTCAACAAAAGCGATCTTTTCACGCATACTAGCCTCAGTTTCATTGATCATCTGCATCAACTGCATGATGGATTTGGCTTTCTCAACATCATGGTTTTGCAGCATCCTAAGACCAACAAGCCCCTTTTCAGAACCTAGGAGTACTGACCTGTCCTTAACAATATTCATCTTTTTGCACAACTCTGTGTTGTCTTCAATAAACCTCAGATCCTCGGCAATCTCCCCTTGGATATGCAGGATCATTTTTTGGGATATTGAGTTTGAACCTGAAGACATTTTTCTGATTTGTTCTAGCTTGGGATGTTTTGTGACATTGGTGATGTTATTGTTGCTTTAAATATAGGTGGCCAAGTGGAATTTGAAATAATTATGCAGCAAACGAATCGTTTTGCATACTCGCGTGGTCTTCCATGCCACAAGTAACTGACATTAGCAATAAATGATTTGCAACAAGGCCTACTATTAATAAAAATATTTAAAATTAAGCAATACAACTTTTAAAGCTATAAGTACAACAACAAATGCTACTTATAGAAATTCCTCTCAAATTTAATTATAACATACAATTAATACTAACATTAAATACAATAAATAAATCATTATGTACATTAAATACAATTAATTTACTTGTCAATAAATACAATTAATGCACTTATTAAAACACCCCTTACATAAAAAATACAAATTATCAAGCATATTATACAATCAACTTAAATACAATTCCTGCATTAAATGTCACTAATACAAATAATAAATCATATTATACAAATATTCAAGCCCGAACGGGCAATGAGCCAAATGGGCTCGATCCCGAACGGGCACGGGTCAAACGGGCTCGAGCCCAAACGGACACGAGCTAAACGAAATTTTTAATATCCATAAATTTATTGTCAAAAAGAACATAATAAACTAAAATATATTCAAATATTGTACAAACCAAACAAATTACTAAACAAAATAATAATAATAATAATAATAATAATAATAATAATAATAATAATAATAATAATAATAAATAAAATATTACAAACTAAGCAAAATTTTATCAAACTTTTGCTATAAAAAACTAATCAGCAAAACTATTACCAAAAAATATACAAATAAAGTAAATTATTAGCCGAAAAAATTAAATTACAGAGTGCCTGCAACTACATCGCGTGGGGACCCTGCTAATATTAATGAATAGATCAAAAGATCTCGTAGAGATGATACATTTGAGGAAACTAAAATTACAGAACCGGGCTAAATACACGCTTGACGTTCTCAAATTACATTCTTGATTGATAGATTGATTTGATGGTAATATTATTTTACAACCCAATAGAGTTCCGAATAAAGGATTAGGTAGGTCCAAAATAAGTATCTTTGTTTAAAGCGAATAGTGTGAGTTACTCGTCCCTCGTCGTTGCCACGATTGCAGCTCCTCATCCCTCGCCACCATGCCTCCTAAATTACTCATCCCTCACCATAAATGGCTCCTTTTCTGCACGACAAGGGTGCATCTCGTCCTTTTTGTCAGTTTTTTTTTTTTTTTTTTTTTTTTTTTCTCTAAAACTTATAAATGTTATATATTTAGGAATGTTTAAGTTGTAATGTTTTATACACTTGTAACGTTTTTTAAACTAGGAAATGAAAATACATTGAACATCGAATTGAAAATACATTAAACATCGGATTGAAAATACAAAGTACGATTAAAACATTAAACTACGATACGGTAATTAAAATAAACTACGAATTAATAAAATGAATCATCTGAGACCCAGCCCTCCTCACTCGAAGACTCTGATTCCTGAGTGTCAAACCAGTTGCTCCTTCATATTGTTATTTGTGTTTTAAATTTCGTATCATGTTCTTTTTTTCGTATCATTTTTTTACAGTATAGTTATTTTACGTTACGTATGTTTTTTATTGTGATGTATTGCATTTGTATTTTTAATGAAATGAATTTAGCTTATTTGAAAATTTGAATAAAAAAAATAAAGTTGTAAGTGGTGAGCCCCAAATGAGTAAGTTGAAGTTAGTTGTGAGTGAGGGGGTTGTAAAAGGAGGTTTGTTAAAATGATGTGGCACCTCGTATAATTAGTTGTGAGTGAGAGGGTTGTAAAGGGATGGGGCAAAATGGTACTATTTCGGAAACCTGAAAACAGGCTTAAACCTTCAATAGAAGAACATCCCATACTAGAGTGATGGGTGATCGGAATTCGGAGTATGCAAACAGCAAACTTGCTTTACAATACACTGCCCTCTCTCTTACATTGAGGGTGGGTTCAAATGACTAAAGTGTTTGGGCTGGACTATCACTATCCTAAGCCCACTTTTGTTTTTTTTGTTTCTTCAAAAATTTAATATTCTATTATATTTATTTTTATTTCTATTTTCAGAGTTCTATAATATGCTACAGTATTTATTTACGTTTTTACTCCGAATTTTATATTACAGAGAAGGGGTTGGATTTCATCTATAATCATATCAGTGGACAACCATAGTTTACTTTTTTTCGTAGTGTTGTTAACGTTGTTGAACCACAATATCATAAGGATGTGGGCTCGCTCCTTCAGCATATAATTCAATCCATTGGAGTAACTCATTATATACCTGATCATGTGCATACTTAAAATCATCCAAATGCAGACGAACATCCGCACTGCTTAGAATAGCAGGTAGCAACAATTATGTGTCAAGTTCTACTACCACGTCCATGGACCACCATTTCCTAAAACACAAAGACAATCATGTAAGAACAACATTACAGAAACACATCTGACAAATACACATAGATTATGCAGCCCAAAAAAGACCAACATTTTCCACCCTGTGTTCCTTTCCGAATACTTGATTCAGTTCGCTCTGTTTCTTTAGTCAGATTATTTGTTTATCTAGAGTTATTTTTGAAATTAGTGACACGATTATTGGACTTTTCAGTATACATTTGACATCCTAAACATGTTATTAAGGGGGCTGCTTCATTAACCAACCAATACTCCAAACTCAAAACATTATTAAACAAAAACAAACCTATGTATCACTTTCTACCCTCTTTGGTTAATGGGAAATAACGACTTCATCTACCCCCCTGCATCATAAAACTATTACATTTTATCACTAGGCTAGGAGAGTTACCCGGAGCTATTCCTTGTGGGGTGGACAATGGCTGGTGCCAAAAGGCACCCGGGGTCAGGGTGTTCCCGCCAATCTACACCTTTTTGTGGATAAAACTATTACATTTTTTAGCTGTTCCAAGTTTTCAACTACAACAATCCTATGTGCAAAAACATGTAAAAGATAAAAATAAAAAGAAAAGGGGTAGATGAAATAAGGAATAATTTTTACATACAAAATTCGGTATCAAAATCCAAATCACCATCTTCTTCATAACAACACACTGTGTCGGCCGTTACTGCCATCACCACCGTCAATCTTTCGGGTCGTTCCAGGACACGTGCACATATTGGATAACTATGAAGATGAATTTGGTTCGTATCATTAATACAACGCCGTACCAACAGCAACGCAACGGCTACGGCTACCCAAAAACAGAAGACAACGCAAGAGGTCCACAAAACAGACAGTCAGCAGTTCCAGAAAAGGCGTACGAAGAAGATAAGTATGAAGATTCAGGCAGTGGCAGAGTTATCAAAGAACAGAGGGGCTCAGAGATATTGGGCTTGGACAACTGTTTTGGGCTGGATCAAAATATCGAGAATCAAAACGACAGGGTGTAGCGTCGTTTTCGACGCTACATTATATATATGGTAATAATAACAACAACGACGTAATAAATGTTATTTTTTTAAAAAATACAAGTTTTCTTTTGATATTGATAATCATAGCATGTATACAGTTCTCATGATGCCTTGACGTGCTATGTGTGAGTCATGTCTTTTGAGTAGTCGACAATCTTCGAGTCATAAGTAAAACTTTGAGCATTGCATTTTTAACATATCTTGGATATAAAAAATATCATATCCTAAAGGACCGTCTATAAGAGCACTCGGTGTGTTAACATTTTAGGTGGGTGAAAGCTTAACATTTTCGAGTTAAACCCACGTTAACCACATCGCCCCCCGCGTTAAAGCCACATAAAACCTCCACATTAAAGCTTTAACGCTGCGTTAAAGGTGATATTTTTTGTGAGTTAGCTTTAACTTCTACACCTTGTGGTGAGTTAAGCTTTAACTCAGTTTTTTTTTTTTTTTTTTTTTTTTTTTTTGTTTTTTTATTTTAAATTATGATAAAAGTGGAGCACAAAATGTTGAATTAAGGTTGAGTTATGATAAGAGGTGTTTTTTTTAGTTAAGGTTAAAAGTTTAAAGCTGATATGGCGCTGACGTGACACTATGTGAAAGTTTAACCCATGGTGATGACACCTTGTGCTCTAAGAACACATGAGATTGTCTTGTACATCAGGTGTTTTTGGGAGGGGTTTATATGAGGTTTATGGGGGGCTTAAATTTCAAAAATAATCCCCAGCTCAAAAATAGATCTCGTTTGGCGTAAAGGCTTATAGGAAGATTTTTGAAATTATAAGTCTCGGCCTCGAAAATGAGGTTAAAATTTTTAGATGAGGCTTCTAATATTTTAAATTACTTACTGCCTACAAAAATATATAATATATACATATATTAATTTAAATAGAGAATAACTTGGGTAAAATTTTTGTAGCCAATAGACTAGTCTTCATAAAAAATATACAAGAAATGAATCAAAAACCCACAATAAATAAATAAATAAATAAATAATCAGAGAGCCATAAAAAGAAATGAATCAAACACCCACAATAAATAAATAAATAAATAATCAGAGAGCCATAAAAAGAAATAAGAACTCATATTTAGAGCACAAAATTGTAGTTAATTAGCTATAAAAAAAATTGTAGCCAATTAGCTACAAATAATGAGTATATGTTTTTTTAGTAATTTTACAATAATAAGCACAAACTTAAACTAATTTGCCAAACAAATTTATTAAAATAAAAATTTTAATTTCGGTTTATATTATATAAGCCTAGTCCCAGCTCCAGCCCATTTTGCCTAACATATCCACTCTTCAACTTTTAATCGATCATTGTCCTTAATCGCGAGCAAGGAGGCGAGAGTTCCCCCCTTTTATCATGCTCTTACATTGTACTACAAATTTATTGAGCAGGTAAAGGAGAATTATTTGTATCTTCTTCACTCTCAGGTGCTTGGACGATCACAGCCGGATAATAGACGCTCACCCATATGTTTTGAAGTCTCTTTTAAGAGCCATTTCCATTGTTTGAATGGTTAGATGGAAGAATAATACCCATTCATGTATTTTGCAATTATGGAAGTCTACAGTGATTTTGTATTAAATATTAAACAATATACAGTCTTCGAATTTGATATGTAGACAATATGAAGAACACAATTAAGATAGGTTTTAAGATACAATGTACAAACAATTTATAAGACATGAAACTGGAGACCATGCGGTGCTTGCTTCTAGAGTTCTAGCTAGATGAACCGTTCTTGTTCTTCAGACTAACAATAGCCAAATACAGTCGTGAGTTCTGGTCTCTTCAAAGATAAAATGCAAAGTATCCATCCCATAAAAGTTGTACGCGTATTAAGACAAGAAAGCTATACATCAACTTAAGCTATTTACTAAAATGTGCAACTAGTGACCTCTCGAGTACTTGACTACTTGGATAATGGACTTATAATAGCCAAAATTCCCACTAAATAAGCCAACACAAACAACCCCTTATCTGTACTTTCTAAACGCAATAAGCAACCAGAAGGAAACGGATATTTTTGGTCAGTCTCTAGGACATGAGTTTCCAAGTAGCATTCTGTACGTTAGTAGGTTCCACTCGATTATATGAAAGTGTTAAATTGTTAAGTCATCACACCATTCACTTCTATCACGGAACATTTTTATGATGCGATAAATACTAACAAAAGATGATCAGTAATTAAAAACTTAAACAAGTTCATTCATTAAGAAACCATGACATAGATGATATATATAGTGGAAGCTTCACAAACCATAAAAACACAAAGCATGCATACGCTTCACAAACTGAGAAAATAAAACACAAAAGACATAACCATGACGACATATTTATTTAATCTTCAGAAGCCACTCCACCATAGCAACAACCAGCAACCCGCTTACATGTTCCTGTACTTCTCAATAAAAGCAGTCTTTCGACGGATGCCAGCCTCGATTTCATTGATCATCTGCATAAACAGCATGATGGTTTTGGCTTTCTTAAGATCATGGTTTTGCAGCATCCTAAGAAAAGCAAGCCCCTCTTCAGAAGCTGGGACTGGGAGTTCTGGTCTGTTCCAAACCTGATTGGTCAACATCTTGCACATCTCCGTAAACTCTTCAATAGACTTCAGATCCTCGGCAATTTCCCTCTGGAAAAACAGGATCATTTGGTCGGCTAATTTGTTTGAACCTGATGCTTCTGCAAGCTCTTGGAGAATAGACATTTTTCTTATTTTTTCTAGCTATGTGTTTTTTTGTTTAAGAAATGACACTAGTGATGTTATTGTTGCTTTAAATATAGGTGGCCAAGTAGAACTTGAAATGATTATGCAGCAACGGAATCGTTTTGCATGCACACTCTTCCATGCAAGTGGGGTGAGCAAAATAACCGAAAAAAACCGAAAGTGGTCAAAAACCGAAAAAACCGAACCTAAGTAACCGTTCGAAACAAAAATCGATTGTTCGGTTTTACTATTTCAAAAACCAAAAATTACGATTCAGTTTCGGTTTTTATCCATAAACCAAACTGTAAAAACCGAACCGAACTGGTTTTATTATATAATAATATATAATTAATATACTACCTCCGTCACATAATAATTGTCCACTTTGACTTTTTTAAGTCTTATTTATTCCACTTTAACTATAAATATTTTTATTTGTGTAATATAATACTTAATGAATAATACTCGAATAGATTGTGTTTTTAATGTATTTTTATTTGGTATAATTTTCATCAAGTATTATATAACACAAATAAAAAGATTAATGGTCAAAGTTTAACAAAAAAGACTCAAAAAAGTAAAAGTAGACAATTATTATAGGACGGAGTGAGTAATATAAATAAAATAACTAAATAAATCAAATTTATAAATTCATATTCATTTTATAGGTGGATTTATAATATATTTATCTTAACGTTTATATGTGTGTTTGTCGTGTCGTATGTTTACTTGACAATATATCAATGAATATGTGACAATAATCATACTAGTTGTATGTTTATTTGCATGTGTGCGTGCCTCATCTATATGTTTTTTTTTTTGTTTTTTTTTTTTTTGTTGGGTAACATGGGTTTCCGACTCGACATTGCGAGTCGACTAATCCCACGGCGACTACCCTTTTGGATAGTTCGGAGTCGGCGCAGGTGAACCTCCGTGGCCTCATCTATATGTTTGTAATTGTAGAAATACGAGATAAATATTTTTAGGCTTATATTGACAAAAAGTAAAAAAGATAAACAAATTTTCTATGTAAAACAAGTTTGTTGTTATAAATTGGCCAAGCCCGAACTTACACGGTTAAAAACCAAAAAATCAAACCAAAACCGATAATAAACCGTTAAAAACCGAACGATTTCGTTTTTGGGTTCTATAAAAACCGAATATTTGTTCGGTTTCGGTTTTAGCGAAAAATCGACTCAAATCGAACCGTGCACACCCCTCGCGAATCTACATTAGTTTCTTTGTACTTAGGAAGTAACTAGATCTCACTAATTGAGATGAAAAGGCATCGAAAGTAAAACGCTAGTTATAAATGATTTGAAACAACTTTTTCTACTTCCTACCTTTGGTGTGATTCAGTATTAAGGCTATGTTTCTTTTTTTGTGTTAGTGGAGGGAACATGAGGCCCAACAATTTAATTTTAATATATTACTATTACTTTTCTTGTTTGGCTCACTAATTCCACTATATCATCTTAATTTGGAGAGTGTGAAATATATGTCTCTCCCCAATAAGATGATGCAAGAGACTGTAGGACCCATTTGTCCCTTAGCTAACAAAAAAAATAAACAGCCCCTAAGTGTCACTGTAAGTGTTTAGTAAGCTTACGTGGTTTAATCAAGTGGAAAAACAAACTTAAGGGTTAAGATAAATAGTCAAAAAGGACAAAAAGTCATAAACATTGTCGAAAAAAATCATAAACATTCTTACCACTCTATTTTCACCTAATGTATTGTATAGATTCTCTTTATGTGAATCGCAACATCAACGAAAAAATTATTAGCAGTGGTTCAGTGGCTTTATGTGAATTGTAACGTCAATGAAAAAAATATTAGCAGTGGTTCAGTGAGCAAAGACCAAATGTACAAAAATTGACTAGATATTAGCTATGCCAGGAGCTATACTGACATTAATGCATCATAGATTGTACACTCGTCTGCAAAGAAGATAATGAGATGTAAGACTGATACTATAGCGAATAAGACCGTATCAAGATGACACTCGAGCTCGTGATATCAATAACAATTCAGCTTTCTTTTTATTAAATCAAACAATCATAATAAGTAGCTCACAACAAAAAAACATACCTTCACAAAACTAAGGTGGTGTTTGTTTTTCATAAAGAGGCTCTTAACAACCTCTTAATCTGAACTGTTTAGACACGGTCAGACATTTTGGTCGTTCAGACCGTTTGTTTTTTTTCTTCCCGTTCAGACGTGTTCAGAGGCAGTAAAATCTTAATAGCAGTCGGACACTTGGGTCATGTCTGGTAGCTCGAGATAGAAAGCTGACGTGACAACCGAAAAGTTGGATGAATATGGGTCACCACTGTGCCCAGCCTAAGAAAAAAGAACCACAGTTAGCCTCACTACGGGAGAGGGTTCCCATAGTCAATCTCCGGTGTGAGAGTAAATATTTAGTGAGAGAAGGTATATGTGTGTTTTAGTGAGAGAAAATCATATCGTTAACCATGGTTGATGCCCTCCTTTTATAGTTGGACTATCCTTGTCGATACATGGTGATTACGGGTCGTGACAGTGATGTTTATGGGCGGGAAACACCTAGAGGTCAAACCCTTTGATTGTTTGATTATCTTGACGGTGACGCTTTTGGGCGGGATACGAGATGTTTCCCTTTATGGAGTCTTCCCAAGTCAGTCACGCGATTCCAGATAATATTCCTTACTCTTTTAGTTGATCAGTGGTTCAGATCCCCGGGTTCATTCTGGATTTGATGTCCTTTCGGGTCGATTGCCGAGCTGCGATCACTTACATCGAAGTTCACAACTTGTCTCGGTCTTGCCAGTGCCAACGTTAATGCAGTCTGGACTGTTCCCGGGTCTGGACTTATTTATCTTTGGTTGTACTTGACCCGATCCTTTTGGGTTTTGGTGGACTATACGTGATCATGTCCCCAGTCTAATATACTTGTTGGTAGGAGATAAGTATGCTAGACTTAAGTTATTACTTTCCGCAGTTCTCCGTTCCACGTTTCCTGTCTCGATGACTATATTTTCCATTATGCCTTATCTTACGCGTTACAGCTGGCCTTTGGTAGTCGCAAACCATTCTCAGCCGCGTATCTTCTGACTGATGTAACATTTTAGCATCTGGCCGTTCGTTTACTGACATTATCACAACGGTTCATTTGTTTTGATTTTGACCGTTAAATGTGTGTCCAGGGACGTGACTGCATTTTGACCTTTCGATTTTAGTGATGTGTTTGTATTTTTTTGCGTATAAATACCTAAACGTTGCTTTCATTCTCACCGCTCCATAGACTCATGTTTGACTTTCCCATCTTCTCTTCCTTTTGTTTGAATTTAGATGGCTAGGGAAACCATTGACACAGTTAAGTCCGTCTTAACACAGTTAGATTTAAATAGCTTTTGTCAGACATATAATATCCCTTATGCGTTAGAACCAACTCTTCATGGCCCCAATGACACTATTAAAGATGCACCTTAAGGGAAAATTGGTGTTTATACCCGCTTTTTTAAATATGCCAAATCTAGGATACCCCTCTCGGATTCTACTTAGTGTATTAGAATACTTCTAAATTCATTTGTCACAAATATCAGTGTTAGTGGCGGCTAGGGTTAGCCATTTTGATATCCTTAGCCGTGTTCACGGTGGTGTCCTTACCACCCCTTTGTTTAGAAAATTCTATTATGTCGGGCTGAACAATGGACGTCTCACATTAGAGAAAAGGAAATGGCCCAAGTCATTAGTTGTCCCTATTTGTTATACTTCCCCTGTGACTCTCTAAAGAAATGGAAAGAATTTTTTATTTTTTATTATTTTACTTATTTTATTTATTTATTTTTTTATAAACAATCTCATCCGCTAGATTAATACCAGTTTTCATCCATAACTTTTTCAACTTTTGTATCAGTAATTTTGGTTGGATTGAACAAGCCTTAACTAAAGTAACTAATCAAAACTATAGAAAGTTAGAAGCTAAGGTGTCGTTTAGTTGTTGAATTTTTTTTTTTTTTCTCTTTTTCCGTTTTTAAATTCCTTTAGAAGAGAATGATTTTTTTTATTTAGAGAATAGTTGAGAATTTTGAAAACCCGTTTAATTGGAGTTATATTTTCCTTTTTTAAAAATAATAAGAAGATTAACTCAAATTGCGAGGTAGCGGCGACGGTGGGCGGTTGAAGATGACATGAGAGATTAAAAGTAGAATGGTGTATTTTTTATTTTTTTTTTAGGTAATTGAGGAAAAAAATGAGAGAAAAAAAAGTATGGGTTTTTTAATTTCTTAACTAAAATTTAGGAAATGAGATTTTTTTTAATTGTTTGAAAAAAGCGTGACTAAACGGATTTTCTATTTTTTTCATTTTCACATAAAAAAATTTACTAGAAAAATGATACTACGTATTTTTCACTAAATAAACGCACACTAACCTTTTAGACCCAAAAACAAAAGGAAAACCCAAAACCCAAACACAAAAATATTCAAAACGAAAAGGAACATACTAAGCTTATTTAACATTTTTGAAATCTAATCCTAGATATGGGTAAACAACATCCCGCGCGGAAGAGGACAATGAGTTTATTAACAAAGGGTATGATATATTGACCCTCCCTAAATGGATATACTAACCCTCCCTACTTAGATAGGGAGGTACAATGCACTTTTTTTTTTTTTTTTTGAAATATTTTGTATAATATATTTTAGGGTGTATGATGTATTATATATAATGTATTTTGTATAATGTTTATTTATTATGTTTATATAATTGACGTGTAATGTATTTTATTTAAGTAACAACAACAACAGCGTCACATTAAAAATTACCACATTAAATAATTACAACAACAACTGTTATTATTTAATTAAACAACACCCTTAACACATTATTTAAAGCTACAACATCTACGACATATGAAGATTATTCATCTCATTTAAAAGATCATGGAGCCGGGCACTTGACTGACAAACGTGATCCTCAGGATTCCTTGCCATTTCTAACTCCATCTCCAGCGCCTTTATTCTTGCCTTCAACAACTTGGTCTCATTATCTTTAGCAACGCAGTTTGAGCAATGCGTTGAAGAAGATGCTGCTGAAGAAGAGGCTTTATTAAAGTGCTCTTCTTCAAATTCATCTTTTCACTTGAAGTATCGACACCCGTAGTCTTTTGTACCTGGTTGTTACATGTTAAGAAAAAAAATAAGAAATGTATTTTTAACAAATAAATTATTTACATAACTAAGCAAACGTATAATTATTTACCACTGAAAGAGGAAATGCATAAAATTGTCGCTCACGACTACCTTCTTGCCAGGATGTCCGTTTTATAATAAATCCTCTATCACATCGACACCATAAAGGATTTCTTCGGCCCATTTGACCAAAGAATTTGCATAATAATTTACAACATCAATTAATAATGTTATTACTAATTTAAACAAAGTAATTTTCCACAATAATAAAAAAAATCATTCGAATTATATAAATAAGCAGTTAGAGTTCAAAGGTTTGTCAAATAACATACATATTGAAAATAAAGACATACAAAGGCAAACTACTATCAAGATACTAACTACTATAATTGTCCACCTGCTCCAGCAACTTCTCTATCTCTTTCGTCCTCTTCTCAAAAGTCTCTAACTGCTCTCGAAACTCTACAGCCGCTTTCTCTAAATCACTCAACCTATATGCATGCTCATTCAACGTAACATACACATCACCTATATCTCTCCTATCATGCTTAATTTCCCTCCTCAATCCTTTGACATCAAATTGTCGCTCACACAACCTCCTCGACATCGACACATAGCGACCCCGACGCCAAGAGATGTCCTCCCTCAAACGACTCAACTCTGCCCTAAGTTCGGCAGGAGAAACTCGTGGTCTGGTTGAAGACTCGCCAACTTTAAAAGTAGATCTGACCTCCGTCGCAAGTGCATGACCTAAGGCATCTGAAGTGTCTGACTCATAAGTGATATTAAATATGGCTGGCAAAGGTGGCAAAGGAAGAACCTCCTCATCATCAACATCATCATCATCAGCAGCAGCAATCTCATTAACACCATCAGCAGCAGTAACAATCTCATCAACATCATCAGCATCATGATCATCCATCTCATCATCAGCAGCAGCAATCTCATCATCATCATCCATCTCTGGATCCATCTCATCATCAGCAGCAGCAATCTCATCATCATCATCCATCTCATCATCATCCATTTCTGGATCCTCTTCTGGACTAGGTGGTGTCAGTGCGGGATCAGGGGGTATAACTGGTGCAGAACTAACACTCTACAAAAAAGAAGACTTTTAAGTTTCAAACAATTAACATTTAAATAAATCAATAATCATTTTCAAACAATTTACATTTAAATAAATGAATAATCATTTACAACATTTTCAAACAATTTACATTTAAATAAATGATTAATCATTGACAACATTTACAAAATTTGTCGATGGTTATATATTGCTTCCCATTCGTTTGCAACTGGCTGTTTGAACCACCTCCATTTTGGGTGGTTATGTGGTAGTGGAGAATCTCTGTCTAGATTGAGACAAATGTAATGAGCACCACTGTTCTCCCCCACACGCGCAATAACATTGGGGTCAATTCCATGTGATGGGTTTGGACCAGAAAATAGTGGAAAACATGTGAACCAACCCTGACGGTCTATATATACAAGAAGTCGGTTAATAGCTGAAGCGATGACCAGACCCGTGTTTGGCATCGTCATCCAGTAATCTTCAGGCGCTGGTCCATTAAATCAGTTTAATGTATCACGAAGCATGTAAAAGTCTTCTTGCCCCCACATACTCACGTAAGTTATACTATGTGCTTGTAACTCTTGCATTAACATGTATCTAACATCGGCCCACCTATTTTGGTCTTGCAGAATACTGTGGGCAATGCACCAAAACCCACAATTTCCGTCACCTAGCACATTATGTATACTTATTACCAGTGAACGGAAAATCTCTGGAATGCGATCAATAAAATCCTCGCTATCCTTATCTCCAACGTAAAATCTGTGTCTTATTTTTTGACCCGTGTACGAACTATGTCTTGCAGGTTCTTTGGCGCGTTTCGGGACTTTAGTAGATCTTGAATTTGTGCTTCTTCGGTGATTCATGGTTGGCACATCATTCAAGTCCGGGACTTCATTCAAGTCCAAAACTTTTGTAGCCTGCGACTTTTTGTCCTTTGCACGCGGACGTCCACGGGTATTTTTCTGAACATCAGGTTGACGTATGTCCACAAATTCTGGTTGGAACATCCCTCTCACCTTCGTTAACATGCTTTTCTTGACAAACGAAGTCGCTTTGCTAAAAATTTTTTTGAATTCTCGCATGTTCTCTTCAAAAGCAATATCCTCTTCATGGTCACTAGAAGGACCATCTTCAGATGGACCATGTTCAGGCAGTGGCTTATTGATAACAGGCCACGGGACGGATAGGGTTCTCCAATAAACATCAATTGCATCCAATGGAATGGGCCGTTCTGCATGAGTTAAAAGTGACTTATATAAGTTACTGATATTAATGTGGAAAAATAAGTTGATAGTCATAAAATGAATATACTTACCATGAATTCGATAAAATTCAAATTCGCAGAAGCATGGTAGTCCATAAACTGTCCGCAACTTATGGCTACATTTTTCTACGGCGATATCCAGGTTAAGTTCTTTATGCATGTGGTTGAAAGCATGTTTTGAAACTTTGTACCACAATTCTGAAAATATTGGTATGTCACATTTATTGAATTTCTCGTTCATGCTTCTATTAAAACTCTCTTTTATCGCAGTTTCTTGCGCAATGAGAATTTTATCAACCGCACTCAACAACCTGTCTAAGTTGGACTGTGTGCCGTCCAAATATAATTTCAACAACGCGTGGTGACTCTCAACTCTACACGTTGTTGTCTGGCCGTAACAGTGATATTGATCGATGATACACGAGACAAACATCTTACCGTAATCTCGCAACAAGTTATTCAGATACTGAGCAATACCTGAAAAAAAATAATGAACTAACAAAAGGTCATTCGGGTTTTTATTTACTAAATAATAAAAATCAGTGAATTAATAATTAAGTACCTGCACGATTGACTAGTCGCTGTTGTAGGTGTTCGTAATGATGCGCGAAATCTCTGCGTGTCGGAGCTTTAATCATATGATCCCATTTCCATTTGATGGATTCATAATCCTCTAATGAAACACATCTATTTCTGCAATGTTGAAGAATATTTTGCTGTATATGCCATCGACAGAGTAATCTGTGAACATCAGGAAATTCCGCTTTGCATGCCCCAACCAACGTTAAATCTCTGTCGGTGACGATAACACGCGGGTAGTATCTTTGATCTATCACTAACTTCACACGTTGCAATACCCATTGAGAATTAAACCCTTTTTCACTTTTAAAAAGCTATACCCCATTGAGAATGTTTTATTTGTCGAAGTTACTCCGACAATTTCCAATAATGGCAATTTAAACATTGTGGTATTGTACGTGGAGTCCATAAGCATGATTTGAGGGAATGTACACCATAGAGCATATGATGTGGGGTGAACAAAAAATAGTTCCTCAAGCTGATTTTGCTCATTTACCCTATCGTAATATATATACCCTGCATCCCTTAAATGTGAGTAAAGGACTTGAATTGGAGTTCGACCACCTTCTCTGATTTTCCGGATCTTACCTTGTGCGTTGTATATAGTTCTAACGCTAGACACGTTATCCGGATTACGACCCTGTATTGTCGAAAGTATATTACGTGGTCATACGTTATAACCTGCTAATTCTTCGACCAAACCGAACTCATCCTCCTTTAATCGCATTGCATATGGGAAACCATGCAACGACTCTGCCAAATCATGATTATGGCTATCATCTTTCACCCTCAAAATCCAAAAATCACCCGTCAGATGATATTTCGCCACTAATTTGAATGGACAACCCGTTTTAAAGGTACTGGTTTGCCGTTTTCCACTACCTTCAGGTGTATATTTTCCACCCTTTGAACACCTATAATTTATTTCGTACAGATAACCCTTTCTGCTTTGGTTCTTCTTTTAACAATGACAAAACCGAGCTCACAGGCTATACTTTGCACCCACTCAGTTAATTGCTCGTAAGAACCGAACGCCTGAAAGTACATTTTTACCATTACAAAAAAATTTTACAAATACATTTTACAAAAATGACAAAAATTACGTTTTTACTAATAAAATTTACAATTACAAATAACTTTTACAAAATTACATTTTTAACTTTTTACAAATAACTTTTACAAAATTACATTTTTTAACTTTTTAGAATATATAAAAAAAACTTTTTAACTTTTTACAATATACAAAAAAACTTTTTCACTTTTTACAAAATACATTTTACAAATAACTTTTTACATTTTAGAAAATACATTTTACAAAATACATTTTATAAATAACATTTTACAAAATACATTTTATAAATAACATTTTACAAATTACCAAAATACAAATTACATTTAAAAAAAATAAAAATAAAACGTGTTTTACGCGTCCCCCCACACACAGTTTTATCTCACACACACTCACCACATACTCACATAACGCTCTTATCTCACACACACCCCTCTCATATCCTCTCTTCTCTCTCTCTCTCTCTCTCTCTCTCTCTCTCTCTCTATTAACTCTCTCATTTTTTAGATCTAAAACATGGTTTTAGATCTAAAATTGGTGGTTTTGGTAATGTTTATGCTGTGAGTGTGTGTGATAAGAGCGTTATGTATGACTGAGGTACGTTAATATACTTTTTCTGGGTGGTTTTGGTGATGTTTATTTGGGGTTTTTTGAAAAAGTGAGTGATTTATTTCAATTAATGTTTGTTAATTGAAATATTTGTGGTTAATTAACACGGATCTATATTAATTTAATGAAACACCTAATATTTAAAAATTAGGGTTTTGAAAAAAATTTGTGGGTTTTTGAGAAATTGAATGATTTATTTCAATTAACGTTTGTTAATTGAAATATTTGTGGTTAATTTTAACAGATCTATGTTTAATTAATTAAATGCTTAATTTTTTAAAATTAGGGTTTGGTTTGGTGGTTCTGTGGAGTATTTCTGTGATTAAATGGTGATTCTGTGGTGTATTATGGGTTTGGGAAAATTAGGGTTTGAGAAAAAGTCGGGGGTTTTTGAAAAAGTGCAAGATTTATTTCAATTAACGTTTATTAATTGACATATTTGTGGTTAATTTTAATAGATCTATGTTTAATTAATTAAACGCCTAATTTTTTAAAATTAGGGGTTTGGTGGTTCTGCGGTGTATTTATGTGATTATATTGTGATTCTGTGGTGTATTATGGGTTTGGAAAAATTAGGGTTTGAGAAAAAGTTAGGGGTTTTTGAAAATGTGCAAGATTTATTTCAATTAACGTTTGTTAATTGACATATTTGTGGTTAATTTTAACTGATCTATGTTTAATTAATTAAACGCATAATTTTTTAAAATTAGGGTTTGGTTTGGTGGTTCTGTGGTGTATTTCTGTGATTATATTGTGATTCTGTGGTGTATTATGGGTTTGAAAAATTAGGGTTTGAAAAAAAGTTGGGGGTTTTTGAAAAATTGGTGTATTCGGTGGTGTATTATGTGTTTATATGGTGATTATATGGTGACGTTGGTGATTTCACCACTAACAAAATCACTTGTTTGATATTGTTAGTGGTTTTGTGGTGGATTATATGTGATATGTGACTGCTTTGGTGGTTCATTGGTGCAGGTTTTTGTGATATATGTGATACTAAGTAGGGAGGGTCAATATATCCTACCCCCTATGTTGGTTCTGTGATGATTATGTGGGTAGGTTAACACCTTGATCTGCCACCATAGAGTGGTATGAATACCTGCTCTGGCCTACCACATTCCCCACAGACTTGGGATGAAACTGTTTTTTTTTTTAAATAATAGAAAAGGCAATGATGATTTTATAAAAAAAAAAAAAAAAAAAAAAAAAAAAAAAAAAAAACTAGATTTTGGCATGGCATTTCCAAATGGACAGGCAAATAAACTATTAATTTGTAACATTTGATGTTGCAGCCAAACATGATGAGCAATATATATATGAATCTGAGCCTTTACATGTTCTGTGTTAAATGGTGAGTTCGACATTTGCTTAAAAACCGACTTTCTTTGCTTGTGTTACTTGTGCTGCTTGTGAGGTGTATCCTCTTGTGAAACTTGTTTCACTTGTGTAACATGTGCTTGATACTGTTGAGCTTGTGATGATTTAACAGGCTTTTGTTGGCTTTTGTTGAATGTGAGCTTGTGAGAATCTGGTTGTGGAATCTGAGTTTGTGAGAATATTATGGTACTTGTGTTGGCTTTTGTTGGGAATTTGTTGAATATGAGCTTTGGTTGCTTGTGTTTCTTGTGTTACTGAGCTTGTGAGAATCTTATGGTACTTGTGTTGGCTTTTGTTGGGAATTTCTTGAATATGAGCTTGTGAGAATCTGGTTGCTTGTGTTTTTTGTGTTGCTTTGGTCAAAACATGGACCTTGTGTGCAAAAGGCGATGACGAATGGGTTTTTCAACCCCGAATGGATGGCAAACAATTACGTTTGCAACCTTCAAATCCGAGCCTTACTAAACCTATTTTTTTTAAATTATGTTTTCAAATCCGAGCCTTTTTCGGCGATGACGAAAACCTGCACTTGGACTTTTTTTGTGTTTGTGTTTTTTTGCTTGTGTTACTTGTTTTGCTTGGACAAAAACCTGCACTTGGACTTTTTGCTTGTGTTACTTGTGTTGATTGTGTCAAAACCTGGACTTGGGACTTTTGTTGCTTGTGTTACTTGGGAAAACCTGGACTTGGACAAACCTGGACTTGTGTTTGCTTGTGTTGCTTGGAAAACTTGGACTTATACAACCTGGACTTGTGATTTTGCTTTTGGGACAAAACTATGACAACAAAGGACAAAAAATAAAAAATAAAAAAATAAAAAATAATAAAAGTACACATAGTACCCTACCCTATGGGAGGGTTTGGTACTTGCCTCCCATAGGGAGGGTTCGGTTAGTGCATCCCTATTAACAATGAAGTTTAATAAAGAAAAACTCGGAGCCAAAAGCAAAGGTTTTAACATGTCCCAAGCCAGCACCTGATACCAAAATTTATGACTCAATATACATACACATGATTAAACTTCAAGACTGCCCATTGATAAACTTATTTCAAACTGAAGTTGGAATGTTTGTTTTGACCAGATGATAAACTATAGATCATGTACAGATTTCATGGTCCAAGTATAGGTTCGCCATCATGTCACACACTTCAATAACACCGCATTACATGTTACAACAAGTACCTATTAATCCCAGTGTTCTAAAAGGCGCGCATTGACGCCTCAAAGGCGTGAGACGTCACCTTCACGCCACGCAATAGACCAAGGCGTCGTCTTAAGGCTTGGCATGAGATGAGGTGCGATAAGGCGCTATAAAGTGTACTGGTATTTGAGACGTTTAAGGGATTTATTAGTAATTCGAATTTGGACATTGTATTTGAGGTTTACTGATATTTGGCGTTTAGTGGTTTACTAGTATTTGAAGAAGATTACAAATATAAAGGGAGTTTCTTGAAATTTATTGCTTATGTATAACACTTTTTGTAAACTCGATGTATATGAAATATAATATATTAATGAAATATAATATAAATCTATAAATCTATAAATACTTTTTGCTGCCTTAATTAACTCCTTAAAAACGCCATGCCGCTACGCCTCACGCTAAGGCTTGAAGCTTGACAATGCTGGCACGTCACGCCTCACGCTATTTATAACCTTAATTAAGCCTACAAGTCTAAGCTTTCACACAATACAATACTCAGCGACAATGCGCAGGCAACCCAAACCTCTTTAAGACAGGTTTTAATATAAGCACAACGAAGAACACAATTAAGACAGGTTTTAATATACAATGTACAAAACAATTTATAAGACACGAAACTGGAAAGCATGCAGTGCTTACTATACTTCTAGAGTTCTAGATGATCCGTTCTTGTTCTTCGGACAAACATTAGCCAAATACAGTTGTGAGTTCTGGTCTCTTCAAAGATAAAATGCACAATATCCATCCCGAAAAAGTGCCTATGCTTCTTAAAACAACTTAGGGGGTGTAGGGACTGCTGCTTAAAACTGCTTATGCTTTTTGACATATACAATAGCAACTGATTACTGATATATCGGTTAGGCATACACAATAGACTAAAGATACGCGGGCTGTACTATTATACGAGGATTCAAAAGGAAACAATCGATTTAGATAAGC
Organism: Artemisia argyi; assembly: GCA_030686995.1. Classification (NCBI taxonomy): domain Eukaryota; kingdom Viridiplantae; phylum Streptophyta; class Magnoliopsida; order Asterales; family Asteraceae; genus Artemisia; species Artemisia argyi. The sequence continues at coordinate 167,744,347 of CM060696.1, read as the reverse complement.
AGTTTAAATTTAAAAGCTCTCAAACTATTAGGCTAACGTAACCAGATTATCGAGATAAGTTATCTTCTCTCACACTCAAAACTGTTTATCTGATGTGTCAAACCTTTACAAGTATATAGGATATGCGTTATACCAAGTTGCTTTCTGTACGTAAGTAGCTTCCACTCGATTATATGAAAGTGTCAAATTGCTAAGAAGTCATCACACCATTAACCTCTATCACGGAACATTTTTATGATGCGATAAATACTAACAAAAGATGATCAATAATTACAAACTGAAACAAGTTCATTCACTAAGAAACCATAACATAGTAGATATTGTGGAAGCTTCACAAACCATAAAAACACAAAACATACATACGCTTCACAAACTGAGAGAACCAAAACACAAAACATAACCATGACGACATTTATTTATTTAAGCTTCAGCAACCACTACACCATATCAACAACCTGCAACCCGCTTACATGTTCCTGAGATATTCAATAACAGCAGTCTTTAGACGAATTGCAGCCTCTGTTTCATTGATCATCTGCATCCTCCGCATGACAGTTTTGGCTCTCTCAAGACGATCATGGTATTGCAGCATCCTAAGAAAAGCAAGGTCCTCTTCAGAAGCTGGGAGTTCTGGAATGTCCCAAACGAAATCAGTATTAATCTCCTTGCAAAACTCCTTCACGTCTTCAATTTCCTTAAGATCCTCATCAATCTGCCTCTGGATAAACAGGATCATTTGGTCGGATATTTTGTTTGAACCAGAAGCTTCAACAAGCTCTTTGGAAATAGACATTCTTCTGATTTGTTCTAGCTATGTGTTTTTTTGTTTTTGTTTTAGAAATGACATTAGTGACGTTATTGTTGCTTTAAATATAAGTGGTCTAGTGGAAATTGAAATGATTATGCAGCAGCCATTTTGCATGCACAGTCTTCCATGCAACAACATTGGAAATCTAAGTTTTGTTTTGCTTGGAAAGTAACTACATTGAAACCTACATTAGTTTCTTGTTTGTATTTGGAAAGTGATTGAATGTGTTTGTATAGGATGAGGAGGCTCATAACCAGTGTTTTGAAACCTGGATCGATCTGGTCGGGTTAACCGGTTCCGGTAAAAAACAGGTCAAAATAACCCGGTAAAACCAGGTTAACTGGTTAGACCCGCCGGGTTTTGAGTGACCAGGGTCAACCCGGTCGGGTTTTGTTTTTTCAAAAAATTTTAATAAAAACCCCTGTTGACCCAACGGTCGAACCGGTTGACCCAGCGGTCGAACCGGTTGACCCGGTCAAAAAAATAATAAATTAAAAACCGGGTTGACCCGATGGTCCAACCGGTTGACCCGGTGCTCGGTGCCTCGACCGGGTCGATTTCGAATCCGGTTTTCAAAATATTGAATCCAAACCCTAACTCGTATGCAGTAACCCTAATAAAAAACCAATGGAAAGTGCAATTTTCATGGCACATAAGATAATTCGACCAACTAATTAGGCCTCAAAACCTGTAAAATACAAAATCATATATAATTTGCCATCATAGGATGATGCTAATTACTACCAACAAATAATTGGTTCAGTAAGAGGAATGAAAATGCAGTAGAATTTCATATAAGCTGCTACAGTCTGTACGTCTGAACTTGAGACACGGGTTCCACGGGACCGTTATGCAAGTTTCAATCAATTATTACATTTTACGATGGTAGATGGTCGGGGACCAGTTACGTAGTACTATAGTCTACTGTCCACCTATCAATGGACTTTAGAAACTAATAATCCAAACCACCCATATAGCTGATTATCTGCATATACACAAATTTGATATTTAAATGAACATGCTTATTCGCTCACTTAAAACTAAAAGCACGTATGCTCAAGAGGCTGCTCGCTTTAGAATGGTAATCCACACACCCCATTTATACTAATAAAGTTTCATGAATGCAAAAAATAATTGTAAAACAATGAAATAACCATAAAATCCTAGTCCAATAAGCAACGCCAATCAATATACAATCCCATAACCACCATTAACCTACAACTATGATTAACTAAATTCCGGCCTAAGCTCAATTACAAACGCGATAAGTAGTCAAAAGTAAAAACAGCCCCTAAAGTCATAATAAGCTCGTAAGACAAAAAATATCAGCTTATATATAAACCAAACCAAATACGCCAGTAAGCCTAAAAGTACCCAAGTTCATTTCAACATATTAATGAAAATTAAGCACCAAACTTACAAACATTAACACAAATAACATATAACAAACCACCTTTAACAACAACCATCACCATGGATTACCAATCAACAACCATCACGACTGCTGCAATTGAGACCCCAAATCCATGAATCGAAACCTACTGTAGAGACCCCAGACCCCAAATCCCTACAAAAATCTGAAGACAAAAAAATAAAAAACCTAATTCAACATAAATCAAATCACAACACTGATACAAAATATAATATTTTTAACATTTTTAACAATTTATAACGATTTAAAGCATAAAAAATAACAAAAAATTATCAAGAACCTGTGTTAAACAAAACTCCTTTTGTTTCATTGTCTGTGTCGAAGAGTAATTAAATTAGGGTTGATGGTATTTGTGGATCTTGGTAGGTATGGGATTTGTAAAAGATGAAAGATAAGATGGATCGATTATTATTTTTATTTTTTTTGTTGGCGAATTTAGTTTGCGGATGTGGATGTATTTGTGGATCTTGAAGATAATGGCTGTGGATATGGAAGAAGATTCAAGAAAGTTGGGGAAGCTGATTCTGTAGCTTGTATAAAATAATAATTTTTTTACTGTTTTTTACTGTAGATGGACAAAAGATTTGAGAGTATAACCACGATAAATGTAATATACTATAATTAGTTAGGCTGCATGCAAATATGCAATAACGACCGAGACCGACTTGGTCTCAATTGGTCGAGTCGGTCGGCCTTGGTGTGGGGAGAAGGTCGCGACCGAGAAACAAGGGACAATTACATGAAGTCGGTCTCAAGCTCGACCGACTATCTATTGCATATTTTGTTGTGTTTTGATCCAAATCTCCCACACTTTAATGCTTGTGACCGTTTGTGACTAAAAAAAAAAAGTTACTGTTTGAATTGTAACGTTGGGCAAAAAAAAAAAAAAAAAAAAAAATCCCCTATAAATTCACAACTAAACAACACTTCAATTCACACAATCCCTTTTCAAAAAATCTATATATTTTATCGCACCATGAATTCTTACGATATTTTTTTGCCGATTCGGATGATGAAGATGAAGTTAGTAACGAGTTTTTGATGTTTGCGGAAGATTGTTGGGAGGCTTATCAAGCGTCACAACCTAATAAGGCATCACGAAACCGTGTTGATAGGGATTGTGTGGGTGCTCATGACCGTTTAGTGACTGCTTACTTCTGCGCTAACCCAACATACGGCGATGAACAATTCCATGATCGTTTCCGAATGAGCCGCAGACTATTCACACGAATTGTACGAGAAGTAACCGATCATTCATCTTATTTGCAACAAACTCCTAATTGTGCTGGCGAACTTGGTATTTCTCCTTTGAAAAAAAATTACTTCCTCAATTCGTCAATTGGCATACGGAGTCAATCCTGATATACTTGACGAATATGTGCAAATGGGTTCGTCAACAGTTCGTGCGTGTCTCTATAAATTTTGTGAGGCCATCATGGAGTTATATGGTGCAGAGTATTTGCGAAAGCCGACGGTTACTGACGTTGACAGACTCTATGAGCATCACCATCGAGTTCATGGGTTTCCGGGGCTGATAGGAAGCATTGATTGTACAGATTGGCCGTGGGAGAATTGCCCACATGCTTTAAAAGCTCAATTTTGTAGGGGTGATCACGGGAAAACTCCTTTCATTTTATTGGAAGCGATCGCCTCTCAAGATTTTTGGATTTGACATGTGTTCTTTAGTGTTGCTGGTATGAATAATGACGTAAATGTTTTACGTGCATCCCCTCTTTTCAATGATCTCAAAATGGGGAGAGCACCGGATGTGGAATTCGTTGCTAACAGCGTGCCTTATAAACGGGAATATTATCTTGCTGATGGGATATATCCGGAATACTCTGTTATTGTGAAGTCTATTAGAAATCCAGGGACGCATGATGAAAAGCGTCAATTATATAAGAGGATGCACGAAGCAGCAAGAAAAGATGTGGAACGTGCTTTTGGTGTACTAAAGAGGAAGTTCCTAATGATTAAACAGTCGGCTAAGGGATTTAACAAAGAGCGTCTTGGACATATTATGTACACATGCATCATATTACATAATATGATAATTCAAGACGAAGGGCGGGCGATATCTCCCGAATTCTTTCCAGCTGAGCAGCACCGTTCTTATGATCCCTTAAATACGCATGAGGAATCATTGCAAATTACTATGGAGATATGCAACAAAACAACTCATCTTAGCCTCAAAGCTGATTTGGTGGAACACATTTGGCAGCATCATAATAATCCAAACTAGTTTAGTCGTTTTATCGTAATGTTTTTTAATGTTATTTGAATTATATTGAAATGTTTTTATTTTATTTGAATTAATATGCAACGTTTTAATTATTAATAAAATTTTAGTTTGTGTTAAAAATGTTAAAAAAAAAAAATTTGAACTTGGTCGCCCTTACTGTGGCACTGAATCGCATGTAGGTTGCTGGAGAAAGAAAACTGACGTGGCAGAGAAAATAAGATGGATTGACCCTTATTTTCGGTCCTTACTGCATCCAGCCTTATAAACGCAACCACAATTGTGACATCAGGTATAAATGAATCGTTCAACACTTTTTTTTCCAAAAAATATCACAAAAAATCTTAGAAATAAATTCCTATATAGAGATGATAATGGGGCAGAAAATGTCAGGGATTGTATTTCTCATCCCATCCCCGTTTTACACTCTCCATTCTCATCCCCGTCCTCACCCCAATCGGGGAATTGCTTTATATCCACATCCCGATCCCCAATAGGGATCGGGGATCCTCGCGGGGATTCTCGACCCTTATAACATAAAAATTCCACCAAATCGTCGAAAATATAAAAAATTTTGACTAATAAAGGACCTCAACAAACGTACATCGCAAATAGTTATATTAATTACAATTTCAATTCTACTTATAGCATCATAAACATTGTAACATCAAATATAATATAAAAACAATATGTATCATATGTGTGTATTCAGACAAAATAGTTAAGTAACATGTAGTTGGTATTTGTACTTCTAAATCTAAATGTGTTTGATATTATAAATATCACATATGCATACAAACATGCATGTCGATACTCATAAACATATGTACATGTATATATACAAGTTAATTGATTATTGATAAAACATATAAATTTTAAATAATTATACACTAGAAAGATTGGGATCAGGACCGGGTTCGGGGATTTATGTTATCCCCATCCAGCCACATCCTTGGTTTAATATTTCAAGGGATTCGCCATCCCCGATCAACTCGAGAATTCCTCAATCAAGTTAGGGTTGGGAATCGGGTCTCTATCGGATACAGATTTTTTTGACATCCCTATTCCTACACCAAAATTTGAGAAAAGTTGATAAGAAAGTAAGTGAAACAATATACATTTTAAAAATAATTACGGAGGAATATCTACAAAAATATTTACTCAATAAGTCAATATTTATCCATAGAAGACTGTTTGACTCATGATGATCCAAACATAGATTACAGTGATGTTATAGCCTTAGAGTGGAGGGAGTGGGCTCGGCAAACTCTCGGTGAAGCTCGGCAAATTTCGGTAACACCGCCGCCAGCCCTTCGGCAAAATTCGGGCAAGGGTGGAATCGGTGAAGTTTGCCGAAGGAAAAGTTGGGCCCACAAACGGTCATTTGCTGCTGCTTCTTCTTCTTTGCTGCTGCTTCTTCTTCATAAAAAAGTGGCTGCTTCTTCTTTGCTGCTGCTTCTTCTTCTTTGCTGCTGCTGCTTCTTCTTCTTCATAAAAAAGTGGCTGCTTCTTCTTTGTTGCTGCTTCTTCTTTGTGGGTTCAGTTTATATGTATGTAATTTGGTCTTAAGTTTGATGATATGGGACTATGTAATTTGGTCTTAAGTTTGCTGCTTCTTCTTTGTAAAGTAGAAATTAATGTAGAGGTTTTAATGTTTTATGGTTTTATATATTAAAAATAAATGTGATGTGGAAAATGTGGATTTGGTAAACTTTGGTGACCGCCGCCACCATTTTGGTAAAGTTTGGTAAACTTTGGTAAAGTTTGAGTTGGAAGGTTGTGATTGGTAGATGATGATGTGGCAATTTGGCAAAGTTTGTTAAACTTTGGACCACTCCCTCCCCCCTTATAGGCGGCCAAGTTCCCGAAAGGATTATGCATCAGCCGAATCTTTTTGCATACACTTTCATGCAACAACAACATTGGAAACCTACATTAGTTTCTTTGTACTTAGAAAGTAACTAAACCTCACAAGTTGATATGAAAAAGCATCGAAAGTAAAACGCTAGTTACAAATGATCTGAAACAACTTTTTCTACTTCCTACCTTTTGTGGGATATTAGAGCATTAGGCATGTTAACCAAACGAGGAGGCGAAACTTTCACCTTTGCTTGTTAAAGGCTAGGTAATCACCCTCTGGTTAAAGTCCCGTTAACGGGACAGGTTAACCCTTTAACCTCGCATTAAAGGCTACATTCAATTAAAAAAAAATCATTTTACCCCTCAAACGGGGTTGAATTTGAAAATAATTTAAAGTTAAAGTTTAGTTAATGTTGAGTTATAATAAAATGTGTTTTTTTAGTTAAATGTGATTAGATTAAAGCTGATGTGGCGTTGACGTGACAGTGAGTGAAACTTTAACCTCCGGTTATAATACCCTTTGCTCTTAGTTATAAACGCAACCGCAATAATGACATTAGTTATAAAATGTTTGTGCTATAATGAGGATAGGTTTATTAACACAAAAATTTATAAAATATTGATGTGACATGAAATTTTAAAGTTTTAAATCTTAAATATTAATCATAGAGGATGCCCTTGCGATTAACTATTACGTTGTTGTTTGATAAAAGTCACATTTTATTAGCTGTTCATTTGTAGTATGACCTTATAACCTCGAATCACCTAACCCGACATAACTCGATCCGAATATCACCCAAACCTGATTGCCCGATTCCTTATAAAGTCGGGTTGCGAGTGAATTTTTAAAAATCAAAACCTGGCTTAACATGACCCGATAACCCCGACCCACGCCTATTTCTATCTATAACTTTGTTAATAAAATGTGGCTTAAATTTTGGCATTAGTTATAAAAATTTTGAGGCTACCTTTTCAAATTTGGTATATGTAATTTTGTAAGATAACTTATTACTAGAGGGTGTTGCAGAAAAACAAACCGAGGCCTGTTTTTTGGTTGGATTGAACAAGCAATAAGTAAATTAACTCATCAAAACTATAAGACTAACATTTTAGACTGGGCCGCATATAAGTGGGCCTAAAGGGCTCAAATTAAACCCAAAGCGAACAACAAACCCAAACACAAAAATATTCAAAAAGAAAAGAAACATACTAATTTATTTGGCATTTTTCGAAATCTAAAGGCCTGTTTGTTTAGAGTGTGTGGAATAAAAAGAATGAAATGAATCGTGTATATTGTTGTTTGGTTGATTATAAGCCTACCACAATTGAATAAAAACATATGTTGATACCCTTAGCCTCATACTAGGTAAAAATTTAACTTTTGTTATTGTTCTCTACTCATTTTTAGTAGGTTCCAACACAGTATAATGTAGTTATTCTATGTTTTAAAATTAATAATTTCAATTACAATATATATTTTAAATTTTAAAACAAATATCATCTAAATCAATCAATCATTTTCTCTTCATTTCTTTTAAACCAGTACTCATTCTTTCAAACCAATACTAATTCCGAATCCTATCTTCAAACCAAACACACCCTAAATTAGAGTGAAGTTTAATAAAAAAACTCAGCCCAACACAAAGTTTTTAACCCATGTCCCAAGCCAGCACCAGCCACCAGGCACCAAAATTTATGGCTCAATATAGATCCACAGGATTAAGCTTCAGGAATGCCCATTGATATTATTTCAAACCGAAGTTGGAATGTTTGTTTTAAGCAGATGATAAACTATAGATCATGTACAGATTCCATGGTCCTCAAAGTACAGGATCTCAATCATATCACACACTTCCATACCACCACATAACATGTTACAATAAGTACGTTTAATCCTACAAATCTAAGCTTCGACACGATGCTCACGCCATCATATCACACACTTCCATACCAACACATTACATGTTACAGTAACTACGTTTAAGTCTACAAATCTAAGCTTCGACACGATGCTCACGCAGCTACGCACCAGCAACTCAAACCTCGTTATATACCAAACAACATGCAGTTTTCAATTTTGATATGTAGACACAATGAGGAACACAATTAAGACAGGTTTCAAGATACGATTTACAAACAATTTATAAGACATGAAACTGGAGTGCATGCAATGCTTACTTCTAGAGTTCTAGATGATCCGTTCTTGTTCTTCAGACAAACAATAGCCAAAATACAGTTGTGAGTTTTGGTCTCTTCAAATATAAAGTGCAAAGAATCAATCCCATAAAAGTTGTAAGCGTATAAAGACAAGAAAGCTATACATCAAGTTCTAATAATGGCAAATTCATTCTTGCAAGATCCACACACTACAATTCACAAAATTCACCAAAATCATGTTTTTTATGTTTGAATACTTAACCTTTACTCCAACAGTCCAACTTATAAACACATTATAACGTTCAATATCAAAGTACTCGTCCAAACATCAAAGAATGTAAAGTTATGGTGCTTATATTTCATGATTATGCAGGCAAAGCAAAACTTGGTTGACACCAATTTGGAGGATCCATCACCGCACAAGCATCATTCTTCTCAAACTCAGCAAGCTGCATCAAAAAAATAATTAATATTGTTCTATAAATTAAATGATCCAAAAGAAAGTGAAAGCAAATATACCTTCTCATTGCAGTGAGGGCAATAGTGATATTTGTGCCAAAGGCAATCCATTGAAGGACAAAGAAAGCATACTCCAACCATGAATGGAATCATGCAACCAACAACAGCAGCCAGACTTGGTTTTGATCTATAAAACATTACAAGAAAGAGGGGTTAATTGGAGCTAATATGATCTAAAACTCCATAAAGGATCAATGAAGCAAGTTATTTTTTGTCTAGTTCCAAAAAGTCAACATAATTACTGTCAATTGAATGTCTATATAGTTAATAAAAGATGATGGCTGATGGCTCAAATGATTAAGATGTAAAAATGACCTACATAAGCGGTTCTAGAATCTTGGTCAGGCTCAGGCCTTTCAAAAAAAAGAATCATGGTCACCATTTCTAAGATATTTGTTCAACAGATCAAGTCCAAACTCCAACTATTTATTCCACAGCTCACAGGCCAAAGGACTTGAAAAAACCAAATCAAAGTAGTAAAAATACTACATGTACCAAAGATAACAAGTGGGTTCAAAACATTCACGTAGCAAAACGATAGTTACCTACATGTTCAAGAGCATCACAAGCTAAACATCATATATAATCAGCACAGAAGGTTTCTGCATAAACATTCTTGCAAGAAACGGCAATTTCTCTTCCAATAAATTCCAAAATTTTACGCTTCCCAAAATCTACAGTTAAACGGCAAGTTGTGGCTGGACTGTAGATCTAAACTTATCAATTACTAACTATTTAGCAAACCATACACTCTCATAAGACATTTCTCCAGGAAAACAGAAAAATCGATACCTGGCAGGCGGCAGCCACACAAATTCAAATAGCACTTTACACCTAAGTAGCCATTTTTCATCAACATAAACCAGTCATAGTACATTGTAATTACTAATTACCATTGATAGAAGGTCTATCAGAATTCTAAAAGTTATACGGAATTTTATCACAAATCTAATCTTCAAGTAATCAATCATAAATACCAGTGACATATTTTCCTTCACTTCACAACAAAAATAACATAAAATCACCAAATCATCATTTTAAAAGCATTTACTGCTTATTCAAAACTAGTTAGCGAAATTATACAGAAGCATATAACAAAATGTCACGCAGAAAATATTGGGTTTACTTCTGATTCAACGACGCACAACACTCACCTGTTCAGGTAAACAGTTGTCATCATGTTTACAAATTCTACCTATATAAGGACTTAAAAAGAGGCTATGTAACCAGATTATGGAAACACAATTGTGTGTGAACTTTGAACAAACAACTCCCGAAAAGAATCTACTTGTGTAACCAGATTACCGAAATTAGCTTACTTATCTGCTCTATTCAGCACTCAAAAATGTTTATATGATTTGCCAAACCGTCACAAGTAAATAAGCAATTTTCACAAACACTCCCTCCTATCTGCTTATTGCGGTTTAAATAAGATGTTTGTAATAACCTCAATCACTAGAATGGGCTTAGGGGGTGTTTGTTGAAACTTATATGTTGGTTTATGAGCTTATTCGATTTTGGCTTATATTTCATAAGCCCCAATTTTACAGCTTATTTGAAGACTTTTGTGCTTATATAAGTTTATCATATTAATAATAAACTTATATAAGTTTATCATATTATAATAAACTTATAGAAGCCCGCAAGTCTCAAAATAAGCCAGAAAATTGGGGGCTTATGATATATAAGCTGAAACACAAATAAGCTAATGAGCCCACATATAAGCTTAAACAAACACCCCCAAGAAACCCTTTGAAATAGATCCGACAAGAAGAATACCTGACGTTGGTGAGACCAGAGCTGCCACAAAAAGCACAGTTAATAGGAGCAGGGGTATCTCTGTAAATAGTTTGTTGAATAGGGACACCTTTTGGATCACCAAAAACAGCGTTAGGTGGGATCTGACCAGACTGATAAGGATTGTGTCCTACGTAGTATTGTTGTGGTTGTTGTTGTTGGTAGTTTGGGTTGTATGGGATTCCCATCGCTGGTTCTGACCCTTGTTGTTTTTTCTGGTCCATCTCCATCTTTGATTGATGATTGATTATTCCGATCAACTGTAGAAAACGTGTTTTTGTTTGAATTTTTTATAAAAGTGTATTAAATGGAAATGAAAATGGATTTTATATAGAGGTGGATGTCAGTGGCGAAGAATCGAAGATGGTTCGTAGATGACGGTTTTTACAAGTCTATTGTCTTTTTGTCAATTTTAATACACTGACATCTTAATATTCAAATTGATTTTTTTTTTTTTTTTTAGTAATAATAATAATTTTTTAGTTAGCTCTCTCAAAATCGTTAATTTGTGAAAAGGATTGCATAGCGGGCAAAGGTCAACTAGGAAACAATGCTTTAAAACCCAGGTACACTCAGTCGGTTCAACCAGTTGAATCTGAAATCGGTTGATACATCAGGTTGGATAGGCCTGTGTTTTCGCTTGTTTGAGAATCAGATTGAACCATCAGCTTTTTAGTGACCTGGATCGACTTAGTTTGATAAACTTGGTCGAGTTACAACTTTATTTATTTATTTATTATTATTATTATTATTATTATTATTATTATTATTCATTCTTTATTTTAAACAATAAAAACCTTTTCTTTCCTTTAAAGCTAACAAAAACCCTTTTGTCATTTCATTTTTGCTAAACTCGTAATTTGTATTAGGTTAAGTTTTATATTAGTATGGATAAACATATTATAATTTAGAAACTTTATAGTTAAATTGAAAGTTAAAACAGTGGTAATTGATTTGGTTAAGTTTGAAGAAACAACAAATTTTAGTTATCAACTAACGTTACCATTATATTAGCTTGATTTTAAAAAGTTCTTAAAACACAATAGAGTCATCTCATTTTCTAAACCATCACTGCAAATCTGCTATAAACAAAGACTATAAATTGGTTATTTTTTAATTTTCTTAATACTGTATATATGAAAATTAAAGACTAAAACCCAATAGAGTAATCTTAATTTTATTGGTTCAATTGAATGTAATGTCGAAATTGGACAAATACCTACGTATCAAAGATGTTATGAAAAGTATACTTATATTTAGAATGGGTTCGATCCGACGGTTGAACCAATAACCCAATGAACGGTCTCGGTCCAAATAGGCTAAATCTCCGGTTTTTAAGCCGGACCGGATCGAGACCGAAATTATAAAAAACCCCGGACCGAGACCGGACCGAATGTGTCCGGTCCGGTCAGTTTTGTCAGTCGGTCCGGTCCATCCGGTCCATTTGCTCGCCCCTAATCACGTGTGTTCTTTTCTGCAAGTACTGTTACTTTGTTACCTCAAGATTATTGTGTATACACATGTTGTGCACGTTTGGTTGGTGAACCATTTTCTATAATTATTCAGCATTTTTTTGTTGAAATATGGTCTAATGCATAAATCGATAATTGAATTTATGTATGATTCGTGGTAAAGCTTGAAAGTGAATTAGTTCGAGATATTATTGTACCGATAACATGCCGATCCATATTGTACCGCTATTCATGTATTCAAAAGTTGGGCATAGTTTCTTAGTGTTGGACACCCTAAGGCCTAATCCATCCATTCTTCCGTAAAGGATTCTTCATGTCATATTACAAATGAGAACACAATGAAAACATAGCAGAATCGTCCATTGAATGGATTATTTCAACTTCTCATGTTCTAGAATTAGCATTCAAGAGAAGCTTCGTTTTGCAGGATGTTTTGACAAACAAATAACTTCCAAGTCTTCAATATACTAATCTCGTTATTCCTTCTATATGTCAATTAGACAAATAGAAGCTTGGGCAATTTGACCACTAAAACGTACTACGTATTTCAGTGTTACCTTTTCTCTAGATAAGTATCAGTGTTACGAATATTTTTAGAGAATTAGTTAAACCAAAACCAACAATGATCTACCACAACATTCCGGATATTTCTTCAATCACTTTCTCATTATGTCATGTTTCTAGATAAACACTTCATTTCTTAACATATAATTTACTCATTAAATAAAAAACAAGCAGTAAAATCAACTCTATAACATGTAACCAGATACAAACATAACACAAACAAAAAATTAGGTACAACCAAAAGTCCAAGTACAAATTACAAAACCAAAAAATAAATTGAACTAGGCCACATGTACATCGGATGATGCTGCCACTTTCGCATTGAATTCGGACACACTATTCATAAGATGCTTCGAAGCTTTATCGTAATTCACAAATCCCATGAACCAGAAATCATGACCATCAACTGTAACTATCTGAATGTACCTCTCAGATGGATTCTCCCTCATTGTCACTGGATTCACTGTCCCGATATTCCCTAATGGTATCACAACCTTGTAGTAGCTCCATGTTTCTTGGCCTGAAGGTGCAGTGAAACATAATGGTCGGTCACTGCAAAACGCGACACGAGCTGTGGACAAATAGATGGTGCCAGCCACAGGGCCAGTTGCGGTCGAAAGATAGCACGCGAACGTCTTTTTGAGCTTCTCGTTTGGGTCAGTAGGTGCAAAGATTTGTCTAAACATGGTCTCGAACCCGCCCCCTGTGATTGCTTTCGCGTTTAAGTTCATTTTGTCCCATGCTGCTCCTGTCACTGATGGTCCAGTTTTCACTGCAATTTCAATTTCCAACAGTTAGCAAACATGAATAACGAATTATTAATATCTACAGCTCAATGCCTCAAAATTTTTAAGGACTTCAAAATTTGTTCCGTTAACAATTATTTTTTCATGAAAATATATATATATATATATATATATATATATATATATATATTTAGACGAGAAAATATCTTAAATAAGTAATATGTATCTTAAACGTTTAGATTACTAATTGCATTATATTTTATAAATCGTGACACTTAATATATAAAGTTACTCATCTAGGGCCCTAAAAAATTAAAAAAAAAAATCAGGGACGGCCCTAATTTACCAACGATGAATTGATCAATCAGCTAGTATTTAACTTTTTTGTTGTTAAAACAAATTGTTACTAGTGAAAAATGAAAAACATATCAATTAACACAATAAATAAGATAGAACATATAAGTACTTACAATTATGCCATATGTTACGAGCCATAGAGTCAGCCTTGTTGGTCCAAGTATTAAAAAGATTGATAACGGGTTCCAACGGATTCGTAACGGGCTTCTCAACAGGAGTGTAGACCAGATACGGTGATTGCTCATGGTGAAACTGTTGGTGATCACCAGCGTTCCACAACGCTGCTTTTTGGTTGTCGGGATGTTTTGTTGGGATCGTAGGTTGACCCATAACATGAGTTCCCCATTTTTCTGTATCCGCAGATGATGTTTGTGGTGTTTTTGATGGTGGTGAATCTGGTGTCGACATGATTAATGTATTGTTTTTTAAGATTGTTAAATTTGATAAGTTGTAGTTGTGTTTTTTCTGTTTGATTTAAATAAATTGAAATGGAATGAGAGTTTATATAATCGTGTGTTGTTTGTCGATTAAGACAAAAAACGCGTATGTGTGTTATCTACTAGATTAAGGTTCAGCGGTGTAGTTGTTTCTAGAAAAAGATGGTACACGATTCTTTGCAATATGTATTTTTATACTCCGTATTTAATTTGAATAGTCATGAATCCCAGTCACTGGATTTGGACCGGGTATCGTAACTGGTTCTCGATTACGGTGAACTTGACGTGACACGGGACGGGGTAACAATATTAAACGAGTGAGTTTGCTCTCGTGCGTTACATTAAAGCTCTTTTTGATATACTAGTACGTAACAAACTCTTTTTGATATATCTCATCCCACCAATCAGTGGCTGACACCTCAGCGTGTGGATATTTTGTGTGAGATTTGTAAGTGGATGTAGCATCTCTTTTCTCTTATTGCCACTTTAATGTATAGCTTGTAACGCCCCAAATGTGTTTTAGAATCAGTTTATTATAGTGTCAAAACGGTTTGTGTTAAGCATACATTAAGTATGCTAGTTTTATGGTTTGAAAAAAGCGTTTGATACAACTTATTTTGTAAACGACGAGTTTTCAAGCGTAACCATGCATGTTTCAAGCGTAGTGATGGTTAATATATATTCAGTAACATGTTCTTTCAGTTGTATAAGTTCCGATGCATCAAAGTTAAGTTTTATGGCAAAATGGTTTATGGACTCGAGATGTATGGATCCAGCCTAGGATTCGTACATTGTATAAGATACGTATATTTCGGCTTATGGTCCAAGTTTGGGTGTTTCAAAAACACGTACTTTATTAATAATCAAACATCAAAAAGATGTTTTACTACCCAAACCTTATATTTATAGCAAAAAGTTATCTTAGAGAAAAAATAACCAACTAAAGTAAATAACAAAATTAAAAAAATAAATAAACTTTCTTTAAACTAAAAAATGTCCTAAATAAATAAAGTAAAAATGCATTTGTTGTCTTTACGGCGTAACTAGGAAAACCTTGTAACGGCGTAACAACTAGAAATTAAATCCAGTTTCCATTCTAGGGCTATACGGCGTAACAAACTTATTTTGGTTACGCTGTAGGGAGATATGTACGAGGGTGGATTTAGGAAAATCTTGTTACACTGTATTAACTAGAAATTGAATCTAGTTTCAATTCGAGAGCTATACGGTGTAACAAAGTTATTTTGGTTACGTCGTAGGAAGATGTGTACGAGCCTTAATTTTCTTCGCTTT
Organism: Artemisia argyi; assembly: GCA_030686995.1. NCBI lineage: Eukaryota > Viridiplantae > Streptophyta > Magnoliopsida > Asterales > Asteraceae > Artemisia > Artemisia argyi. The sequence continues at coordinate 167,728,666 of CM060696.1, read as the reverse complement.
CTTATCCTTATCATGAAAGAACCATAACAAAAAAATACCCAAGAAAAACCACAAGACCACAACAAAGAAATCACATTCCCCCTCGATCCTAAATTTATTGTCCACATTCTTTTTTTAAGTTGTCATAAATTAGTTGTCTACTTCTAAAATAGATAAAAAAAAAATTAGATCAAGTTTACCATATTACCCTTACTTGAGATTATTAGTACTCCATCGGTTCCAAATTAATAGTCCACCTTTTCTTTTCAACATATCCAAATTTAATTGTCTGCTACTTAAAATAAATAGCGAAATGTGATCGAGTTTACGATATTACCCTTGTTTGAAATTCTTATTATAAACTTTAAAAAAAGACATTAAGAGTGTTTGAAATTCTTATTATAAACTTTAAAAAAAGACATTAAGAGTATAACTGTAATTCTGGGAAAAAAAAGAGAAAAAATGCAGTGATAATTATGATTTATTAAACTGTATTTTTTTTAGCGGTGTACAATTATTTTGGAACGGAAGGAGTATAAATTTTAAAGAAGTTATCATAAAATTAATTAGTTAAGTGTTATTTTACATAAAAATGACATGATGATTATATATTTGATTAAACTACTAAGTTTTTGTTCAATAATGAATCAAGATAGCTCTCTCTCTCACTAAACTTTTTCTCCTACCTCTCACTACAAAAACAAATCCGACCAAATCAAATCAACTTTTTCCGGCGGCCGGTTTTGGCCGGCCGTCCGGACCTTTCTTTTGTATTTTCCTTTCCTACAATAAAGCCTTAATCGCAGATCTGCCATCTCCCATTTTTGTTGCTGCTGTTGTCGCTGCTACCACCGCGGTTTTCGGCTCAGATCCGTTACCAGCTGGTCTCTTCTTCTTAGAGCTGTTGTGGTCCGTCATTGACGGCTTGCTGCTGCACTGGGATTTGACTTTAGATCTGTTAGGTTTTGGTCTAGCCCCTGTTAGGATGTTTAGTTTTTCTTCTTTGTATGTTTTATGTACTTAGTGTACTTTTGTCAAGCTACACCTTTAAATGGTTGTGTCTACCAAAAGCTCACTTTGGTGATTCCCCCCACCTGTATGTCTTGTTTTGGCTTAACTTGTTATGTTTGATGTAACTTGTTATGTTAAATTTCCTCCATTTGTGAGGTATGATAATTAAATATTTGTTCAAAAAAAAAAACTACTAAGTTTTTTGTCGGTAAATAATTATATGGGGCGGAGGAAATTAGAGATAAATACAACCAAGGGCTTGAGTTAGGATCAAATGAAAAATGTGAAAAGAAATCACAATCACATATTTCAAATACACCTACAAAATAGATGCATCGCTCTTTAAATGTTTTCATTTTATTTAAAGTGTATCGCTAAAAATTCTTTTTGTTTTTCTCATTTTATTTTTCTCTTTTCATTATTCTTTTTTTAGGGCCCATTTGGTTTGGTGTTTTTTTCTTGGGTTTAGAATTTAAAAGTCAAATTTAATTGTTTGGTTGCAATTTTAAGATTGAGCTTTTAGATTCTAATCCCAAATATAAGAGTGTGTGCTAAAGTTAAGTATTAGATGGGTTTTACAAAAAAGTGTGAGAACATCTTTTTTCTTATTCTCATCATATTTTTCTTTTTATCCCCCAATTATTAATAAAAATAATTTTAAATTTATATTTTAACATATAATATATTTTTAAATATTATTTTCTCTCTATTATTTACACTAAAATTCAAATTCTAATACTTTATATTCAAATCCAAATCCTAATTCTAATATAAACCCATCTATCTGGCCCTAGTTTTCTGTTTTCATTATTCTTACAGTTTTCTATTTTCACCTTATCCTTATCTTTACCCCAGTTCCCCCAATGGCTTATCAAACAAATGAAAGCGACTACTTAACAGTAATGATTAATAGTTAAAACATAAATCCTTTCAAAAATGGATTTCGCTATTATTAAACCAAATGCTTATTATTGCTACATCTCTAAAAGAAAAAACAACCAAACCAGTACTGGATTATATACATATTTTTTTCTCTAAGAGTAAAAATTTTCGAATATATAAAGTGAAAAAGAGAGTAAAAAATGAGGCTCAGATCTGTTTACACAAAGGAAACAAGTGGATTGATCCGCCATGGCTGCAACATTCAGAGGTTGCCCAGCCAAGATACAAGATCATCTCTAAAACATGCCCCCCGTTTTACAACTTGGATCTTGACAATTATCATCACTGCCTCTTAATAATAAGTACCGTATATAAGCAATCCAAACACCCTTAAAAACAGATACATATCTGGATTCAGGGTCATATAGGGGGTGTTTGTTTGAGCTTATATGCGAGCTTAAGAGCTTATTTGATTTCGGCTCATATTTCATAAACCTCAATTTTACAGCTTATTTTACTACTAAAGGCTTATATAAGTTTATCATATCATAATAAACTTATGTAGTATCCATTTTTTTTTCTTTCTTTAACATACATACATTACGTAGATGCATATGAAATGTGTGTGTGAGGGTTGTTGATTTATTTTTAAAAGAAATCATTGGCCGGAGAGAAGGGCAACCACCCTCAGAAACCTTTACCTCTCGCCAGCCTCATTCATTTGATCCAAGTTGTGTAAATGTTATCCCTAATTTCGGCCCCAATTGTCTCTTTATATAAACTGGTGGTTGTCTTGCTCCTATTTCATTTTTTGACTCTCAAGTTTCTCAATTTTAAAACTTTACATGTTTTGATGTTTTGTGCATTTTTCATAAAATAGAGTTATATTAAATGAGAAAAATAAAATTAAATGAAGAAGTTGAATCACAATCACATGCATAAAAAGATGAATGCATCTCTAGTTACATTTCTTTCTCTTTATTTGAAGATTTTGTTAACAAGTGCTCACCGGGCATAAGTTAGCGTATAGTTAATAAACAATTTTTTTTTTTTTTTTTTTTTTTTTTAATTTAATCAAAAAATGCATTAAATACATATTAAATTTGAACATAATTTTCACTTAAATGAATTAAACATTTTTTTTATTTATACGTTAATACGTGTTCGGTAAGCATATGTTAGCAAAACCCTTATTTAAAATATATGTAAGGTCAATTCGGTCTTAATCAGATTTGACCCGTGAACCAACCTGACCCGAACACATTTAGTCATTGTATTATTTTTTCTACTTAAAAGATGATTGTTCAATTTCGGTCATTTTGTAACCAGATATCCAAAGTAAGTTTATAAGTGTTTTCACATTATTTATGAATATAGCATTTCTACGTAAGTTTAGCATTTTTAATTTTTTATACACCAATATTATTTTTAAAGGTCGGGTTTTAAGATTTTGAGAATATAAAAGGACCCAAATGTGACAAGTATATTAATGCTCAATTGTACAAAAAAATAATAGCGACTAAAATAGGACAAAAATTCATGAAAAAAAAAAAAAAAAAAAAAAAAAAAAAAAAAAAAAACACACAATTTGAAGTTGGATGACTAATTAAACTCAAAAGACGACACACTATAAAAAATGCAAGAAGTCATAAGAAGACCATATCACCAAACCAACATCCAGTCATAAAGTCAAAAGATATCTCCATTGACTTAAGTACCAGATCAGATAAAAAAAATACCTTTGTAGAACATTTTGTTGACCCATGTTGATGCAGAGCAATATATGAGAATTCTTAACATCAGGTTTAAGAACAGATTAGCCTTCCCAAGCTGATTACATTGACTAAAAATATAGGTTAATTAACTACAGCTTTGAAAAAACCAAAAGATATAGACTAAAGACTTGTAGAACTATTAAATGCTATATTATATAGGGTAGCTTATGGAAATTAATCTTAAGAGTATATGGTCAAATATTGTTGCATCACATGTTCACAGGTCCAGCAAAAATGAGAATATTTTGAGGGCACTGGTAGCTTGGTAACGAACCAATAAATACCCTAAAAAATGAGGGGTTCATGAGATTAAAAGCTAAAAAATTCAAGATGTAGATGTCAGGTACGACATGGCAAAAGATCATTATTCTAATTGAAACCAATAAATGGGAACTTCATTTCTACTGAGGAAAACTAGAAAATAATTATTTTCTAACATCAGAGTTGGACTTAATGATTACCTTCAGATAATAATGAATATGAAAAGGCTTCAAGAAAGTGTTGTTAATAGACAAATATAGAAAATAAAACTTCTAGCTCCAATTAGTAGTAACTGCTGGAACCAAACCTGGTAAAGGTATAGGCATATATACCTGCACAACGTTCACTGCAGAAACGAAAAACAGTACTCCACAACTAGCGTATGATAAAAAAAACACAACTTCACTTGATGGAAACTACATAAAAAATACTTCCAAATGAATACTTATTTCATATTAGATACATTGAACATCAGATTTATAGAAATCAAAACAAGCCATATTAGCCCATTTGACTTAAAAAGTCAACATTTGACCTACCTGATATATATCATAAGGCCTAGACATCTTGTGGGTCAATTGTGCAATTGTTAAATTCCATATAAGGCATGAGGTATGCATACGAACTACATGAGTACATGGAACTTTAAAATAAGGATTGTGCGTTGTATTAATTGAACACAAAGTCAATGTAAGAGAAGTAACCAGATAGTTGAATCAAGACTTGATGCTAAAGCAGATGCACTTTTTTTCCTATCATATTGACCAATTGAGATGTGTAAACAAAGTGACATGATCATAGACGAGGTTTTACTTCACGGAACTAGTTCTCATATATACAAGACTTTAAGTTTGGATCATGGGTATATCTAAGAACTATATGTAAAATTCAAAGGCACGGGAGTACTTTATACACATAACAAACTTTTTTAGGCTTAAGACTGTCATGACCATAATCCCATATATATATAATACTTAAATCGAGAATAAGACAAAATTGTGATCCTACACAAACAGATAGTTATTTTACCTACGAGCATTTTGTTGGTTATTATGTGCAAACAATTTCCCATATTAGGGTAAAGATAATCAAAAAGGTACCGGATATTCACTTGAAATCGTGGTATCACTTTCCAATAGAAACTATTCGACTCTATGCCTGGGTTACACGAATATCTCTATGGGATAAGACCAAGTGATGTTCTTGTTTTAGGCACAAACCAAGAACCAGATGCGTATTCAAGTGTTTAGGGTTTTGTGATTTCGTATATCCATGCAAATGTGTTATGACCTCTATTTATAATAGAGAATACTCAAAAACCTAGCCCATGAAATTATATATAATTAACGGCCTATTAATTATATCATAATACTTTTCAGAGTAAATTGCATGTTTCGTCCCTGAACTTTGGCCAGATTGCATGTTTTGTCCCAACCATTGCGAAAGTGCAGAAATCGTCCCTGCAGGAAACCTTTGAACAAATTTTTGTCCCTGGTTGGGACGAAAATTGCATAATTCGAAAGTATGAAATTGCATATTTAGTCCCTATCAGGGACGAAAATTTACTCAAATGTTTTCTACAGGGACGATTTCTGCACTTTTGAAATGGTTGGGACGGAACATGCAATCTGGCCAAAGTTTAGGGACGATTTATGCAATTAACTCTACTTTTCATAATATTAGGAATCAGTGGTTAAAAATGAGCAGCAGAATAACTGATGCTATCAGCAGATTCACACTAGCAGCAGAATCATTATACTAGCAGCAGATTCAGCAGCAGAATCAACACACTATCAGCAGATTCAGCAGTAGAATCAGCTAGCAGCAGATTCTTCTCATAACCACTATTGAGTCAGGGTGTTCATGGACCAAATGGGTGTACACTCCGTACCTCCAAACCCATTACCAGGTGTGAACTCTCCCCTTTAGTGCACTAAATTTTCTAACAATCCTCCCCAAATTTAGTTCACTTTCTTTGCATGAAAAATTAAACACAAAACAAAGCAAGTGCATAAATGAAAATATCCTGAGGATTGAATTTCCACATTAGTACATATACTTTCAAATATTCGAGAATGAGGGTGTTCTAAGAATTGAACCCTTCAACCCATTTGAATACCTGATGATAAATACACACAAGTTTTCAAACACTAAAATACTCCTGATACTATACAAGCCATGTGTCCATATCCAATTCATAAATGTTGTAAAAGCTAAAAATCCAAAGCTTCCTGAAGCGGCAAAACTTCAACATTCACATAGGTGGTTCATCTTTAATTCATGCTCCTGCTAAGCACTTTTTCAAAGAAAATTAACCATTAAGAAGTGAAGACTTCATCCTCCTTTCAGTAGGTAACAAGCACAACCTTGGGATGTTTGTGATACATGTGCTTCACTCCACTAAATGATCAGCTTTCCACATTGAACTCAGCTTCCAAGTTTCCTTAGAAGGGAGTTGGGTATCCTTGTATTCAGTGACTAAGTTGGACTTAAACCCATCCCTTTAGCAGACTTCAAAACCAAGTCTCTAGCCAAACCCTTCGTCAAGTGATCAGCTAAGTTTTGTTGAGATTTAACAAACTCTATAGATATCACCCCATTCATGATAAACTCACGAATCATGCTATGCATAACACCTAAGTGTCTAGACTTCCCATTGTACATCTGGCTATAAGCCTTTGCCAATGTAGCAGCACTATCACAACGGATAGAAATAGGTGCTATAGGTTTAGGCCACAACGGAATCTCAAGAAGCAAGTTTTTCAACCATTCAGCTTCTTTGCCAGCAGCTGCTAAAGCCACAAATTCAGATTCCATGGTTGAACTGGTAATGCAAGTTTGTTTTTTGGATGCCCAAGAAATTGCACCTCCACAAAGTAGGAATACCCAGCCACTGGTAGACGAATTGTCTTCATTGCATCAGTGTATCCTTCTAATACTGAAGGATAACCAGTATATGAGAGACTATAATCCATAGTTCTCTTCAAATACTTAAAGACCCTCTGAATTGCTTGTCAGTGATGAGCACTAGGATTACTAGTATACCTGCTTAGTTTACCCACAGCAAAAGCAATGTCAGGTCTTGTACAAGTCATGGCATACATCAAGCAGCCAATCACCCTAGAATACTCAAGTTGAGATACAGCTTTGCCAGTATTAGGCATTAGCTTCTCACTTGTATCCATAGGAGTACTCACTGGAGTACAATCAAAGTAATTAAATTTCTTTAACACCTTCTCAATGTAATGAGACTAAGATATAGAAATTTTGTTACTTTCATGTTTAATCCTAATACCAAGGATAACATCAGTCTCCCCCATATCCTTCATGGAGAACTTTGATGACAAAAATTCCATTGTAAGGTCAACTTGATTTTGGTCAGTGCCAAAAATCAACATGTCATCAACATATAAACAAATGATGACTCCTTTACCAGATTCATCAAATTTGCTATATACACATTTGTCAGCCTGATTAAGTAAATAACCACTAGACAAAACCACTTCATTAAACTTTTGATGCCATTGCTTAGGTGCCTGTTTTAGTCCATAAAGAGACTTAATCAGTTTACACACCTTGTTTTCATTGCCAGGCATGATGAAGCCCTGAGGTTGGTTCATGTAAACCTCCTCATCTAAGTCACCATTCAAAAAAGCTGTCTTCACATCCATCTGATGAATAATCAGATTGTGAATTGATGCCAAAGCAATCAACAATCTTATGGTACTGATACGAGCCACTGGAGCATAAGTATCAAAATAGTCTATTCCTGACTTTTGTCTAAAGCCCTGAATAACTAGTCTTGCCTTGAACTTTTCAACAGTTCCATCTACCTTCATTTTCTTTTTGAAAATCCATTTGCTACCTAGAGGTTTACAACCAGGTGGTAGATCAGTCAACACATAAGTGTTATTGCCCATGATGGAGTCCATCTCATCATTTATTGCTTCTTTCCAGAAAGCAACATCCTGGGACTTCATTGCTTCTTCAAATGTTTTGGGATCATCCTCCACAATGAAGCAATAGGAGTATTGGTTAGAGACCTCACTCCTTGTACCTTCAATTAAGTATAATTGAAACTCAGGTCCAAATGATTTTGGAGTCCTCATCCTATTGCTCCTTCTGAGCTCAGGTTCAGGTTGTTGTACCACAACCTCAGCAGGAACCTCATCAGATACTTCTGAAACACCATTGTCATTGGTTCCATTTGGAATCCTTTGACTTGGTCTAGGGATAGATGAGAATCTGTTCTCATCAAATAGTGCATCCCTTGATTCAATTATTGAGTTAATTGAAACAGACTCATTAGGTTCTATAACATAAAACCTATATGCCTTGGAATGCTCAGCATATCCAACAAAGATGCATTCAATGCCTCTTTCTCCTAAAGTTTTCTGCTTTGGATCAGGGAGTCTTACAACAGCCCTACAACCCCATATCCTAAGATAATTAAGGTTAGGTTTCTTTTTAGTCCAAAGTTCATAAGGGGTAACTTTGTTCCTTTTGTTGGGAACCCTATTTAATAAATAGCAAGCTGTTAACATAGCTTCACCCCAGAACCCTTGACTCAGTCCTGATAGGACAACATGGAATTAACCATCTCCTTCAGCACCCTGTTTTTCCTTTCAGAAATACCATTTTGCTGAGGAGTATAAGGGGCAGTCGTTTCATGGATTATACCAACAGACTGAAAATACAAAGTATCCATGTACTCACCTCCCTTATCAGTCCTAAATCTTTTTATTAGAGACCCTTGTTGTAATTCAACTTCAGTTTTAAATACTTTAAATTTATCTAATGCTTCATCTTTAGAATGTAATAAATAAACATGACAAAACCTAGAAGCATCATCAATAAAAGTCACAAAGTATTTCTTATTCCCCAAAGAAGGAGTAGCATGTAAATCATAAAGGTCAATGTGAATTAACTCCAAAACTTTAGTTTCACGTTTTACTCCTTGAAAAGGTTTCTTAGTTATCTTGTTCAACATACAAGTTTTACACTTTTCAGTGTTCATATCAAAAGCTGGTATTAACCCATCCTTGGACATATCTTGCATTATTTTAAAATGTACATGGCCAAGTCTTGCATGCCCTAGGTTTGAATCATAAAGTTTAGATGTAGATATAAAAGCAGAATCAATATTATCATGAATAATATTAAGTCTAAACATTTGATTACACAAATAACCAAAACCAATAAACACACCATTTTTAGACAAAACAAACTTATCAGATTCAATAACTTGTTTATAACCACAATTATTCAAAACACTACTAGAAACCAAATTCTTTCTAATATCAGGAACATGTAAAACATTAAACAAAGAAACAATCTTTCCAGAACTAAACTTCAAATCAACACATCCTTTTCCACGCACCAGGGCAGTTGACTCGTTTCCCATATGAAGAATAGAACCATTATTCATTGACTCATAGGTCTTGAACCAGCTTCTATCTTTACACACATGAATTGTTGCTCTAGAGTCAACCCACCACGCAACATCATCATCCTGCAAAAAGTAAATGCCAGATATATATGTAACATAATAAATCTCAAAAGACTTATTAAACACATTCTGACCTTTCAGAGAATTGGTGTTACCATTCCTTCCACCTGTGCCTGATCCATTGGATTTGTTTCCAACTTTACCACCCTTGCAATCTTTCCTGAAGTGTCCAGGTTTCCCACACTTCCAATAAGTCACCTTAGGTTTCTTGTTAAGATCAGATTTGGTGTTATCTTGATGCTTACGCTTGCCCTTGTTGTCATTGTACTTGGTGGAGTTGTTATGCTCCACCATATTGACAACCGATGGACCAGTAGCAGTGCTACTCTTTGGCTTAACAATTTCTTGAGCTTTGAGTGAATCCTCAATGCACAAGTGACTGCCCAACTCAACAAGAGTTAACTCCTCCTTCTAATGCTTAAGCATATGCTTGAAATCTTTCCAAGAGGGAGGCAGTTTATCGATGATACACGAGACTGAAATAGCCTCATCCATGTTCATCTTGTGTTGTGTGAATCGACCAAGTATACTAAGAAGTTCATTGTATTGTTCCATGACTGGTCTAGAATCAACCATTTTGTAATTGTTAAAATTACTTACAAGGAACTTCTTACTTGATGCATCCTCAGCCATATATTTGGCTTCCAAGGAATCTCATAGTTCTTGAGAAGTTTCAACATTCTGATAAATATCAAATAGAGAATCAGACATACCATTGAGAATTAAACCTCTGCAAACATAATCATCATTCTCCCATTTGCCTCTTGCCCTCATCTGATCCATAGTAGCATCTTCTCCATAATCTTCAGGAATCTCAGTTGTCAGAACATAAACCACATTCATACTTGACAACAAGAAGTGCATCTTCTTTTACCATCTTCTGAAATCAACACCTTCAAACTTTTCCAACTTGGAAAAGTTAGCAGCCATTTGTCTCATAGCAGCAGCCATTGATTATCACTAATAGTTTCTATTGATTGTTGGTTATTAAGTGTAAACAAGTTCCCAGATTAGGGTAAAGATAATCAAAGAGGTACCGGATATTCACTTGAAATCGTGGTATCACTTTCCAATAGAAACTATTCGACCCTATGCCTGGGTTACACGAATATCTCTATAAGATAAGACCAAGTGATGTTCTTGTTTTAGGCACAAACCAAGAACCAGATGCGTATTCAAGTGTTTAGGGATTTGTGATTTCGTATATCCATGCAGATGTGTTATGACCTCTATTTATAATAGAGAATACTCAAAACCCTAGCCCATGAAATTATATATAATTAACGGCCCATTAATTATATCATAATACTTTTCATAATATCAGGAATCAGTGGTTAAAAACGAGCAGCAGAATAACTGATGCTATCAGCAGATTCACACTAGCAGCAGAATCATTATACTAGAAGCAGAATCAGCACACTATCAACATATTCAGCAGTAGAATCAGCTAGCAGCAGATTCTTCTCATAACCACTATTGAGTCAGGGTGTTCATGGACCAAATGGGTGTACACTCCGTACCTCCAAACCCATTACCAGGTGTGAACTCTCCCCTTTAGTGCACTAATTTTCTAACACATTTGTACTACGAAATAGTAAACAATTATTCGAGCAGTAAAAAAAGTTAACTTTTCAGCAAGAGATTAGGAGAAGATAAAAGTAATATAAAAAACTTTCAGTCAGATAATCGCGAGACAGTAGAATGGTGTGGCAGGCATCCATAGTACAAATGTTTCCTACATTAAGTTTGGTTGTTTACATAAACCAAAGCCTTCAGTTATATGCAAAACAAGAGTTACAAAGAATAGCAAAATATCTGCCATAATCTATCGGTGATTTAAAGACTAGATGAGTTTGAAAAATGATATAAAATACACAATATCTGGCATTCTGGCTTAAAAAAGTTACCACATGTAAATATAATCATATAAGTTAAATAAGGAGCTTTACACAACTCTTCCACACATTAATTTCGATTTTCTACAGATCCTAAATTGGCAATCAAAATGAAAGACTGAGTTGGAAAATAAAACAACCTTTGCATCTATATCATGCATAAACCCAATCAACCTCAACAGTCAAAACAAACTTAAGCACGTGACGCGGTGCTCTAGTAAAACGGATTCTATATTTTCCTGTGCAGGTGAGATTTTTGAAACTGAACAAAACATGTCGAACAAAGGCATACAAGTCCAAACAACATGAAAAACTCACCAACTGTACCAACTAGATACCATCATTAAAACTTACAAAACGAAACAAGTACATAAATCAAAATTAGAAACAAGTCAGGAAAAAGCAATGCCCTCTATATCAACAACCTACATACACCTCATCAACCTCGACAGTCAAAATAGGTTAAGAAATTAACGAGGTGTTCAGGTAAAAGGGTTATGAAAACCTAAAATGCTTGTACCAAAGACAAAATATAACAAAAGAAGAAACAATCCGGATTACAAAAACCTGACAAACAGCTAAGAGTCTAGAAATTCCTGCAAATTCAATGGATACCTTGGACAGGGAAAAACATCAGGGCAAACTTTAAGATGATCCAAAATAGCCTTGACCTCCTCCGCTTGGAAATGACCACAGATTATTGTTAATGGACTCACATATATTATTGTTGCTAACATTCCTATCCATGTTCATTCTCACTGCTTTCACTAACTTATCTGCAAAAGCATCACACTCCTGTCCCATTGACTCCCCAATGTTTTGAAACACCTTGATATTTAATATTCTTTTTTCACGTGGAGCTACATTCCTCAATGTAGTGGCTAGAGAAAATGCTAACTTCAGACAATGTTTTGTTTGGAGCTCAGAAAAGAAAGCCTCATCGAAGAGTCTCCCATACTGCCACATCTTTATTTTATGTTCTGGATTTTCGCTTAATGCCAACCTCAGCATCAAAGCTATTGCTTTAAGCTGTTTTGAATATTCTTGTGTGTATAGAGCACGCAATAAAAGATCACTGCTGCAGTTTAATGACAACATCAAGCGAGTGAAGATTCCAACAACATGTAAACCTGTATGAGATAAATGCATCTCATATAAGAATCTCCTCAATTCAGCTGCAGGACTATCATTTCCAGATGCATACAAAATTTTATATAGAGAAAATAAAAACCTCTTATCCATCTTCCAATATGCCTGTAGTGACATAAGGACATCCTCGTTTGGAGCTCTGATAACGATAGGGACTCTGGAAGCATAAAAGCTCATAAAACCCGTATTTATATAACCCCAAGTTCTAACATAATTATGTGGCACCTTTGAGAACAATCTAAACAATGAAGCAGACATATAACAATAATAAGCTGCTTCCATTTCATCACCTGGAGCATTTGCAGGGTTGATAGGAACATATTCACCAAATTTCCCTAATAAAATAGTCCCAAAGTAATCAGGTACAAAATCATGTAGTTGATTTTCTACATCTGTTTCATCAAACACATCCTTTAAAGTTCCGATTGATACGTATTTAAGATTATAAGCAAGCTGGAAAATAACTGCTGCTCCAAACTTTGTAAAGCCTTATACTAACATTGGCATGATATGTCTGCCTAAAACCAGAATCTCATTTGTGTTTAACTTCTTCAGTGTAACAGAGGGTTGATCAAGGAACTTATCATCAGGAAAATCATGTATAGGAGTTGGAAAATAACTGATGTTTAAAACTTTGCAAAGCCTTTCAAGTTGTGGCATGTCAAGTTGTGGTAAACCTGCAAACTCTGGTCTGATATTGATGATGGGGAGAGGGGCAACAACATATTCCCTCAAATGTGCCTCTAACATGGTTGGACAGTCAGGCTTTTGAACTTCTGTATGAGCTTTTGGTCCTACAAGGGGTATTTGTTGATTCTGAATATGAGGTTGTGGATAAGGTTGACCTGTATTTACTTGTGGTTCAGTCAGAGCTGGCTGATAAAATGGTCCTTGAGATTGAGGGGTGTAACCAGATTTTTGAGCAATATCATGTAAGAAACTAGGATATGAAGTCATGATTGACTCGATAGCTAAACCCTTTCCTTTGAGGGTGAAATTCACCTGTTGTGGTAGGGAAAAAATGAAAAGAGATAACTTTACAATTAACAAAAGAGGTAAATTTTGGTAGAGAAAAAATGTTTAAATTACTAGTTTAAGACCCGTGTAATACACGGGCTGTATTAATATATTTTCATACAAATAATAGACTAATGAGTTACATAGTTAACATTACATTCAGTATCTTTCGGTTTTCTTATAGCGTTCGATTGTTTTTGATAATGTAAATTAAGAGTGATAATTCAAACCAAAGCAACAAGGAGGTCTGGGTTTAAAAGACTTGGGTGTTTGGAATAAAGCTATGATTGTGAAACATTTATGGCACATTGTAACTGACAAAGACTCCTTGTGGGTCAAGTGGATTAATAGAGTCAAATTAAAAGGAAGGAGTGTTTGGGAAGTCAATGAAGAGGTTTCAGATAGTTGGGGTTGGAGGAATATATTGAAGCTCAGGACAGAAGTTAAACATTTCATTACTATGAAGGTAGGTGATAGGTCAAAAATTGATGTATGGTTTGACAATTGGAGAGAAATTGGAGCTTTAAATGAGATACTATCTTATAGGGATCTATATAATGCAAGATTTAATGCTAGAATGAAGCTGAAAGAGTTTGTGCTTGATGGAAATTGGAAATGGCCTGTGGAATGGGAGACAAAATTCCCTATGATTACTCAGATTCCTAATTGTACTTTGGATGAAAATAAGAGGGATGAAGTAGTCTGGAAAGGAAGACATGGTAAGAGAGAGGATTTCACAGTTAAACAAGCTTATAGAGACCTTAAAAATGAGGAGGAGAATGTCCTTTGGAGCAAATTAGTCTGGTACTCTCAAAATATTCCTAAGCATGCATTTGTTCTATGGCTTGCTGTACAGAACAAACTAATGACTCAGGATAAAGTTAGGAATTGGGGATCTTATGATTTAATGATGTGCCCTCTCTATAGTAAGGGTATGGACTCTCACTCACACTTGTTTTTTAAATGTCAGTATTCTGCACAGTTATGGAAGGAAGTGGTCAAGAAAATGGGTGTGGATTGTGGTAACATGGAATAGAATGATATTGTGACTGAGCTTGCATAGAAATTTAATGGTAATTCCGTTGAGAGTATCATTAGAAGATTGTGTTTGGCTGCAAGTGTGTATCTAATTTGGCAGGAAAGAAATCAGAGGATTTTTAGAGATGAGAAGAGAAGAGAAGCTGGGAGGAGTTATATGAAGTTTTATTGGAAACAATAAGATTACGACTTATGAGCCTAAAAGCTAAGAAGTCAATGGCAGTGCTTAAAGTTCAGAAGGAGTGGAATGTGGAGTTTAAATTGGTTGACAAGTGAGCTGGTTACTGAGTTGCTATGGGAGTATAATGATTTATGTTGGAGTCATATTGAGGAATGGGTTGTTGTATTGTGGCCTGTTGGTATTTAGCAGCGATGAGGTTCAAGAAAAGCTGCTATAGATCAGACTCTTATTTGCTGATCTATCTTCAGGTTTTTAACATTAAGTCTAATATGATCACTAATAATCATATGGAGACTTATTTTGAGCTTATTTTTCTGGATGGCCTTGTATCTTGGACACTCTCATTCAATGCATAATATTTTTGTGATGGTAGTTTTCCAGACTGGCCATGGGTGGGGTCTGTGTGGCTATCACACAGAGTATTTTTGTGTTGAGATGAGTTGTGGCCATAAAGTAGGTTTCCCTGATTCAAGGGTAGTTATAAGCTTGGTGTGGTTGTTCAAGTTGTTAGGAATAGAGGGTCGTGAAAGATGAGGCCTCTTGGTCCTAGCATTGAATAACTAGGAGGTAAGGTTGGTTTCTCATTGAGGGTGTGTGTTCCTTGTTTTGATGATGCCTGGCCGTATTTGCTTTTGATTCATTAATAGTGAGGATGATGCTGCTTATTAATGGATTGAAGGCAATTAGTTGGGAAATGTAGTCAGACAAGTATAGCCCCTCTTTGGAGATGTCAGGATGCTATAGGTTACATGATGAAGCCTGGTAAGGATCACTATTAGTTGTTGTGGATGCTGGTTGAACGACTTATAGTGTAACTTATCCACGAAATGTATGTCATGAACCTATGGTAGTGAAATGGTGAACTTAAAATGTGGTATGCAGTATTGCATAAGATGTATCTGATGTAGTGCATACTTCAGTTTGTTTTGTGTAGTTTGTTTTGTGTATTTTGGTTTTGGAGTTTGTCCAAATACCATTTCATGTCTTATTTGTAAGAGCGTAGGGTACAAATGCGCCGTGGGTGGCGCCATCACCACCAGCCAAGCAAAACCGACGGCACACCGTATTGGTTGTGGCGCCGTCGGTGCTCGCGCCGCAGCCACGGCTCAGCGCCGTCGCTTTTTTTTTTTTTTTTTCGTGATGTGTTTGGGTTTGTTGTGTTCGTGTTTGTATTTTTTTTTTTTTTTTTTTTTTTTTTTTTTTTTTTTTTTTTTTTGGGTGCTTGCAGGCGCAGGGAAGAAGAAGTCAAGAAGGTAGGTTTTTGTGTTTATGTTTGTGTTTGTTGTGTTTGTGTTTGTGTTTGGGCTTTAAATTTGGGCTGGGCTTTGGGTTTGTGTTTGGCTTTGTGTTTGTTGTGTTTGTGTTTGTGTTTGGGCTTTGTGTTTGTAGGTTTTTGTGTTTATGTTTGTGTTTGTTTTTTTTTTATGTAATGTGTGTTTTTTTTTTTTAATTAATAAATTTTATTTTAGTTAATATTGTGTGTATTTTATTTTACGTAAAAAAAAAATTAGCCGACGGCATCAGAAATTCTGGTGCCAACGGATACCCCTGAAATGTGGTGCCGTGGAGCTTTTTGCTGACGTGGCAACAAAAAATTCCCACGGCACCAGAACGACGGCACCACTTTACCCAGTGCTCTAAGAAGTTTGGTATATTAATATAAGTTCACCTTTCACCGAAAAAATTAAGAGTGATAATTTCAATTTAATGGGTTAGATAGAGTACATTATTATTTGAATTCCATAACGTTATCACTCAATTTGGTACGTGCAGTTTTTTCAAATAAATTTCAATTACATGAAATTCTAATTACTCGCACACAAACACACTACAATTCAAAAACATTATGCAAACCAAAGAGGCCCTAAGTGCACATACGAGATTTCCCATAAGCCTTGTTTATGAAGTTTATGAAATAATGGGAGAATATCCTAGGTGCTAATTTACCTCAATTGATGGTTCCTTGCCTTTTACCGTTGGCTTATATTTCTTCAGCAAACCGCTTATTTTTATAAAATCAAAGAGTAAACTCTATGGATTCAGCCTATTTTCAAAAAGTAAACTCAACGGTTCCTTGTGTCGATTATCATTAGCATAATATTTAGCCTATTTTTTAAAAAAAAATCAAAGAGTAAAACTCAATGGAATACAATTATGAGTAAAGAATGAAATGAAGTCACTTTCAAATGAACAATGCTAAATTTAAGTACAAACATTTGGTGGGCATTCTAAACAAAGCATAGTTCTCAACATTTAAACTATCCAAGAAACACACTTAGTTCAGTAACACATAATTTTGCTAAAATGTCATCTGTAGTTTGCAAAATATCGAGTAGATAATGTTTACCTTCAATTTATGATATACATAAGCAAAATAAAAAAGAATTCGTACCTTAGAATCGATGGGAGTTATAAATCTCAATTGGTTCAAGAAACATGAAATTAGGGAGTTTGTTTTGAGGGAAATAAAAGTTAGTAAGATGAAGGATGAACTAAATTCAGTTTAAGATTTGTAGCATTCCAAGGGCTTTCTCGTGTTCCAAGCGTAAAAGTATTTTCTTTAAAAAAATCGCAGGTTTAAGGTTTAGGGAGCAGGGACATTTTAAAATTTTGTAATTTTTAAAGAATACAAATTAATCTATTGGTAAGGATCCAGTGAGAAGAAAAATTAAAATGAGAAGCATGAGAAATAACTATAACCACACATTTGAGATGAATCGACTTGATTTAGATGCATCTCTATTCATTTAGATGCATCCAAATTAGTTCCGAAAAGTGATTTGAAGTGAAAACAATGCAAAGTAGTACTAACAACAAATTTGACCAGCAGAGGACGAAAAATGTATAGGATTTGTCTAACTTGATGAAATGCATATAATATATGCATATGCATCTAATTTTTTGCTAGAAAATATATTATGGTGCATCTAAAAGATTATGGATGCATCTAATTTAAGTCGATGCATCTTAAATGTGTGGTTATAATTATTTCTCATCCTTCTCATTTTAAGTTTTCTTATCATTTGATCCTAAGTCATTAATCTATATCTATAGTTCTATACTATAATACTATCCATCTCAAAAAGCTTTTGTCATAAAAAAGTCATTTTTCAAAATCTATACTACATATAATGCATAAAACACTTTCTCTCCAAAATTTTCAGATTTACAAGAAATAATGCATGGTTTACAACACTTTAATATACCCAATTTTCAGAATTACAACAAAGTAAGCATATCGTACAACAAAAAACAGTGTAATATTATTTTAAGACCAAAATTCTAACAAACAACATTAATTCTATTAAAAACACCCCTTCACAAAAAATTACAACCATTAAGCACAATGTACAATAGCTTTTAAGTAAATACAAGTTATAAAACACAAAACATAAGTATGTAAAGTACAATGATTTTAAGGTCAACAATCTATTCAACACATATAATTAATACACTAATTAATTCACCACTTCACCAAAATATACAATCATTTAACCATAATGTACAAGCTAATCAAGCTACTAAGCCAATTACTTAAAAATAAAGCCATTAGACTGGGCACAGTGGTCGGTCGATCGGACCGGTCGCCCCTCCCCTGACCGAGTCGCAGCCACTGCAACCACAAGATCGATGAAGGTCGGACGACTCTAAAATTCACAAACCAGTCACCCCCTCGACCGATTAATGCATTCTACAAAAGAAGAATAAAATGTACCGTTACATATCAAAACAAAAATGAAGATGAAACGAAAGAAGAAAAGAACAATCATCAATCAAGCCAAAACAAACATCAAACTTATTCCATCTATGGTCCACGAACACAAAGTATATAACAATAAAACCCAACATCTACATCTACCTCAGTTCTAAACCCATCTAAAAACCACCATCACGGTCAACACAACATAAAACCTTAGAGAGAGTTTTCATTTTGATATTCAAGAAAAGGGTATGATTTCTTACAAACATAGATTGTTGGTTATGTTCGGTTATCAAGATAAGAAAGAAAGACAGAGTATGTGATGTTTGTGTGGCCAAATCATGGCTGCGTATTTTTGTGAGGAAAATTAGGGCAGGAATGAGGTAATTTAGGTTTTGTAAACGTATTTATAAGTCCTAACATTTGGGTTATATACCGGTTTTATTGTTAATTGGTCTGGCCAAATGATATCACAAATTGTTTGGTAGTTTTATTATGGGCCTTAATAGATATTGATGATTAAAGTTTGTTTAGGCTCAAAATGGTTTTAGACTAATTACTAATTGAGCCGTATATTATTTGTATGGTATAGTTGATTTTGGGCTAATTTTAATATTTGGTTCATGTGAATAGCGTATATTAAAAATGAAAAAGTAGGGGATGTATATAGTGTAAAAAAGATGGATTTTTTTGAAATAAAAATAAAAATATAAATGTTGGTCACCTTACTATGCCTAAAAGGTCGCATGTAGGTCAGAAAATTTAAAGGTGATTGTGCTGAAGGAAAGAACCAGATTTCTGTTTGTGTTAGCTTCGGTTAACAGTAAATGAAATTATACTACTGCATTTTTATTTTTTTATAGGTCACAATACCATCTTCAATGATGTATGAGGAGGTTGAGATGTAGACAGTCTTACCCCTACCTAAGGTAGAGATGCTGCTTCCAGTTCTATCTAAGATATGAAAGGACCTCCAGCCTTTTGTAGGGAGTGAGGATCGAACAATTGACCGCTAGGTTAAGATGCAAGGGGTTTTCCAACTGATCCAACCCTAAAATTATTGTTATTTGTAAATTAATCGTTAAAAAAAATCTGGGCACATAACATCACATTACCAGAAAATATAGTCACACGGTACCCGCCGCCGCATCGCGCGGGTACCATGCTAGTACCTAAAATGTAAAAAGGTCGTTGTATAACTTTTTTCTTCGGTCAATGCTTCAATGACTTGAGAACCTCATGTCATTTAGTAAAAATAAGTTTTTATTCTACGAGAGCCGGGTATAATAATGTAGAACTCGGCGTTGGGCTGACGTGAAACATCTTGTTCCGACGTTATTATACCAATGTTTCGGCATTGATGGTGGCGTTGCAATTTGAGTTATCACATAAACATAGAACGAAATGTAGATGTGGACAATTTTTTATTTACAAACAGTCCCTTCATGTTTCGTTGGGTCATGGTTTTATCAATCATCCAGTTCTTATGTGTGTACAACGAGTGTGTGTTTTAAGTTGGGGAAGATGATAATTATTAAAAGGTTTTTGCAATTTAGTCCATGTAGTTTTTACAGTTTAGTCGATATGATTTATTTATTTATTTTAAGTAAATAATATTTTTATTCTTTATTTAGTTTATTTAAAAAAATGTAATTTGTTTTTTTCTTTTTTTAATAATATTTTCGCATGTTTTATAAATTTATGTTTGTTTTTTTTAAAAGTATTTATAATTTGTATTTTTAAGTATTAGGTTGTTTAATAATGAAATTATATATTAAGAGGTTAATTTGTAAATTGTAATTTTTTAAATGATGAGTCTCAAAAGGTTAGTGTTATGGAGTGTTATAATAAAATGTGATTTTTGGGTATTAAATGTTTTAGTGTTGAAGTGATGTGGCTATGTGATAACAATGTATTTTTGATGGTACAGTATTACGACACTTAATGCTTTAACCACAAAAAGAAGTTAACAAACTTTTTAAATAATTCCGTCATTTTTGTACCTCCGATCCTATTAAAAAGCCCTTTTATTTAGGCGAAGTAGTATAGTATTGTTACTCTATACCGACACATTACTCAGTAGCGTACTGGCGTAGCACCCAAGATTATTCTCTATTTTTATTAGAAGATTCGATTTAATAAAATAACCTAATTGATCGTGTTCCCCACGTAAAATACGTAATGCCCAAGTAATGTTACACTATATAAACAAACACACCTTCATTCGATAAAAGCACTTCAACATCACAAATCACTATCATATATCAATTACTTCAACTTCGTATTTTATTAACATCATCGCAAATGGCACCAACAACAACCTCCCTCCTTGGTCCACCAGAGATCCACCGTTCCGCACCCAAAACCACAGCCCAGCCATCCACTTCCACCAGAATCTCTAACCCGTTCATGGACTCCATGGTCTCTGACTTCAACTCCATCACTAGTACTCGAAATCTACCCATGGGGTACACTGAAAACATGTCTGCTACCTATTTATCCTCCGGTAACCCTTGTCTAGACTTTTTCTACCACATCGTCCCAGACACTCCTCCAAAAACTATCACTATAGGTTTAGAAAAATCATGGGAACATGACCCTTTGAAAACGTTAAAACTAATATGTAACCTACGTGGGGTACGTGGTACTGGCAAGTCGGATAAAGAAGGGTTTTATACGTGTGCATTATGGCTTCATAAAAACCACCCTAGAACCCTAGCATGTAACGTGGGTCCCATGGCGTATTTTGGGTATTTTAAGGATTTACCTGAGTTACTGTATAGACTTCTTGAAGGGCCTGATGTACGAAAAATAGCAAAAGAGGAACATATGAATCGATCAAGACGCTATAGAGGAGGTAGTCGTAGAGCTGCTTTGTTTAAGCGAGATGCAAAGAAGAAAGTTCCGAGAGAAGTGAGGGTTTTGTCTGAGATGAAAAGAGTGGTAAACGAAATGGCCAGGGCGAGTGAAAAAAGAAAAGAGGAGAGGATCAAGAGGGCTAAGAAAGCATTTGAGAGGTATAACCGAGACCCCGATTACAAGTTCTTATATGAACGTATATCCGACCTTTTTGCCGAACACTTACGATCCGACATCAAGTTCTTAACCGAAGGGAAATCGAGGAAAATCAGCCTTGCTGCTAAATGGTGTCCTTCATTGGATTATTCCTTCGATAGATCGACTTTACTATGTGAAAGCATAGCAAAGAAAGTGTTTCCTCGTGAAGAATACCCCGAATACAACGACATAGAAGAAGCTCACTATGCTTATCGTGTACGCGATCGGTTGAGGAAAGAAATATTGGTGCCTCTTCGAAAAGCATTGGAGTTACCTGAAGTTTACATAGGATATAATCAATGGGGTTTAATCCCGTATAATCGAGTAGCTTCAGTTGCAATGAAATTATACAAAGAGAAGTTCTTAAAACACGATAAACTGAGGTTTGAAGAGTATCTACATAATGTTCGGTCGGGTAAGGCCAAAATCGCAGCAGGTGCATTGCTTCCACACGAGATTATATCGTGTTTGGAAGATGAAGATGGCGGTCAAGTGGCTGAGCTTCAATGGACGAGAATGGTGAACGATTTGTTAGCAAAAGGTAAGTTGAATAACTGCCTAGCAATTTGTGATGTGTCGGGTAGTATGATGGGTACTCCAATGGAAGTTTCAGTGGCTCTAGGGGTTCTTGTTTCGGAATTAAGCGAGGAACCATGGAAAGGGAATCTCATCACATTTAGCAAAAACCCGAAGATGCAAAAAGTACAAGGTCAAGATCTAAAATCAAAGACTGAATTCGTTAAAAGGATGGAATGGGGGATGAACACTAATTTCCAAAAGGTGTTTGATTTGATTCTTGAAGTAGCATCTAGTAATGGGTTGAGTGACAATGAGATGATTAAGAGGGTATTCGTATTTAGTGATATGGAGTTTGATCAAGCCTCGGCGAATCCATGGGAGACTGATTATCAAGTGATTAAGAGGAAGTTTGCTAAGAAAGGGTATGGAGAAGCAGTGCCAGAGATTGTGTTTTGGAATTTGAGGGATTCACGGGCAACACCAGTGGCTGGGAAGGAGAATGGGGTGGCTCTTGTTAGCGGGTTTTCCAAGAATTTGATGACATTATTTATGGAAGACATAGGGAATATGAACCCTGAGGGTGTTATGAATCAGGCTATTTCAGGCAAGGAGTATAACAAACTGGTTGTGCTTGATTAATGGAGTAAGCAAGATCAAAGACTACAAAGAAAACGAAAGGGCTATTGTCGAAAAAAAAAATGAAATAGTAAAACATAGTTTCTACATGATGTGATACGCTGATGTAACTGGAATGGTCAACAGACCATGTTAATGGTCTACACTGAATCACCTTAAAGTTTCTAATAAGTACTTTTTGAGTGTTTATTGTTTAATCTCTGTTTAGTAAGTTATCCCAATTCAGCAATATTTAACTCTATATATTCAGAATTTGCCAAACACTCTAAATAGTTACATTTGTTACTTTTTGGCACAACATAAGCAAATTCACACACCAAGATGTTTTGAAACAACTAAACTAATATGTAATTTTTTTATGAATTGAAAAAAAATAAATAAATAAATAAATAAAATAAGCAATCCCATACATCCCTTTCATATAATAACCTCTTGTTTTTCCTTCACCTTCTTAGACCATAAGTATGTTGCATTACTCCAAAATCAACTGATTACCTTAGATTATGGTCCTAGTTAATAGAAAAGGAACCCCAAAAAATCAAACACTGAGAATACCTAAGAGAAATCATCAGACCTGTGGTGTTCTCCATAAGTATAAGATGCCACAAGAATACAATTATAAAATTTGTAAAAACAAGTTTAAAATGTTGAAAAAAGCATTCTTTAAATATTTTTTGTTGACTCGTGATCATTGGCACTGTTATATGAGTTTGTTGACATGGAAATAAGCAGCACCTCACACGATGAGATGAAATTAAGAATTAAAAACAGAAGGTTTATATTGTAAATTTCAGATACAAAATGGCAAAATTTCATTTTTCATGTTATTTTCAGCTAGTTGAAGCAATTGATGAAATATGGCAAAAGTTCATATTAGCCCATTTGACCTAAAAAGTCAACATGTAGATTTTTGTGCAGATTTAAATTTATTACAGTAAAAAATTATGGCATACTAACTACATGGCACTTACAATTAGCCATGAGAGTATATTGAGCACACAATCAATGCAAGAGAACTTTAAACAAGCAGATAGTGGAATCAAGACTTCACACTAAACCACATGCACCATTCGAGAATATATGTATAGTCAAAGTGACATGATAGGTTTACTTCACGAAATTGGTACTCATATAAATAAGACTTTAGGTTTGAATCATATGGTTATATCTACCAACTGCATGGAAATTTCAATTGCACAGAAGTATAATGTACACAAGAGAAACCTTTTTAAGCTAAAGACTGTGATGACCATTTAGGGCCAGTAACCCTTCAACTGTTGTAGATTTCTTTTTATAACTTGACACTGATGCAAGTTCTGGCCAGTTACTGTGCCTAGTCAGCATGCAGCAAATGCAGCAGTCCCTTATGCATGCATCGGTGCTTTAGTTTATGGAATGCATCACATAGCTAGGTTGCATATTTTTCCCGCCATACCATAAGAAAACGTCATAATCCATATGAGAAAAGCAAAGAAAAATCTGATATTAAGAAACACGATGACATAATCGAAGTGTGCATTGTGAACAATATAATCTCGACATTGCTCCTAAATGAAATTAGAAGGACCAAAGACGTTAGTTAGTTAGTTTACAACCGCCAAGCGGTTAAAGTTAGTTATTATGGTTGGTAGTTAAGTTAGTTAAGTCGGTTACAAACCGAACAGTCACACCGATTGGGCCATACCCATTCGTTAGTATAAGTACTCGTGAACATGTAACGTTACAAAGATTAGACGAAATAAATTATTCAGTTTATTTGCAATTCATTTTTTGACTCACACTTTGGGACAACTGATGAGGCGAAAAGTGTACCGCTTTTAAGGGGTCATTTAAGTCCGAATTCGAGATTATTTGATCAATTATTGCCCTAAATCGTTCCTTTTGTCATTTTAGGTACTTTTGGAGATAAATCTGGAAAAGAAAGCATTTTGGACGTTTTTGAAGCATAAAAGTGAAGAAAACGGCAAAGTCTCAAAATTCCTTGCTGGAACAGTACCTGACGGCGTCAAGGTTCTACAAGTGACGGCGTCAAGAGTTACAAAATAGGTGGATGTGGAACTTGACAGCCCAGAGACTTTTCAAGCTTATTGGCCTGACGGCGTCAACAAGGCCGTTAGGGTCCAAATACTAGTGACGGCCCATAGTGATTTCCTACATGACGGCATCACAAATGGATCTAAGCAATACGAATTTTATCATGGCGGCGAGTTCACGGCGTCACAAGTTAATACATGACGCCGTCAAGGTGTAAAATCTATATATAGTTTTCCAATTTTCATTCATTGGTGTGCAACTTTGAGGGAATAAACCCTAGGACGAATTTTCTAGCTTTTTCAAGGGTTTCAACCCCTTGATTCTTCCATGTTCAATTGAAGATAAGTACTTATTCAAATCATTCAATATGTCTATGTGTTGTATGATTATATCTTACGCTTGTCTTCTCTTTAACATGCTAGGCTAGATTTTCATTGTGTTTGCTTAGATGTAGTGAAACCTAGATGTTAATTATGGGTTGATTGTTTGTTTATAATTGTTACGGATGATTGTATTCGATGTTAGGCTTAAGAAAACTGGCAGACTTCCATTGATAACTTGCTTGAACGTCTTAAGAAACATGATCGGAGGTGTACTACGATTTTTGGTTGTATTTAATGCGTAAGAGAATTCTAATGATCCCATGTTAGGAGCTTCTAACGGCTCGACATAGGAGTGAAGTAGGATCTTATAGAGTTAGGGAATATTGTACACGGCCCTACGACTAGTATTAAGGAATATGACCCGTCATCCATGCAATTGTAACAAGCTAATCAACCTGTAAAAGATATCTAGGGAGTAATGAAATCTAAGTAAACACAACTTTCCTAATTATTGTTTCCACCACATTAGTATAATTAGTTTAATTTTCATTTCTGTTATTTTATTTTGATTGCATCTTAGTTAATTGGGTTAGTTGGCTAGCAACTAATTCCGCCCACTCCTTCAAAACCCTAGATTTTACTTGCTTTCCATAAAATATAAAAATACAAAAAGAATCATCCCTCACCTCTAGACCTAGTTTAGTAGGCTTTCTAATTCTAGCGACACTATTCCTGAGTTGAACGATCAATCCCCCGGTACTTGTCACTATACTATACTACAACGATCAGGTACACTGCCTGGTGGGGGTTGTAAGCTTCTCGAGATCCCTTGAGAGGTAAAACCTGTTGCGAGGGCGCAATTCCCACGTATCAACAACATTGGCATCAGAGCCTCACGCTCGTTTAAACAAAAAAACAACCTTTATACGAGAAGAACAACCAAAGAAGGAACACGCTGGAACTTTTGTTTCAGTTAGGAAGGACGCGACGTTAAAGAAGTAAAACGTTGCCTGGATATCTAAGAACACAAGGAAAGTAGTATACGACTTTACTTGTGTAGGAGTTGCAAACGTTTGGCACCAAACGACATTGGTGGCCTGTTTTGTTGTGATCATTGAACGCAACAACAAAGAAGAAGGAAACCTTGTTGCTATCTAACGCAATAAGAAGAAAAAGTACGACGTCAAGAACAAGAAAACTTTGTGTAAAAACAAACCAGTTGAAAAAAAAAACAAAAACACAAAGGGAAAGGAAGGGTTGCTTGTGGACAGATTGAAAGGTATACCGAGAAAGAAACAATCTAGGATTGTTTGAGAAAGAAAACGTTAGCAATACGAGAACAACAACAACAACGAACAAACTGATCATTTTTTTAAAAAAAAATACCGACGGGTATTTGTGAATTGTTGTGGACACGGTGTGGAATAAAGAACAAGAAGGAGTATTGTGGAATACGTTTTGGAGTAGAAACAAGCAACGACAACAACAAGAAAAACAAACAAATCGTTTTCTTGTTTTGAAGAAATACTACCGAGTAGTATTAAGAGAAAAACAAACAAACTATTTGTTTTGGGGAAAATACCGAAAGGTATTTGAGAAAAGCTTTGCGGAAAGGAATTGGAATTCGGAAAAACAACAACGACCAAACGAAGAGTTAGTTACCGAGAATACATAGAGTATTTGGAAAAGAAGCCGAGGGGCACACGTTTTGTTCCAAGTCGACACAAAAGAAAAAGAAAGACAACGTGGCAAGTGTGGTATAACAAGAGAAAGAAGTTCGTTCGGTTTATTGTAAGAGAAGGAAAAACAATTCGACAACATCAAAAGGAGACCAAGAGTTTTTCTTTACGAATCGGTTTGGTGATGAGAAATAAACAACGAAACAACAAGAGGGAATACGATTATGTTTAACACTACAACGAGGTCACAAATTAAAAATTTTGGATTTCAATTATATTACGATAGTATAGAACTTTATTTTGTACTATTAGGAAATCCCGAGAACTACTTATTGATCCCGTACTAGTAGGATTCCCGAAAAACAATTTCTGTTCCCGTAGTAGTAGGAAATACCATACTAAGTTAGAAATTCCCATAAGATTAGAAGGTGAAGATTATAAGCACTTTTAAGATGTCGGGTGACGATACAACTAACACATCGACAACACTAAAACCCGTAACACCTATTGCACAATACCAATGCCCTAAGTTGAAAAACACAAACTATACAGTTTAGGCTATATAAATTAAGGTTATACTAGAAGGACATGGTTTATGGGAAATGATAGAACCTAAGGAAAACACGCAAGTAGATGATGAGAAGGACAAGGCAACGACTGCCCTCCTATATCAAGCGTTGACCGAATATGTGGTTTTACAAGTAGCAAGTTGTAAAATGGGAAAGGAATTATGGGAATCGTTAAAAAGGAGACACGTTGGAGAAGAGAGAGTGCAGCAAGCACGGTTACAATCATTGATGATTGGATTTCAAACACTTCAGATGAAGGATGATGAAATAGTGGATGCATTTACGGATAAATTAAATGGTTATGCCACGAAGGCTAAAGAATTAGGGAAAACTTTGGATGAAACACTTTTAGTACAAAAACTATTAGATTCCACACCGGATAGGTTCATTCAAATAGTAGCATCCATAGAACAAACGAATGATCTCGACGACATTACCTTAGATGAGATCACAGGAAAATTTAAGGCATTAGAGGAAAGGTTAAAACTCCGAAAGGGAGGACAACTTGAAAGCCAGAAGAATTTATTATTCACACAAGGTGAACACTCTAGAAAAGGAAGACGAAATACCAAACGCGGAGGTAGATCAAACTTCTCACAAGGAAACTCGCATAGTAATAGAAATAAAAATAACTCGAATGAAGAAAGCTCAAATCACAAAGATAAGTCAAATAAGAATAGACATAAGTGGGATATAAGAAAGGTAAAATGTTTCAATTGTGGGAAACTTGGACATATTAAGAAAGGCTGCAGAAAACCATCGACAACTCAGGAACAATCAAACCTTATCTTAGAAGAGGATGAACCATCACTGTTAATGACTACACACGAAACTGAACACGAAGAAGTTTGGTTGAACGAAGGACAAATTCAACTCGGAAAATATGCTATAACAAATGATAGCATATGGTATTTAGATAATGGTGCAAGTAACCATATGACGGGAACCAAGAGTCATTTTAAGGATATTGACGAAAGCATATCTGGACGCGTTCGTTTTGGAGATGGATCGTACATAGATATAAAGGGTAGAGGTTCTATATTGTTAGGATGTAGGAACCAAGAACAAAAGATAGTCTCGGATGTTTACTACATTCCAAACCTCAAGAGCAACATACTTAGTCTAGGACAACTTACGGAGATAGGTTGTAAGATCATCATGAATGGAAACAAATTGACTTTGTATGAAAAGAATAAGAAGTTGTTGATGAAAGTAGAAAGATCCAAGAATCGACTTTACAGTATTAAATTACAATTAGAAGCACCTATTTGTCTCTTAGCTAATGTAGACAACCAAGCGTGGTTATGGCACGCTAGATTAGGTCATCTGAACTTTGACGACATCAACAAGATGACAAGAAAGGGTCTAGTAGAAGGAATACCAAGAATAAATCATGCAGGACTGTGATGCATGTTTATTAGGAAAACACAGTAGAACACCATTTCCAAATCAAGCTAAATTCATATCGAAGAACCCATTGGAATTTGTATATGGAGATCTCTGTGGTCCCATAAGTCCAGCCACGCACTCTGGAAAGAAACTCATTTTTTTATTAGTAGACGACTGTACACGTTTCATGTGGGTCTACTTTCTGACATCGAAAGATCAGGCATTTAATACTTTCAAGGAATTTAGACAACATATTGAAATGGAGATGAGAATGAAGTTAAGAATGCTAAGAACATATAGAGGAGGTGAATCTACATCCAATGAATTCACCAATACTATAAGGAGAATGGAATAGCAAGACAGTTGACAGCACCATACTCACCACAACAAAATGGAGTAGTGGAGAGAAGAAATAGGACAATATTATCAACTACGAGGAGTATGATGAAAGCGATGAAGTTACCTTTATGTTTTTGGGCGGAAGTAGGTAAACACGCCATTTACATACTCAACAGGGTACCTACAAGAGCCCTGGTAGATAAAACACC
Source organism: Artemisia argyi (assembly GCA_030686995.1). NCBI lineage: Eukaryota > Viridiplantae > Streptophyta > Magnoliopsida > Asterales > Asteraceae > Artemisia > Artemisia argyi. The sequence continues at coordinate 167,699,515 of CM060696.1, read as the reverse complement.
ATTTGAGGCACTTTACAACAGAAAACCGAACCTGGAAAACCTAAGAATATTCGGATGCACAACTTATTCCAAGATAACGATACCTCACTTGAAAAAGCTGGATGATAGAAGCATACCAATGATTTACGGATCAAAATCATGTAGGTTATATGATCCAATAGGAACGAAGAAACATATTAGCAGGGATGTAAAGTTTATGGAAACGAAACCGTGGGATTGGAATAAAGATGGAGAGGATATGAGTACACAAGACACATTTTGGGCTAGTTTTGTGGTAGACGAAGTTGACAATGAAAATCCTACACCAGTCAACGTAGAAAACAATGATATTACGTATCAGGAACCGAATCCAATACCAGATCCAGACTCATTAATCACACCACCAACATACACTTACGACCCTCACTCAGAAGATGAAGAAGAAGCTACTTTGAGCTCACCAGAAAGCTCAGAACATAGATTTGATGATACACCAGTACGAGGTTTCAAAGAGATAAAGGAAATATATAAGAATGCACGTGTAGTTGAGACTGAAAGTCTATTATTTACGGAAGAAGAACCACGTAACTATAAGGAAGCATCGATAGATAAGAGATGGATTGAGGCCATGGAAGCAGAATTGGATTCAATTAATAAGAATCACACATGGACTCTTACAAATTTGCCTACAGATCAGAAAGCAATAGGACTAAAATGGGTCTATAAGACCAAGAGGGATGCAAAAGGAAAGATCATCAAATATGGGAACTGATACTTACACCACACTTTTTGATGCACACACCACACTTATGCATATACCATATTGTAACTTGTTCATTAATGATGTGATATTGTGGTGAAATAATCAAAAAATGTGGTGTAAGTATCACCTCCCATCAAATATAAGACACGATTATTAGCAAAAGGTTATATACAAGAATAAGGAATAGACTTTGATGAAGTATTTACACCAGTTGCTAGGATATAAACAGTTCGGTTGATATTAGCATTAGCAGCATATCATGGTTGGCAAGTACATCACTTAGATGTAAAATCAGCATTTTTACATGGAGATTTGAAGGAAGAAGTTTATGTTACACAACCTGAAGGATTTATTCAACAAGGAAACTCAGGGAAAGTCTACAAGCTTACTAAAGCTTTGTAAGGCTTAAGACAAGCACCAAGATCTTGGAATGTGAAACTTGATCAAACCTTGAAGTAATTAGACTTTAAGAAATGTAATCTCAAACAAGCAGTTTACACGAAGAGAAGCAAGACTTATACAGTTATAGTTGGAGTTTATGTAGATGATTTGATAATCACGGGCACTCCAAAAAAGGAAATAGACTTGTTCAAATCTCAGATGGAAGAAAAATTTGAAATGAGCGACTTAGGATTATTAGCTTATTACCTTGGGATAGAAGTTACACAGACAGGAGGAGAGATTACAATCAAGCAAATTGTAACAACCGTGGTTTTAGCAGGTTAGTTAGACTTATAGCCTTGAGTTATCTAACTTTGTTTGGTGTGGTTTGGGTAGATATATGGGTATATGTGTGTTATTGTATGATATTGTGTGATTAGTACTTGAGTTAGCACTAAATCCCTTTGCGTTGTGGTTGTCATTGTGATATTTGGAAATGTTGACTTTGGGAAAGTTCATTTTGATCACCTTTGTGGTGTAGAAATGACTTATGTATATTTGGTGTTTTGTGGTTTTGCGTAACGAGTCTTCGTTCAAGTATTTGAGCGTTAGTAAGTTACAGGAAGGTTGTTTTCATGAGAAATGTTTATAGACTGTGAAATTCTATTTTTGGAAACTTTATTTTGAAAATGATTATTTTTCGGTTTGTCGTAAAATTAAGGTTTATCTCGAAAGACGTTAGGTTTCGATATGGGAATACATAAAATATGAAAAGTATGAGGTTTTGAGTGTAATAAATAAATTTAATAAAATAAATAAAAATAAATATATACATATAGGGGGCGGCCGAATAAAAGGATAAGGGGAAAAAAAGAAACCAAATTTGATATCAAATACAACTCTAAGCCTTAAGGGTTATCCAAAATAATTATAAATACAAAATTAAAGACTCCCCCCCCCCCCCTTTTTATTTGATGTACGGTCAACCAAGGAGGGGGAAACAAGAGAAAAATTTAGGGTTTTGATTTTGAAGCTAAAACCAAAATCAAGGTATATTTTTAATACTAGTTTTCATGTAATTAATAAATTATTGTTATGATTCATGTAATATTGATTATGATGGAATCTAGGGTTTATATACTTCTGTAAATTAATGAAGTAAAACATATTAGGATCATTAGTTGATGATAGTATGGTAATTGGTTAAGGGAATTGAGTGTAAAACACGTTAGATTATGTGTTAGGGTTTGGACAGAAAACTATGGTTGTAAAGATGTGAGTGTAATTAACAGATGGTGAAGAGTTAGGTTACGAATTTTTGGTCTAAATTCAATTATAATAAAAGAGCTTTCCAAAAAGTCCAGCCACGATTGATTTCAAGGTCGGGAAGTTGGTCTTTTGATTTTTCTTTGTTAAGGTGTCAAAGCTGTCAAACCGAGACAGAATTTGGGTAAAAGTTTGAGAATGAATTGTGGTTGTAAAAGTGGTATTTAGACTAGCCCTTCTGGAATAGTTAAGTCTTAGGTTATCTTAGACTACCACGAAAAGGATTCGCGATAAAAACTTGTAGAAGTATTTTATTATAATTAAAACTTTTTGGTGTGCGTTCAGATTCAAATTTGGATAGTTGACAAGTTTGATTTTCTTTTGAGTACTTGTGTGTGTTATTGGTCCATGGCCTTCTGGTATTAGCTTGTATGATTATGAGAGACCATGGTAAATTTTTGGTGTGAGTTTTTGAGCTTTAATTATCGTGATTTCATGTGGGTGAATGTACCTAAAAATTCTGCGTTTTCTGATTTTAAAAGAGCAAGGGATTTAGTGAGTGTTAGGTTATGGTAGTGGTTAGTATGGTGTCTAGGAGATCTATGGTGGGTCATATGTGTAAAACCTCGCAAAAATCATATAATTAACAACGTTTAATTATATATTAATCTCCGTCATTTATTTTAATCACCATTTTTACGGAAAAATTTAAAGTTTTCTTTATTATATTATTTTGACACGAAAACATTATCACAAAAATTACCAAACGACGAAACAAGTTCTCGACACGTTTAACAAAACATTAAAAAGTCACTAATCCTAAATTATATACTAAATACAACTAATCGGGCCCTTAATAAAATCCAGCCCAACTTCTTTTTCTGCGCACTGTTCATCAGCCCACTCCAAGGGCCCAACTTCCCTTTTATTTTCATTTCCAGTCGACCAGATCCCCTCCAAAACGCCTCTGTATTTTTTGATTTCTAAACACAACGTATACATATTTTTGTACCTCCTAATTGTCTACCCGCCAAAGAATTAGGACGCCAAATTTTAGCTTCTAAGACGAACGTTTGATACGTTTAATAGAGGCAAAGTGTTTGGCCAAAATCCAACCCATTCGACACATATAAAAATTCCAAACTCAGCCATTTTAAACCCGGATTGTTTCTACTTGATCCTAATAATTATTCCATCATGTTTTCATGTTAGTAAACATGTTTCATCAGCTATGGATCAAGTTCTACACTATTTTCCAAATTGTGTAAGTATATATGTTCTAGTCGACGTATATATTACAAACTCAATTCCGATTTGCCTTCTTTCACTCTCACAACTCTTAAAGTCATCTTAAAACAGTACAAACTCAAATAATATCCCAACATCTCTGACTCTCAATAGTTAGAGCATGTGTGAATGTTTTGAAAACTTAATATAACTCGTACGTATACTATTATATATGTATGACTCCCTTCTTCATCACCACCTCTCCCACACCACTCCCTTGCATGATTCTCAGTCCCTTTTCATCATTTAGAAACCCCAAGAAGACCAGAAGTACCCACGTTCTCTGTTGGAAGCTTATTCGAAATATAGGGTATATATATATATATATATATATATATATATATATATATATATATATATATATATATATATATATATATATATATATATATATATATCGTATAAATGGTTATGGCGAGTTGTGTTTTCCCCGTGTGTTTTCCTTCATCACTCTCGACTCTCTACCACCCTAGAAGTGTTGTAAGTCCTCACGCTCCCTTTTCAATTCGTTTCCTACGTTATTATATCGCCATGCTTCTTATATTCATTATTATCGAACGTATATAATTCATAATTATTTTTACGTACTATATTTATCATTAGAACACGAAAATGTGGTTGCCTCCCTTGTGGAAGGCCTAGAAACCACAAAACATTCTCACTTCACGTTATTATTATTGTTACACTTAAAATCGAAACCCATTTGGAACTTTGATTCACACGTTAAAAATGAGAAAAACATACAAATTTAACTAAGTCTTTTACTAAGTAAAAATTTGTCCCAAGTCACTTATAAAACAGTCTTTTATCTCACAATTTAGCGTAACAAGCATGTCATATTTTTACACGACCTCATAGACGCCATGACTAGCTACAACTTTCATAAAGATAACTTGTAAAAATAATCGCATCTCGACCTTCTAAATCGACCAAAGTGAATTGCAAAACTCGTACATATCATAAACACTTAAAATTTTTCTAAGTCTTTTTACCCAGAAAATAGTTCCAGGTCGCGAACAAAAGGACCCTTTAAAACTCAATTCGACTTAACAAGCATACAATATTTTTACACAACCTATCTCATCCTACTTTACTTTTCATCATTCCCGTATCAATCAAGGTGAGTCATAGCCCCATTTCCAATACTTGTTTTTAACTCATTGGGGGAGAACATGCTTACATATACTTTGATAATTTGATAAGTATATGAATAAATTACATGATTCAAATCAATTTCCTTATTAATAATTATCTGATATGGTTTATAATTTAAGATGTGATATATACAATACTTGACGAAATACTTAATTGAAATACTGATACTCATATGATAATGCTTCCAATTTGATTATTGTGGTATGTGATACATATATTTTACTGATGAATTACTTGAATGAAATACTGATACTCATATGATAATGTTTCCAATTCGATTATTGTGGTATGTGATATACATATGTTACTGGCGAAATACTTAAACAAATTACTGATACTCAGATGATACTGTTTCCAAATTGATTACTGTGGTATGATACTTGATTTTATGATGTTAGCCTGAATGATCCCATTATTACCTTGATATTGCCTAAGTTACCTTATCGCTATAAAGTCCCTCAATCATGAGCCATTAATCACTGTTATGTGAGCGCGAATATAGTGAACAGCTTCGAAACCTGTTAAGGATTGACCTCCTGTCCCACTAATACTTGACGGAATGCCATTTGCACATGGTTAGTCGTATTAGTCATGATACACTATATTTGAGTAAAAATAGGAATTGGCAAATCACCTATTACACGAGGGCGAACTTTATCATTGATTTGATAAAACACCCCTTTTGTTAACGTCTTGCGTGTCATGAGGCTTGGTGCAATATCTATAAGGAAATGTATGTTTTCATCATATATTTAGATACAGCTGTATAGGAATTTGACCATACTTGAATTGTATATTTGATGAAATTAGCATCATGAGTTTCCAGCTCATGCTAGGATTATTGATCCCTTATTTGAATGTGATTGAATATTTATATGATTTATTCTGTGATTATAATCAACATTACCAAATACTTGTTTCATCATTGTTTGTATTCATCATTACCAAATATTCCTGAAATCTATTGAAATAAACGGTTTTCCATAAAACTCTATGAACTCACCAACCTTTGTGTTAACACTTTTAAGCATGTGTATCTCAGGTAATTTAACGGAGCAGGACAAGACACGGAGCGGGCATTTATTACTCTGATAAATTAAAATGGTGTAAAAATCAAATATGTCATTCTTTCAAGCCTTTATATCTTTTAATAAGATTCTAAATCAAATGGTTCATCTTTTATCAAAAATATTATTTGAATGACAAATAACTTTCAAAACGCTTCTTTTAAGCTATTTTATGAGATTATAACTTCGATCCTCCCCGTAACACCCAAATTACTTTTCCGCTGCTACAAACATAAATTTGGGGGTGTTACAATATGAGTTTTAGACATCCATCATATGTGTATTACATGGGTTGTAGCTTTTAGCTTGACCTTGTGTAATGTGGATTATTTTTGTGTGTTATAGATTGTGAATTGTTTTTGTGGAAGCTGCAAGGTTTGAGGTGAGTTCATAGTCCCATATTTTTACCTTGTTTTAAACTTGGGATGAGAATGATGCTTGTCTTAAATGGTTTGAATTACTGTGATTATGTGTGTGTGTCAAAGAGCTTGGACTTATAATGTTATCGTATGTATGTTATATGTGAATGATAATGTTATGTGGTGATGCTGTGTGGTCCAATTGGGAGGGTGTTTACCCTGTTGCTCGTGCATACGACCTAATTAGAGAGTAGTACTCCTACTCACTTTAATTCTGTGTGGTCCGATCGGAGGGTATTAATTACCCATTATTTGGAGCGGGGGTCACGTTCCGGCCCGGATGTTGTGAATTTGGATCGGTGGGCACGTTTCGCCCGATGGTTGGCTTTTGTGTGATGGTTGGTTTATGAACATATGTAGGTTGTATGATAACTGTAATTATTTTTCCAGTTATATTTTATAATCACAGTGATTTTGGTTGCCTAGCGTGTATGAGTCTTAAACCTATGAATCTCACCAACGTTATGTTGACATTTTAAGCATCATTTTCAGGTGAGCATTCTAATGCCAAAGTTGAGGGCAGTAATTAGGCGAGACTTAGTTACATATGGAGACTTATTTATGTTTGGGATTTGACTTTATTTGGATTTGGTTTTGATATATTTATGTTTTCCGTTTGGTATTTTCATATTTATTGAAGATACCTTTTGGATTTTTGCTTTGGTTATTTATTTTTTTTCTTGGGGTATTGTTACAACACTGTGTGTTGGGACATTGCTCTATTTAGATGCATGTAGTTGTTCTCTATGTAGACACCAGGTGTTGTGATGATATCCATGAAGTTACACCCGCGCGTTTCCGCCGTGGCGGGGTGTGACACAAACAGGATATATTAACAAGATCTTGAAAAAAACAAGTATGACGGACAATAATGATACGAAGATACCAATGGATCCCGACACTAAGTTGGTCAAGGCGGAAGATGGAAACTCAGTGGTTGCAACTTATTACCGAAGCTTAATTAGAAGTCTCAGGTACTTACTACATACAAGACCAGATCTTAGTTACTCAGTCGGACTACTCAGTAGATTTATGCAAGACCCGAAGGATCATCACTTGAAGGCAGTGAAACAAGTAATCCGATACATCAAAGGAACAAAGGAGCATGGCATAATATACAAGAAAGAAGGCGGCTGCAAGATTATAGGTTACAGCGACAGTAGTTATGGAATCAACACCGATCAAGGAAAAGGAACTACTGGCATAGTATTTTATTTTAGAGAATCACCGATTACCTGGTGTACTCAGAAGCAACCAATAGTGGCGCTCTCATCATGTGAATCAGAATTCATGGCGGCTATTGGAGCAGCATGTCAAGCCTTATGGTTAAAACGACTACTTAGTGAATTAACTGGATGGGAAGAGAAAAGGATAACGCTGAAAGTTGACAACATCTCAGCAACAGCACTCGTAAAGAACCCAGTTTTTCATGGAAGAAGCAAGCACATCGACATTCGCTATCATTTCATTCGTGAATGCGTAGATAATGGACACATCAATGTGGAACACGTCAGCGGAGAACTACAAAGAGCAAATATTCTAACAAAGGCTCTACCAAAATTGAAGTTCGTGACAATGTGACAAACGCTCGGATTTCAAGACTTAGGACGAAGCAACGATCAAGATTAAGGAGGAGACTGTGAACAATATAATCTCAACATTGCTCCTAAATGAAACTCGAAGGACCAAAGACGTTAGTTAGTTAGTTTATTGATACGTGGGAATCGCACCAGGCTTTACCTCTCGAGGGATCTCGAGAAGCTTACAACTCCCACCAGGCAGTGTACCTGATCGTTGTAGTATAGTATAGTGACAAGTACCGGGTGATTAATCGTTCAACTCAGGAACAGTGTCGCTAGGATTAGAAAGCCTAAAAACTAGGTCTAGAGGCGAGAGATGATTCTTTTTGTATTTTTATATTTTATAAAAGCAAATAAAAATCTCAGTTTTTGGAAGAGTGGGCGGAATTAGTCGCTAATCAACTAACCCAAATTAACTAAGATGCAATCAAAATAAAATAACAAAAATGAAATGAAATCTAATTAAACTAGTGGTGTAAACAATGATAGGGAAAGTTGTGTTTACTTAGGTTTCATTACTCCCTAGATATCTTTCAAAGGTTGATAATTTGTTACAGTTGCATGGATGACGGGTCGTATTCCTTAATACTAGACGTAGGGCCGTGTACAATATTCCCTAACCCTATAGGATCCTACTTCACTCCTATGTCGAGCCGTTAGAAGCTCCTAACATGGGATCATTAGAATTCTCCTACGCATTAAATACAACCAAAAATCATAGTACACCTCTGATCATGTTTCTTAAGACGTTCAAGCATGTTACCAATGGAAGCCTGCTAGTTTTCTTAAGCCTAACATCGAATACAATCATCTGTAACAACTATAAACAAACAATCAACCCATAATTAACATATTGGTTTCACTACATCTAAGCAAACACACAAGAGATCTAGCCAAGCATGTTAAATTGAAGACAAGTGTAAGATATATTCAAGCAACACATAGACATATTGATTAAATTGAAAGAGTACTTATCTCAATTGAACGTAAGAGGTTTCAAAGGGTAAAAACCCTTGAAAAAGCTGTGAAAATTGGACTAGGGTTTTTCTCCAAAGTTACACCCTAAAAGTTACACACTAATGAATGAAAATAGCAAAACTATATATAGATTTTACAGGGTGACGGCGCCAAGAAGAAAATTCTGATGCCATCAACTCGCCGCCCATAATGAAATCGGATTGCCTAGATCCAGTTTTGACGCCGTCATGTGTAAAGTTGCTCTGGGCCGTCACTAACATTTGGACCATGACGGCCTATGGTGACGCCGTCATCTCCTTAGTACAAAAATTTCTGGATCATCATGTGCACCATCCACTTCCACCTCTTGTATTGATCTTGACGCCGTCATTAAGAAACTTGTGACGCCGTCAGGTACTGTTCCCAGCAAGAAAAATTAAGACTTTGCCATTTTCTTCATTTTTATGCTCCAAAAACGTCAAAAATGCTTCATTTTCCAGATTTCACTCCAAAAGTACCTAAAATGAAAAAAGGAACGATTTAGGGAAATATTTGATCAAATAAATTCGAATTCGGGCTTAAATTACCCCCTAAAAACGGTTCATTTTTCGCCTCATCATTTACCCAAGCGGTTAAAGTTAGTTATTATGGTTGGCAGTTAAGTTAGTTAAGTCAGTAGTATAAGTACTCATAAACATGTAACTTTACAAAGATTAGACGAAATAAAGTTATTTAGTTTATTTGCAATTCATTTTTCGACTCACACTTTGGGACAACATGCATGCAGTTATGCAATCATGTAGAATCGTTGCACAGGTAGATTTCTGGATCGAAATTATTAACACTCACAAGATTGACAAGAATGATTCTAATATTATTAAAAACATAACGTGGTTACATTGTATATTTGACACACTTTAATCGTTTACATATGCTGCTTTTATATAGTGTTTACAACGAACCATTGTGTCCCTTCATGAAAGGGTACAACTGAATAACTAACTTATAACTACCAGTAACTAACTATAACCGTTATTCGGTTATTAACTAATTAACTAACAGGTTTAGCCCTTTGGCTTTCGTTTGCTATACTAACAACTTTATCCAACAATTGCCATTCAAAAAAAAAAAAAAAAAAAAAAAAAAACTTTTATCCAACAAGACTTATGCAATTATGGTGCAACAATTCCCCCTAATTGTTTAAGTCTTGTTCTTCGAATCTTAATGCTCTTCTTCGCATACTTCCTATCCTTCTTCCTTTCTTGTCGATCTTGAAACCGTTGCCCACAAAACTCTAACCCGGTCACATGCCTCTATTCTCCAAGCGTCCTGAGTTTTGTTCCTTTCCTTTGTGCCGTTCCTCCACAGAAATTCCTAGAATTCTTCTCTTGTTCTTATTGTCTTCCAAACCAACTCCAAACTTAGTTGTCTTGTTCATGTCTTCATCTAGTGACTCTTCTACTCCAGCATCATCCTTGTTTTTTTTTGCCTTGTGGATATTTTACCCTAGCATTATCACTGCTCTCAACTATATCTTTCTCAGGCTTCTCATACCAAGGCATCTTTGCAGTATCATAGTATACTTGTACCATGTCAATGAACCTTTTGTAATTCTCCGTCATCTTCTGTAAGAACACGTTTTTCTGTTTTGAAACAACACTCTTCCACCGAGACTCTTCCGTTCCTAGCGTATTCCTTGGTGTCTTTTCCCTTCTAAGCTTTTTGATCTTCTTGATCAAGAACTTGAATCAAAACTTGTAATCTTGCAACCCTTATTTCTGATGCCACTTCCCAGGTTTTGAACCTTTGGCTCTGATACCAATGTAGAATCCAGGGGCGTAGCCAGGAATTTATTTTTGGGGGGGCCAAAAAAATTAAAAGACATTAGCAAGTGCTAAAAAACTCATAGTAATATATAACTATGTTAAAATGTTGCAACCAATTTATTCATTTAGCGTTTTAGTTGCACACGACTCTCATCCGCATCATCAAAATCATCTAAAAGTGAATATAAACTAAAATCCTTAGCTATATCTTTCTCAATGTAAAGAACTAAACTATCAGAAAATATGTTGAGGATTATTTATTTATTTAGTCAATCAAGTTTTGTAAAGTATTTATGAAAGAATTAATAAGAGTCAATGGATTAGTTGTATAACAATTAGTATTCCTATATGGACTTTATCAAAGGTGGGGAAAAAACAATACTACCTCCGTCTCATATTAAGTGTCCACTTTCATAATTCACAAAGTTTTAGGAGATTCCACTAACTAAATTCTCCACTAATCAAATATTACTTTTATCCACTAAAATATTATCTTATTAGTTTAAAGGTACAAGTGGACACTTAATTTTGGACATCCAAAGATTTCATTGTGGACACTTAATATGGTACGGAGAGAGTAGTAGTTATACTTTACAGTATTGGACTTTTTACATAATACTTGTGTACAATTTTTAAGGCTTTGTGGGTGGGCCATGACCCACCTTACCCCCCACACAGCTCCGCCACTGGTAGAATCATTGCACACGTCTAATTTCCATGATCGAATTCAACAAGCACAAGATTGACAAGAATGATTCTAATATTATTAACAACATAACATGGTTACATTGTATATTTGACACACTTTAATCGTTTACATATGCTGCGTTTATATAGTGTTTATAGCGAACCATTGTGTCCCTTCATGAAAGGGTACAACCGAATAACTAACTTATAACTACCAGTAACTAACTTTAACTAACTATAACCGTTATTCGGTTATTAACTAATTAACTAACAGGTTTAGCCCTTTGGCTTTCATTTGCTATACTAACTACTTTATCCAACAAGACTTATGCAATTATTGTGCAACAAATCATGCATGCATGTCACTTGTCAGCAGTTGGAATATTTATAAGGCATGCAATAAATAAAAACAAAATGGCTTACAAAATACTAACAAATATGCTTTCTATGGACCCTTAGAAAACTTCTCAGATGTAGGACAATTAATTCCAATATAGTAGCCAAATATGTTTTGTAAGGTTGTTATATAGCCTTTCGGCTTCTACATTCCAAAAACAAACGAGTAGACAACCGTTTGACTCTTCAGCAGTAGAGTTCAGTAAGAAAATCGAAGTACCTTAGACTGATAAACCATCAATCTAAACAACATATGCAGTACGCTGTTAACTCATATTGATTAATATATCACAATCAGAATGTTTTACCTTCCACAAACTTAGAGAGATTTAGTTATCTTTGCATACAGGGATGAAACCATTTAATTATATATATACCCCAACCTATGGTTAGACATTTTATTCCAACTCAATCATTTCCTTTGTTTCTTATAGCTAGAAGTGCAATGTCATCCACAAACCATACTACCTTAACTTGTTTGGTTTTACTCTTCTTCTCTGCTACTATGCTTTCACATGCTGCTTCCCGGTTTCTCCCTGTAGCTTCAGGATACGTGAGCCATGAGCATTGGATGGCACGTTATGGACGTGTATACAAGGACGCTTATGAGAAGGAACAACACTCAAAGATTTTTCAAGAGAATATCTAGTACATAGAGTCATAACAATGCGATGAACAAAGGTTACAAACTAGAAGTCAATGAGTTTGCAGACCTTACAAACGAAGAGTTCAGAACCACAAGGAACCGGTTCATGGCACATGAATGCTTCCTATCAACCTCCAGTTTTAGGTATGAAAATGTGACAGCAGTTCCATCATCAATGGATTGGAGAAAGAAAGGTGCAGTAAGACCTATCAAAGACCAAGGCTAATGTGGTAAGCATCAATTATATTGGAAACTATTTCACAAATAAAAACACTGTCCTAGTACTAACATAACAATATTTTATAATGTAATGTAGGGTGTTGCTGGGCCTTTTCTGCTGTGGCAGCTATGGAAGGAATAACCCAACTCAAAACAGGGAGATTAGTCTCTTTATCTGAACAAGAACTCGTGGACTGTGACACAAGTGGTATAGATCAGGGATGTGAGGGTGCTCTTATGGACAACGCCTTCGACTTCATCGTAAGCAATAAAGGTCTCACTACAGAGAGCCATTATCCATACAAAGGAGTTGATGGCACCTGCAACCGCAACCAGGAATCTAACCATGCTGCAACCATTACGGGTCATGAAGACGTTCCTGCCAATAGTGAAAGTGCACTGTTGAAATTCGTAGCTAATCAGCCTGTCTCTGTCGCCATTGATGCAAGTGGGACTGATTTCCAGTTCTACTCTAGCGGCGTGTTTACAGGTGAGTGTGGGACAGAACTTGATCACGGTGTTACTGCATTAGTTATGGAACGAGTGATGATGGGACCAAGTATTGGTTGGTAAAGAACTAATGGGGAACAAGTTGGGGTCAAGAAGGGTATATAATGACGCAAAGAGATGTTGAAGCTAACGAAGGCATTTGTGGCATTGCCATGCAGGCTTCCTACCCTACTGCCTAAAAAGAACAAGAGTAATGTGTACACATCATTGTATAGCTGAAATTATCATATTTTGTATAACAAAGTATGATACGTATTTAAAAAGTAAAATCATTGTATAACTGAAATTATCGTATTATGTGTGGAACCTTTTGTGACCTTTTCAAGTAAACAACAAACTATTATCAAAATTAACTTAAGTAGGTGACGGGGTGTTCTGGTAAAAGGGATTCTATAATGACGAGATTTTCAAGTAAGAGGATTTCAAAAACCGGAAATGCTTGTACCAAGAACAAAATATAACAAGCATACAAGTGGAAAGGAAGAAACGAGTCTTTGTGAAATCTCCTCTAAAATAACAGCCTACATACACCGATCAACCTCAATGGTCAACACAGGTTGAAACCAACGACGTGGTTTTCAAGTAAAAAGGTTTCCAAAAACCGATATGCTTGTACCAAGTAAAAATATAACACTCATACAAGTCAAAAGGAGAAGCAAGTCGAATTGGAATCTCCTCTACAATAACAATCTACATACTCCTCATCAGCCTCAACGGTCAAAACAAGCTGATTTGGGTGACGAGGAGCTCAAGTAAAAGGTTTACGAAAAGCTGAAAAAGTTGTACCAGGAATAATAAACAAGCATATAAGTCAAGAGAAGAAACGAGTCTGGTACGGTATCCCCTTTACATTAACAATCTACATATACCCAATCAACAAGATACATCATCAAGTTATTGATCCGGCCAGATGTAAATAAGGGTTTATTTAATGTTTATGATCCCATTTTATGATTTTCAATTGAATTGCCCAATAAAATGAAAAGTACCTACATACGAGAATATGACTTATTCAAAAACCTTGTTTAATAATATTACTAGATTTAATTACTATTCATATTTTAAAAATAAAAATAAAACATTAATGTTTCTAGTAGGGACGGAACCAGGGGTTCTCGCGGGTGCACGGGAATCATATGGATTTTTTTTATGTAGTGTTAATTTTTTTTAAAAACATCGACTTTTCCTAAATGTATCTTAAATGCGCCCGGTCTATTGAAATGTGTTTCTAATATTACGATTCAAAAAATTTTGTGCACTTGGCCATATTTTGTCCTGGTTTCGTCCCTGGTTTCTAGTCATATGTTAATGCTCAATCATGGTATGTGATGAGGCGAAAAATGATCCGTTTTTAGGGGGTCATTTAAGCCCGAATCCGAATTTATTTGATCAAATATTGCTCTAAATCATTCCTTTTGTGATTTTAGGTACTTGGAGAGTGAATTCTGGAAAAGAAGCCATTTTGGACGATTTTGGAGCATAAAAGTGAAGAAAACGGCAAAGTCTCAATTTTCCATGATGGGAACAGTAGGTGACGACGTCAAGAGTAATTTCCTGACGGCGTCAAACCTCAATAATAAAATCCGAGAGTTCATGAAGGCGTCAAGAGTTTTCCTGACGGCGTCAAAACCCCAAGAATTAAAATCCGTAGTAGATGACGGCGTCACACACAGGGCGTCAAGAGTAATTTGTGTGACGACCCAGGCCTTGACGGCGTCAGAAGTAGATCAAGGCCGTCCGAGGAAGTATTTGGCGGCGAGATGACGGCGTCACACCTTTGTTCTTGACGCCGTCATCCCTATTTTCCTATATATAGTTTTCTAATTTTTCACATTAAGAGAGAGAAGTTTTGGAAAAACCCTAAGTACGATTTTGGTGCTACTTTTACAGGTTTTTCAAGGGTTCCAACCCCTTGATACCTTGCATTATAATTGAGATAAGTGTTCTTCTAATTCAATCAATATGTCTATGTGTTGGTTGTCTATATCTTGTTCTTGTCTCAATTCCATTATGCTAGGCTAGATCTCCTTTGTGTTTGCTTAGATCTAATGAAACCTAGATATTGATTATGTGTTGATTACTTGTTTATTCTTGTTTTGGATGAATGATTTATATGTTAGGCTTAAGAAAACTGGCAGATCTCCAAATGGTAACATGCTTGAACGTCTTAAGAAACATGAACCGAGGCGTACTAGGTCTTTATTGGTTGTATTTAATGCATGAGCCACTGTTTACAATCCTTATAGTTGTGCTGGGCATGGTGTAGGAGGAGATAAGAGCTCATAGAATTGGGGAGTTATGTATGCCACCCCATGAATGGTATTAAGGAATACAATCATGAGATGTGGGAATTTAAACATACGATAGAAGCGGCCATCAATGCAGCCTCGACATCTGGAGGAACCACCGAAATCCCCGATGAACTCCTATGTAAACTTGAGGCAAAAGTTGACTATTTTGAGGAAAGGCAAAGGAGACCTTTAAGTCCTAGACAAGCCACTGTCAATTCTGTCTCAAAACCAACTTCGGCACCATTATCTGAGTCACCTTCTAGAGAACATGTCGAGACTTTTCAAAGGTTCACCCCACCTAGTTCCCCTCCCAAGGAACTTAGCTCGGAGTTTGAGGCTAGGATGAGAGAATATATGGCAACTCACTCAGATCGGCTTGCTAGATTCGAAGAAGCAGTTTATAAGCAAAAAGAGGAAATGCAGGAGAAAATGAATGAGATGTTGAGTCTATTGGAGGAGTATGCCAACCAGAGAACCCCCGAACGAATGCTACTAAGGAAAGAAAGCGCCACTCCCACCACCCAATTTGTTAACTCCATCACCATTGTCCATAAAGATAACGAGAAGGTAGAAACTCCTGCTAAACAGACCTTAGAAAAACCACCAGAATCCCAACCTTTGAGTTACTACCTGAAACATGATATAAACAAAAACACCATAACAAATTGGATTAAGGGTGATAGGCGTAACCAGTCCTCCGGACAGATTCCTGAGAAAGAGGAAGAAGAGGAAGATGAGTATGATACGCTTCCTGGAGGATCAGTATTCGAGAGGTTACTGGTACAGAAAGTGGCTACTAAGCAGGTAGCATGTGGGAACTTTGAAATACCAACGAGCATCGAGGACTTGAAACATCTTAGTGCTTTCGCCGACCAAGGATCGGAAGTAAATCTTATGCCCCTAACTATTTACATCCAACTAACGTCAAAAATGCCAGCACCTACTCGTGTTAGGTTATCCCTTGTTGGACACTCGTACGTATACCCCCAGGAATCGAAGAAGATGTATTAGTTAATGTTGCAGGATTCATGTACCCCGTTGATTTTATGATCATCGATGATAAAGGGGATGGATGCATGCCAATAATCCTTGGGGCACCATTCCTCACCACCGCTAGGGCTGTCATTAAGTATGAAGGTAGGAAGATTGAGCTTAAATCTGGAAAAAGGAAGATTAGCTTCCCCATGACCCCGCGAAGTGGGCATGAGAATTTGAGTTGGAGAATGATCAAAAACAACATTAGCGCGACACCCATTCGTGTTCAGAATAAGATTCTTGCATGGGAGGCAAGAATCAAAAGCTATAAGGAAGCTAAGGATGAAAGGAGAAAAAGCAGTAAGGTTCAGGTTGAACTCGAACATACTCGACACGAAAAAAATCATACACCATTTGAGGAAGGGAACTTGGTGCTCTTGAGACACTTGGAAACAACAATACCACCCGATAACCCAAGTCCTTGGTGGTATGGGCCATTCACAATCGAAGGATTGAGCCAAGATGGGGTAGCTAAATTGAGAAGCAAATTAGGTGGAATAGTGATTGCAAGTATCGATAGGCTGAGGCACTACCACCATAATAGTAATGATCGCAACTACATGGGGTATATCATTTCAAATGATGAAATCACGTAGTAACCCATGACCTTGAGTCTAGCTACAAGACTCGTAAATAAAGAAAAGCGCTTCTTGGGAGGCAACCCATGTTTTGTGTGATTTTATTTGTTTGATTGTTATTTGCTTCCGTATGCATGCTTTATTTTTATTGTTGGTTGATCATGTTTCTCAATTAAAATGTGGAAATACTTTACTTTGTTGTTTAGCCTAGTCTTAACTCCACCTAGAAGTATTTTTGCAAAAGATAAGTGTAAGGGGAAACCCCAAATATGTTTTTAAGAAACAAACCGATCATGATTCTCCACAATATTAAATGAGCATGTATATTCGTATTTGTTAGAGTCAAATGCTTGTATTGAGTCATAATGAAGTTTTGCAGGATTTTCCAGGAAGTAGGACCAAGTTTTTCCAGAAATTTTCCGGAAACTTAACATAAGAATTTCTGCAGGTCCATTCTGACGGCGTCAGAGGTTTACTCTTGACGGCGTCAGGAGTTAAAATCTGGAAATTTTACCGGTTTTGTTTTTCTAATGGAGTCTTATGTTTTTTTGTGAATTATTAAGTTCTATAATCTCCAGGAGATCTGCAAACTTCATTCCACAAGCATTATATCTTATCTTGTTTTCTAGGATTTAGAAACTTATATAGGATGCCGCCGATTTTACGCGAGGTTGTCTTGTCTATTTTGTCAGGTTTTACAGGTTATGTATGACAAGAAGATGATTTATATTCTGGAAGGGAAGCTTTGATTGTTCATTTTCTTGGAGGAAGATTTAACCTGGCCATCCTATTATCCACACCGAGCGAATCAGGGGAGTATTTGATTTCATTCTCTTTACTTTTTCACTTTTACATTCTTTACTTGAATATTGGGGACAATGTTCATCTTAAGTGTAAGGGGAGGGTAAAAAGATGATACCTTACATATGCACTTTCCCTTGAGTTTGTTTTGTTTGATGGTAGATGTGTAATAAAACTATGAGAAATACTTGTTAGTGCAATTTTAGCGCCAAATTTAAAATTTTTTACAACATTTAGGAGTGAAGCTTTAGCCATAGCAAGCGTCTCATGGATAGGAGATTGTATGACTAGCACATAACCGTATATTCAGAAAAATTTTCCACCCAAATATGTGAGGTTCGCCTTTAGATTTGATAGGAAAAGCATTTACTATTAGTGCTTATGAGTGTACCGGTAGCATTTAGATTCTAGAACTTGCGTTAGTGATGCATCCCGAGACCGCTAGTGAGACTACATTCGTGTTGCAGGATTTACTACATGATAAGAGGCATTAGAATCACCCTTGTGTTAAACCCGTATCATAATTACTTGACCACTTAAGTCATATTACTTGACTAGTTAAGTCAACTAATTTTTCCCACACCCTTAGCGTTGTACTCATTTTTAGTACACAAAACCCCTAGTACACCCCTCCGAGCCTATCTTTTCGTTTCTAACTTTAAGCATTTTACTTAAAGGAAGAATTTGTTACACCTCACTTAAATGTACAACCAAATCGCCTTAGCCTTCCGTGTATGCGCTCATTTTTAGTGCATTATTGTTATTTGTTAAACCCTAAGTTAACTTTCTAATTGATTACATGGTTGCTAAGTCGAGTCATATCCTTGTACATATTGTTTTGGGACGATTGGGACTCATGGGTAAGTACTTATTTTATGGAGTAATGGGGAAGAACATCATTTATTACCCTCATATGTACGTTAATCTTAAAAGTGCTTCAAGTGTTTTGATTTTCTTAATTCGAGTCATTAGATTAGTTTATTGTAAAGTATGTAAAGATTCAAGTGTAAGGGAAATGTTCATTCCCTATGATGTATTATTTTGGATGGTAGGGTAAGAGTGTATGCAAAAAAAAAAAAAAAAAAAAAAAAAAAAAAAAAAAAAAAAAATCGAAAAAATCAAGAAAAAGAAAAAAAAAATAGAAAAAGGCAAAAGAGAAAAAACATACGGACTACCATCCCTTTTTATTCTATGTTTATTTTATGTTTTTTGTTATTTCTCATTTATTAGCTTAAGTCGAGTCTAGTCTTGGCTTAGCAACGCCACATTGTACATGTAATTAACTAAGATTGTTAACTCGCCACCAGTAAAACTTCCTTTATCCAACAAAACCGTGTATTTTATATCCCTACACCTAACGTTACAACCCTTTAAAAGACCTCTTTGATAGTTTATCCTAGGTGCTTACGCCATGTGGTGGAGGTTTGATCCTTTCCCAAGCCTATGGTAATCTATTTTGCTATGACAGGTAGTGAGAGATATCTTCCGTTTCCATATTGTAATTTACACTTTATTACACCCGAGAGATGTGAGTATCTAAACACTATTTGTGAGGTGCTTGTGTATGACCTCCGTGCTTGTCTATTGGTCTTTAATGGAATGATTATTTGTTGTAATTACTTTTATATTAGTGTTAAATGACCCCTAACTTGTCTTTTGAGTAGAATAAAAGCGCATTTGCTTGAGGACAAGCAAATCTCAAGTGTACGGGTATATGATGAGGCGAAAAATGATCCGTTTTTAGGGGGTCATTTAAGCCCGAATCCGAATTTATTTGATCAAATATTGCCCTAAATCGTTCCTTTTGTGATTTTAGGTACTTGGAGAGTGAATTCTGGAAAAGAAGCCATTTTGGACGATTTTGGAGCATAAAAGTGAAGAAAACGGCAAAGTCTCAATTTTCCATGCTGGGAACAGTAGGTGACGGCGTCAAGAGTAATTTCCTGACGGCGTCAAACCTCAATAATAAAATCCGAGAGTTCATGAAGGCGTCAAGAGTTTTCCTGACGGCGTCAAAACCCCAAGAATTAAAATCCGTAGTAGATGACGGCGTCACACACAGGGCGTCAAGAGTAATTTGTGTGACGGCCCAGGCCTTGACGGCATCAGAAGTAGATCAAGGCCGTCCGAGGAAGTATTTGGCGGCGAGATGACGGCGTCACACCTTTGTTCTTGACGCCGTCATCCCTATTTTCCTATATATAGTTTTCTAATTTTTCACATTAAGAGAGAGAAGTTTTGGAAAAACCCTAAGTACGATTTTGGTGCTACTTTTACAGGTTTTTCAAGGGTTCCAACCCCTTGATACCTTGCATTGTAATTGAGATAAGTGTTCTTCTAATTCAATCAATATGTCTATGTGTGAGTTGTCTATATCTTGTTCTTGTCTCAATTCCATTATGCTAGGTTAGATCTCCTTTGTGTTTGCTTAGATCTAATGAAACCTAGATATTGATTATGTGTTGATTACTTGTTTATTCTTGTTTTGGATGAATGATTTATATGTTAGGCTTAAGAAAACTGGCAGATCTCCAAATGGTAACATGCTTGAACGTCTTAAGAAACATGAACCGAGGCGTACTAGGTCTTTATTGGTTGTATTTAATGCATGAGCCACTGTTTACAATCCTTATAGTTGTGCTGGGCATGGTGTAGGAGGAGATAAGAGCTCATAGAATTGGGGAGTTATGTATGCCACCCCATGAATGATATTAAGGAATACAATCCGTCATCCATGCAATTATAACAAGTAATTAACGTGTAAAAGATATCTAGGGAGTAATGAAATCTAAGTAAACACATTTTCTTCAATTACTGCTCACAACCTTAGTATAAATTAGTTTATTTTCATTTTTAGTATTTTATTTTGATTGCATCTTAGTTTTGGGTTAGTTGAATAGCAACTAATTCCGCCCACTCTTCCAAAACCCTGAGATTTTAACTGCTTTCTAAAAAATATAAAAACACAAAAATAATCATCCCTCACCTTTAGAACTAGTAATTTAGGCTTTCTAATCCTAGCGACACTATTCCTAAGCTGAACGATCAATCCCCCGGTACTTGTCACTATACTATACTACAACGATCAGGTACACTGCCTGGTGGGGGTTGTAAGCTTCTCGAGATCCCTCAAGAGGTAAAGCCTGTTGCGATTCCCACGCATCAGTATGTAAATAATTTTCTTCATTCTTTATATTTGAAGAATGAATCATTCAAACTTATATCCCTGATTAGGGCTGAGCAATCCCGACCGACGCCCGACGACCGACCGACACCCGACTCCGACCGACACCGACAGACACAAACTGACCTTAACTCGGGTCAGGACTCGGCTTAGGTTTTCAGCCTTGTCAGGACTTGGGATGGGTCGGGAGTCTGGATTACCCGAGAAAACACAAAGAATACCATATAAATCGGTTCGTTTCGTGACTCGGGTTGGGATTCGGGATTACCCGAATTAGAATTGGGTCGGGATTCAGTTAGGATTTCCAGCCTTTTCAGTTTCAAGACTTGTCGAGATCGGGTCAGGACGGGTTGGTTTCAACCCGATGCTCAGCCCTATCTCTGATCATGCTCTAAATTTTAAGAAAATTTTAAATCATTGTTCAAAATCTTTCACATTTGGAAGATCATTATTGACTGAAAATGCTAATACTATCCTCTATTAGATTAATAGAGTAAATACTTTTTAATCTTAAAACTTTTATTACTCTTCGTTTCTGATGCATTCAATTTCAGGAATCTGTTGGAAGAAATAGTCTTTGAACTTAAGCTAGGAGTGAGATTGTGAAAGAAAAAGTAAGCCAAGAAGATGTCATGGAATATTTAAATGCCACATCTGACAACATTCTTGAGACAATTAGTCAAGAGGAGCAGAGAGATAATGAAATGGATTAAGAAGGGAGAAATGAAGATGTTGAAGAGGGGATGAAAAAAGTTGATCAAGAGGAGATGAATGTTGGTGAGAATGGTGTAGATGATGATGATGCAAGTATTAGTGGGAAAGAAGCTAATTTGGAGACTTTTATGGAAGAGGAGGATGATTTGTTTCAGCAAGATAATGTAGCTGATTGGCAAGAGGATCCATACTGATGCAGATATTGTAAACAAACTAAGTTTTACAGTCCTCCTAAGCAGAGTACTTAACCATTGTAGTGTAGTTTAGGCAAGACACAGGTGATTGCTCATTCTCTATGGGAATAGTGAAGTGGGCTCGAAGTGTATGTCGAAATAAGTCTACACTGTGTTCTCAAGTTGAGTAAAAGGGATGAAAGGAAAAGAAAGTGATGAAATGTAAAAGAGCTCATGTTCTCAAGTTTTTTTAAGAAGTGAAAGTGAAAGTAAATGAGGAAAAGTGTGTGGATTTTGCATTTAAAATTTTCACCTCACTTTTAGGGTAAAAGATAACTTTACTTCTTTTACATTTCTTCATTCACTTTTACTTTACTTTACTTTACTTTCACTTTCTCTTTATTTTTTTCTTGATAACACACCAAGGGTTGAGGGAAGATTATTTTTGGTCTTTCTTATACTTATTAGAAAACAATTAAAATCTCGGGTTTGGAAGAGTTTGGTTTTAACTACTAATTAAATTAAAACTAAACTAAATGCAAGGAAAAGTAAATTGGTGAACTTCTTCTAACAAGAAAAAAAAAATTTACTTAGAATTTCATTACTCCCTAGTTTTATCCTATTATGTTGTCGAATAATTGTCACGTCCTTGTTAAATGCAGATGTATTCCTTATTACCGGTTGTGGTTTGGTCAGTCTCACGTCTATAGAACTATTCTCAGTGTACGATTCCTATATGAATTGTCAATCACACCTTTCGACTAGCCTACGTATTAAATACTTCACAATGATTAATTAATCCAAATACATAATTAACTAGTAACGTTTTACTGGACGTTCAAGCTAGTATATTTTACCTAGCCAGTTTTCTAACTTCTAACGCACACACCATTCAACAAGATATGACAGCACAATAATCAATAATTAGATTTCATGCAATCTTAAGCAAATACTAAGTGATCTAGCCTAACAAATGAAAAGAGAAGTAGTTAAATAAAGCAAACAATAACACATAAGCATGATTGAATGATTAATTGAAGAACTTATCTTTCACCAAATATGAAGACATCAATGGCCAAAAGGCCCTACAAAAGCTGAGAAAATTGTTCTAGGGTTTATCCTCTAAAGTTGCACTCCTTATAATGAAAACAATACGAAAATATATTAGATTTACAATTCTGACGACGTCACTTATTAAGTGTGATGTCGTCAGCTCACCGTCTCTTTGGGTTTCATTTATGCACTAACTTAGTTGTGACGGCGTCATGTTGGGGTTGTGAGACTAGCAGCCTTCAAATCTTTGGTCATGACACCGTCAGCTTGAGGCCGTCTCCAAAACCTGAATGGTCAACACCCCCTTGGTGACGGCATCACCTATTAGTCTGTGATGCCGTCACGAGGCCTTCTCGTGACAATTTTTTTTTTATGTTGTCATTTTCTTCGTTTTCCTGTCCAATCAAGCTCAAAATCCTTCCTTTTCTAGCATTGGCTCTCCAAGTACCTAAAACTCAAATAGAAACAATTTAAGGCAATAAATGATTAGATATATGCGAATTTAGAGGCTAAATGACTCCTTAAAAGCGTATGAAATTACACCTCATCACATACCATCAAATCAATGAATATTGAGAAATTGAATACATGTAGATCAAGAAAATGAGGAAGTTGTATTTCAAGATATTGGTCTAGAAGAGCCAGTTTTGGTTCCAGAGAGTTTGGTGAAGACGTAGTTGATAAGGAAGAAAACGTTGTTGATGAAAATGAGAAGGAATCATGTGGTGATCATGAAGGTGTTCTTAGAGGAGATGAAAGTGACTTTCATCATGAGGAGAGTGAGATATCACAGATTGAACCTAATGTGGATATGAATGACTTCAACTTTGAAATCGATGCCAACATTGATATAATAATACTGAAGCTGAAAAGATGTGGCAAGAGTCTGGTGCAAATGTAATCGATTTTAATGACTTTGACAGTGGTGGTGAGCAAAAATTAAATAGAACTATAATATTGAAGCAGATTAGAAGAGAATACAAAGGTAGTGGTAACATTAGGGATGATGAGTTTTTGTTGGGCATGAATTTGGTAGGAGGAAACATGTGACTAGAAGGGTTAAGATGCTTGTAGTGGAGTCTAGGAGAGCTATTAAGGTTAAGTTTTGACTTTTAAGAGTCAAACTGGGTTAACTTTTTATCAACAAGAACTAAAACTTAACAATGTTTTGCGAAACTTACCCAATATGTTTGACTTTAAAAAAGTCAAAAATGGTCAACCCAACCAATGAACCCACAGTTAGAACCTTAGAACCCTAGATCATAAAGACAAGACACAACGACTGTAAATAAAACGATCGTCTAACTATGAAATCTAAACGGAGGCTTACCAGTGTAGGGCAACGGTAAAACCTTGGGTTTAGGGTTTAGGGTTTAGGGTAAAACCTTGGGTCAGGGTTACGATCGGTCCAAGAAGTTCTAATGCAAGCTTGCTTACGACAACTACAAATGGCCATCTTCTCCAGTTGGCGTGAGCAGAAAAACCGAAAAACCAAAATAATTGGCCGAACTAAAAATTGATGTTTGGTTTTTACTTTTCCAAAAATCAAAATTTTCTGTTCGGCTTTGGTTTTTGTCAAAAACCGTACCAAACCGATTTTATTATATAATAATAAAAATTATATCTAATATGAATATATGATATAAACAAATTAGTAAGTAAACCAAATTTGCAAATTCATATTCATTTTGTGGGTGGATTTGTAATATATTGTCTTAACGTTTATGTGTGTGCTCGAGGTGTATGTGTATACTTGACGATATATCAATTTGTATTCGACAATGATTATATTTTATGTGTTTGACTAGTGAGTGTGTGTGTTTCATTTATATGTGTGTGTATACGTAAACACTTGAGATAACATTATTAGGCTTAAATTGATAAAAAAGTAAAGAATAATAACTAATTGTTTCACATTATTCAAGTTTGTTGGTACAAATTGGCTACACCCATATATAAATGGTTAAAAATCAAAATAAGTGAAAAATTGAACCGAAACTAATAAAAACCGAAAAACCGAACCGACAAAAACTGATCGGTTTTAGTTCTATAAAAACTGGATGTTTCGGTTCGGTTTCGGTTTTAGCCAAAAACTGACCAAAACCAAATCGTGCTTACCTTTATTTTCTGGTGTGTGTTATGTGTTTGACCAAATTGTGTGGTGAACTATTTAACGAAAGTTTTGATTGCAAATTTTTTCTTTGTAAATAAGGGTTTCGTGGGAATGTAAACGCAAGTGGAAAGGCGGGAACACTGAAAAGAAGAAATACCCTCACGTGAAACGCATGTGAAGGGCTCTAACAGCAAAAATTAACAGGCGTTAACAAAAGAGACGAAGAATGTAATACAGTGTGAACAATAATGACAAAATTTAAAATTAATTGTTGAAATTGGCTTGAAGTGCGAATTAATTTTAAGGTTTTGCTAACGACAGCCCTAAGTAGGGCTGAGCACCGAAGGTTCAAAATCGAACCGGACCGACGAAACCGACAAAAACCAAACCGGACCGATGGCCCGTCGGTTCGGTTTCGGTTTTAGCTTTTACATGATTTCGGTTTTGGGTCGGTTCGGTTCGGTCCGGTTCGGCCCAAAACCGACAAAAACATGCCGAAATACACATGGACCGACAAAACCGAACCGATGAAAAACAAACCTAACCGACGGCCCGACGGTTCGGTTTCGGTTCCGGTTTTTCATGAATTTCGGTTCTCGGTTTTTTCGGTTCGGGTCGGTTCTAACCCGATACTCAGCCCTAGCCCTAAGGGTTGTCATTAAGCAAATAAGCTTTATTACAACACCATTTATAAATGCTTCTGATTGGGTGATAATTTCGAAAAAAATAGAGACAATTTAGGATATAGTGAATTCACAATTGACACTTTATTGTGATTGCTTGAATTTCATTATTACAAACAATTGTAATAAAATAATTTTTATTAAAAACAACCTTAGGGCTGTCGTTAGCAAAACCATTAATTTTAAAAACCACAGTGACAAAAATTTGTATGTTGCCCTATAGTTTATTATTGTTACTCTATACCGACACATAGACTACTTCATTAGCGTAGCACACAAGATTCTATATAGTAATTATTAGAAGATTCGATTTAATAAAAATAAACCTAATCGATCGTGTTCCCCACGTAAAATACGTAATGCCCAAGTAATGTTACACTATATAAACAAACACACCTTCATTCGACCACAGCAATTCAATATCACAAATCACCATCATATCAATTACTTCGACTTCGTATTTTATTAACATCATCGCAAATGGCACCAACAAGAACCTCCCTTCTTGGTCCACCAGAGATCCACAGTTCCGAACCCAAAACTGCATCCCAGCCACCCACTTCCACCAGAATCTCTAACCCGTTCATTGACGCCATGGTCTCTGACTTCAACTCCATCACTAGTACTCGAAATCTACCCATGGGGTACACCGAAAACATGTCTGCTACCTATTTATCCTCTGGTAACCCTTGTCTAGATTTTTTCTACCACATCGTCCCAGACACTCCACCAAAAACTATCACTACAGGTTTAGAAAAATCTTGGGAACATGACCCTTTGAAAACATTAAAACTAATATGTAATTTACGTGGGATACGAGGTACTGGCAAGTCGGATAAAGAAGGGTTTTATACGTGTGCATTGTGGCTTCATAAACACCACCCTAAAACCCTAGCATGTAACGTGGGTCCCATGGCAGATTTTGGGTACTATAAGGATTTACCTGAGTTACTGTATAGACTTCTTGAAGGAGCTGATGTACGAAAAATAGCAAAAGAGGAACATATGAATCGATCAAGACCCTATAGAGGAGGTAGTCGTAGAGCTGCTTTGTTAAAGCGAGATGCAAAGAAGAAAGTTCCAAGAGAAGTGCGGGTTTTGTCTGAGATGAAAAGAGTGGAAATCGAGAAGGCAAACGCGAGTGAGAAAAGAAAAGAGAAGAGGATTAAGAGGGCTAAGAAAGCATTTGAGAGGTATAACCGAGACCCGGATTACAAGTTCTTATATGAACGAGTATCCGATCTTTTTGCGGAACACTTAAGATCCGACATCAAGTTCTTAACCGAAGGGGAATTGAGGAAAATCAGCCTTGCTGCTAAATGGTGTCCTTCATTGGATTTATCATTTGATAGATCGACTTTACTATGCGAAAGCATAGCAAAGAAAGTGTTTCCTCGTGATGAATACCCTGAATACAACGGCATAGAAGAAGCTCACTATGCTTATCGTGTACGCGATCGATTGAGAAAAGAAATATTGGTGCCTCTTCGAAAAGCATTGGAGTTACCGGAAGTTTACATAGGACGGAATCAATGGGGTTTAATCCCGTATAATCGAGTAGCTTCAGTTGCAATGAAATTATACAAAGAGAAGTTCTTAAAACACGATAAACTGAGGTTTGAAGAGTATCTATATAATGTTTGGTCGGGTAAGGCCACAATCGCAGCAGGTGCATTGCTTCCACACGAGATTATATCGTGTTTGGAAGATGAAGATGGCGGTCAAGTGGCTGAGCTTCAATGGACGAGAATGGTGAACGATTTGTTAGCAAAAGGTAAATTAAATAACTGCCTAGCGATTTGTGATGTGTCGGGTAGTATGATGGGTACTCCAATGGAAGTTTCAGTGGCTCTAGGGGTTCTTGTTTCGGAATTAAGCGAGGAACCATGGAAAGGGAATCTCATCACGTTTAGCAAAAACCCGAAGATGCAAAAAGTACAAGGTCAAGATCTAAAATCAAAGACTGAATTCGTTAAAAGGATGGAATGGGGGATGAACACTAATTTCCAAAAGGTGTTTGATTTGATTCTTGAAGTAGCATCTAGTAATGGGTTGAGTGACAATGAGATGATTAAGAGGGTATTCGTATTTAGTGATATGGAGTTTGATCAAGCCTCAGCGAATCCATGGGAGACTGATTATCAAGTGATTAAGAGGAACTTTGCTGAGAAAGGGTATGGAGGTGCAGTGCCAGAGATTGTGTTTTGGAATTTGAGGGATTCACGGGCAACACCAGTGGCTGGGAAGGAGAATGGGGTGGCTCTTGTTAGCGGGTTTTCCAAGAATTTGATGACATTATTTATGGAAGACATAGGGAATATGAACCCTGAGGGTGTTATGAATGAGGCTATTTCAGGCAAGGAGTATAACAAACTGGTTGTGCTTGATTAATGGAGTAAGCAAGATCAAAGACTACAAAGAAAATGAAAGGGCTATTGTCGAAAAAAAAATGAAATAGTAAAACATAGTTTCTACATGATGTGATACGCTGATGTAACTGGAATGGTCAACAGACCATGTTAATGGTCTACACTGAATCACCTTAAAGTTTCTAATAAGTACTTTTGAGTGTTTAATAATCTCTGTTCAGTAAGTTATCCCAGTTCAGCAGTATTTAACTCTATATATTCAGAATTTGCCAAACACTCTAAATAGTTACATTTGCTACTTTTTGGCAACATAAGCAAATTCACACATGTTTTGAAACAACTAAGCTAATAAGTAAAATAAAACAGGTTATCAGCTTATTGCGTTTTGATACGACTTAAGGAAATCCAAAATATTATCTCCTGGATTGTGTTTTGATACAACTATAAGCTACTTACGCACTTTCCAAAAAAAAGGCTATTCAAAAAAGCATTTCCCACTTTAGTAATTCAGAAACTCAGCCTCGCAGCAGTCAATACATTCAAACAATCAAAACCTAACAATATAAGTAATACAAAGCGCCAAAATTACAAATGCATCTGTAAAAAGATTATTAACTTGGTGCATAAACCTATTGCTCAACCAATCCTGAAAATAAAAACTTACATCAAAATAACAAAAAGATATATAGCGGGTCAGAACTGTTGTTCACAAGTGATCACATCCTTTAATTTATGGTTCCCTTGCCTATTGCTTGTTGAATCGTTGAGTAGAAAAAAAGTTTGATTGTGCACAATGTCATGGCCTTCGATTGTTTAGGCATTGAGCTTGTATGGCAACACTTGTAGTCAACTGTGCATAGAAGGTAAGGTAATGCCGGATCAGCAATTAAAATTTCTGATGTTTACTAAGAATAGAAGTCGATAAAAGCTTTCAAGCACCATCATATTAGATGATCGTAGCAATGCATACATTTGTAGATGATGTAATTATCCACATATTGATCAACCAAACAGAACCTCTAACAAACCACTATGCCTAACACATAGTTTACATTATATACTTCGATCATCATTTATATTGCATATCTATTTAAACTAATTTATATAGAATGACATTCTATCATTTATTTTGTGACTGACCAATTGGCCATTCATGGCGAATATGTTTATTATTTTAAGTTGCAAAGATATCAAGGTTTCCGTGAATCAAGATGATAACAAAAATATATATACCCGACTCTGTTTACAATATATAAGCACGGCAAGAACAAAGGTAGACGATCTAAGCATGAACACATCAAGTTAACAACAGGTCAACAGTCAACACATTAAGCTTTACTCCCTCCGTCCCATTTTATAAGTCCATTTTGTCAATTTGGGTTGTCGCAAATTATATGTCCATTTTTAATTTCAACCAATGAGAATGCTTGTAAGTGGGTAATAATGAATTTTTATTGGTTAATATTGTAAGGGCACCACTTTTCTTAAAATTTGTGAAATATTAAAGTGGACTTATAATTTGGGATGGAGGGAGTACAAAAATTCAGGAAAGGAACAAAGTAAACTTTACGAAAACTACCTAACATTAAAATTCTCTAACAGAAAGGATGCATATCTAAATTTTGTAGACAAACAATTTAAAACCATCAACTAACTCCATTGCCACATGGATCATAAACATAACGTTCTTAAAGTTTTAAAGAGTGGAGATATTACTGCACAATCCATGAACAAATTTATTAACATTGAGGAAACACTAATTCCCGATTGAACATCACAAAGCGGCCCCAAATCAGATAATTTATAGTAGCTCATTAGTCCACTGCTTGATGAACTTCAAAAATACTACTGTAAATCATTTAAAATGATCTACATGCTGTTACCAATAGTTACGTAAGACCAATGAAAGCCAAAATATTCATGCCACTAATAAACGAAAGCAAAACCACACAAATATCAAGACATGACACCCAATGATCAATAGATCAAAGAGCAAGATCAATTTGTTATATAATCTAGCACAGGGTACCAGCAAATATAAGCTGATGCACAAAGAAATAAGAGTATGCTAGTCATCAATCAAACACCACCAAGTCGTTATACTCTTTACCAGAAATAGCCCTCTCCATAACCATCTCAGGGTTCAACCCCCCTCTATCGTCCATAAACAGTTTAATTAGATTCTTTGATAACCCACTCACAAGCGCAACCCCTTTCTCCTTCTGTGCCACTGGTGTCGCCTGCGAATCTCTCAGATTCCAAAACACAATCTCCGGCACTGCTCCTCCATACCCTTTCTCTGTAAACTTCCTCTTGATCGCTTGATAATCAGTTTCCCATGGATTACTTCAGGGGCGGAACTAGGAGCCAAGTTTAGGGGTAGCGAAATACGAAAATTTGTTTAGGGGTAGCGAAAATTTGTTTCAGGGGTCGCGAAATCGCCAAAAAATGTCCAAAAATCGCCAAAAATGGCCAAAAATCGCCAAAAATTCCACTACCGGGTAAAAGTTCAGGGGTAGCGACCCGCTACCCCTGGCTTACATGTACATCCGCCCCTGGATTACTTGATGCTTGATCAAACTCCATGTCACTAAACACAAACACCCTCTTAATCATCTCATCTTCACTCAACCCACTCATTGATGCCACTTCAAGTATCAAATCAAATACCTTTTGGAAATCAGTATTAAGCCACCATTTCATGTTTTTAACGAATTTAATCTTTGATTTTAGATCTTCACCTTGAACTTTTTGCATCTCCGGGTTTTCGCTGAATGTAATAAGATTCCCTTTCCATGGCTCCTCACTTAATTCGGACACCAACAATCCAAGAGCCACCGAAACCGCCATTGGGGTCCCCCGCATACTACCCGAAACATCACAAATCGCTAAGCAGTTCTTTAACTTACCATTCATTAACATATCGTTCACCATTCTTGCCCATTGAAGCTCGGCTACTTTACCACCATCATATTGGCATTCCACATCCGATATAATCTCGTGTGGAAGTAATGCACCAGCTGCAATCTTAGCCTTACCTGACTTAACATTGTTTAGAAACTCTTCGAACCTCAATATATCGTGATATAAAAACTTTTCTTTGTATAACTGCATAGCTACTGAAGCTACTCTATTGTATGGAATCAATTCCCATTGATTCTGTCCTATGTAAACTTCGGGTAGCTCTAATGCTTTTCTAAGTGGTACCAATATTTCCTTCCTAAAACGATCACGTACACGATAGGCATAATGAGCTTCTTCTAGGTCATTGTATTCTGGGTAATCTTCACGAGGAAACACTTTCTTTGCTATACTTTCACAGAGCAAAGTCGATTTATCATATGATAAATCCAATGATGGACACCATTTTGCAGCAAGACTAATTTTCCTTGACTTTCCTTCGGTCAATAACTTGATATCTGATTGTAAATACTCAGCAAAAAGATCAGATATACGTTCATATAAAAACTTGTAATCAGGGTCACGGTTATACCTTTCGATTGCTTTTGTAGCCATCTTGATCCTCCTTTCTTTTCTTTTCTCACTCGCGTTTGCCTTCACAATTTGCGCTCTCTTCATCTCTGACAAAATCCTTTCCTCACGTGGGATTGAGCTTCTATTGACAGCCCTTTGACGTTTTCGTTCATATCGCAAAAATGTTATAGTA
The DNA here is from genome assembly GCA_030686995.1 of Artemisia argyi. Classification (NCBI taxonomy): domain Eukaryota; kingdom Viridiplantae; phylum Streptophyta; class Magnoliopsida; order Asterales; family Asteraceae; genus Artemisia; species Artemisia argyi. The sequence continues at coordinate 167,667,716 of CM060696.1, read as the reverse complement.
CGAAAACTGCGCTTCACATGTTTTTCTTTTTCTATCTTACGAACATCTGCTCCTTCAAGGATTCGATGTAGTATCTCCAGCAAGTCCTTAAAGTACCCAAATTCCGCTATTGATGCCACATTGCATGCTAGGGTTTTAGGATGGTTTTTATGAAGCCATAATGCGGACGTATAAAAACCTTCTTTATCTGATTTACCCTTACCTCGTACACCACGCAGGTTACATATTAGTTTCAAGGTTTTCAACGGATCGTGTTCCCATGATTCTTGTAAACGTCGTGTGATGGTTTCTGGTGGAGTGTCGGGTACTACGTGAAAGAAGAAATCGAGGCATGGGTTACCCGTGGATAAGTATGTAGGGGACATGTTTTCGGTGAAACCCATGGGGGGTTTTGGGGAAGTAGTGATGGAGTTGAAGTTGGAGACCATGGCGTCCATGAAAGGGTTGGAGATGGCTGTGGAGGTAGGTGGTGGGGTAGCGGATTTCTGAGGGGGACGATAAATCTCTGGTGGGCCGAGGAGGGTGGCAACGGGTGCCATTTGTGATAACTTATATAATATGGATTGAGATTTCTTCATGTTCATTTGAATATGATTAGTACTCATGTTGGGCAAAATTTTGTGAGAGTTTACTAAACGTTGAATTTTTATGTACTAGGGTTTGTGATGGTTGTTGTGTTGTATATGGAGGTGTGAAATGCCCCGGATAAATAGGTGTGTTTGTTTATGGATTGTTAATACTTGGGCTTTATGTTTGTAGTCTACCAAATGTGCAACTTTCAAATTAAAGCCTTAACAGAGCAGCCACTAAGGAACCTAAATTTTTATGTTGAACATCTTCAACAATTATTTTCTTTTATCTTCAGCATTGAGTGATTTCACTTGAAAGGGTCATTAACGAAGAGTAGACGATATGAACACATTGTGCAATCATGAGCCAAATAGGTTCTCGCCAGTTAAATTGCAAATTTGCATAGCGAAATAGGAGAGTCTTTTCATTTAACATTACTATACTATTTATGCACATCCTGAGGTTCAAATTTTGTGATTTATCAGTTTAGCACCTGGAGTATCTTTTGTAACATCGACGAGTCTTTTGAAACCCAGGAATGAAGCAGTGTGTATAAAATTAAGTAAATATAGACCGGATGTCTTCGAAAAACTTAACTTCGGGCCTTTCCCTGACCAAACTCAAAGTTTAAGAATATGAAAGAGACCATTGTAGAATAATACAGTTAACCAATGTTAATAAGGCTTCAGAACAGTGCCGGAAATAATACAGTTAACCCGTTTGTATGTTTTGGCTGGAGAACGACGAAGAAACACTTGTTTCTTATAAAGTGCCAGAGATCACTTCTGAAAATCATCACATATCTAACTGGCATCACGCTACAAGAAGAGGAGCTAAAGATCAAGAACTTGTTGCAAGTAGCAACTAGCAAGGCCCTTGCTGCAACTCAACTATCAGATCAACATGTCATGATTGGGTGCAGTGGGATCCGTTAGCGCCTCTGGTACACTTAAGGCTTTGCGGGTTAAACTAGATGCTCGACTACTACCTAACTTGGGCTCGATATTTACATGGAACAACCTGGTTCCGTTTATAAAAAAAATCTTTGTTTTGGCGGTTCTACTTACATGGCTGCCTACTCATGATAACCTGTCAAAATTGGTGTTAATCTTGATCATATTGGGCATTTGTGTAGCCACATATAATCGAAGACACTCAACACATCTTTTTAGGGTGTGCTAATGCTATTTTCCTATGGTCTAAAGAAATGGACTGGGGGGACCTGACACAACCCCAAGAGATTGCATGCAATTGACGCTACTTTGTGCAGCAGCTTGTCATTTACTTGTATTGCTATATAAAGCTAATAATCACCTTTGAGTATTTAAAAGTTTGTCATATTGTGCTATAAAGCTAATAATCACTCTTGAGCATTTAAACAGCTTAAGCTTGATAAGCTTATTTAAGTTGTTTATCTACAGCTTATGAGCTATTTTAACCTCAGAATTTGTAGAACTTTTTCAATTCCTATGTAAATATATATGTTTCCCTCTGCATAGCTAACAATAAGCATCTTCAGAACTGAACAAAAGAAAACAAGCTGTTTGAATAGGCAATCCTTACACCCCTTCAAATAGACTGATAGATTTTAGTAAATTTGTTATACATTTTATATCAATTCTGAAATTTTATAATACACTGAGCTGAGGTAGTATAATATTCTGCTGTCGATAACACATCTAACCAATTCAAAGCACCATATTTCCAATCATGGCGACTCATGTTGACTAATTAAAAACACGTATTCAACATCATCAATCAACCACCACCAGCTTGTTATACTCTTCACCCGAAATAGCAAGATCCATTACACTCTCAGGGTTCATATCCCCTCCATCTTCCATAAACAATGTCATCAGATTTTTTGAGAAACCGCTCACTAGCGCAACCCCATTCTCCTTCCCTACCACTGGTGTCGCCAGTGAATCCCTCAGATTCCAAAACACAATCTCTGGCACTGCTCCTCCATACCCTTTCTCAGCAAACTTCCTCTTAATCACTTGATAATCAGTCTCCCATGGATTACTTGATGCTTGATCAAACTCCATGTCACTAAACACAAACACCCTCTTAATCATCTCATCTTCACTCAACCCACTCGTTGATGCCACTTCAAGTATCAAATCAAATACCTTTTGGAAATCAGTATTCATCCCCCAGTCCATCCTTTTAACGAATTCTGTCTTTGATTTTAGATCCTCACCTTGCACTTTTTGCATCTTCGGGTTTTCGCTGAATGTGATAAGATGCCCTGCCCATGGCTCCTCACTTAACTCAGACACCAACAGTCCAAGAGCCACTGAAACCTCCATTGGAGTCCCACTCATGCTACCCGAAACGTCACATATCGCTAGGCAGTTAGTTAACTTCCCTTTCCTTAACATATCATTCACCATTCTCTGCCATTGAAGCTCGGCCACTTGACCGCCATCTTCATCATCCAAAGACGCTATAATCTTATGTGGAAGCAATGCACCCGCTGCGATTGTTGTCTTACCAGCCCTCACTAGGTTTAGATATTCTTCAAACCTCGACTTATCATGTTTTAAGAATTGTTGTTTATATGTCTCCATGGCAACTGAAGCTACTCTATTATATGGAATCCAACCCCATTGATTCTTTCCTATATATACTTCCGGTAACTGCAAAGCTTCTCGGAGAGGCACCAACACTTGCTTCCTTAACCGATCACGAACACGATAAGCATAATGAGCTTCTTCTATGTCATTGTATTCGGGGTATAGCTCACGAGGAAACACTTTCTTTCCTATGCTTTCACATAGCAAAGTCGATCTATCGAATGATCGATCAATTGATGGACACCATTTAGCCGCGAGACTGATATTTCTCAACTCTCTTTTGGTCAAGAACCCCATATCTGATCGTAAACACTTTGCAAAGAGAAACGAGATACGTTCGTGTAAGAACTTGTAATCAGGGTCACGGTTATACCTCTGAATTGCTTTCGTAGCCATCTTGATCCTCTTCTCTTTTCTTTTTTCACTCGCTTCCGACTTCTCAGTTTGTACTCTGTTCCTATCGGCCAAAACCTTCGCCTCAGTTGAGACATTCTTTGCTTTTCGATTAGTGACAGCATCCCTCAAAGGTCGTGTATCTTGATTATAGAAAGGAGCCCTTCGACCACCTCGATGAACAAAAGCAGCCCTTCGACCACCTCTTGCACCTCGATGAAAAAAGGCAACCCTGCTTCCTTGCAGTCCATATCGACAAAGAAAAACAGTCCTTTGAAGTAGTCGTGCATTTTTACTAATAAGGCCAGCCTTAACACCAGCCTTTAGAAGCCGCCTTTCACGTTGCCTTGATCGTCTCCAACGTTCCTTTTTTTCTATTTTACGAACATCCGGTCCTTCAAGAACTCTATATAGCATTTCGGGTAAATCCTTAAAGTACCCAAAATCCGCAATGGAAGCCACATTGCATGCTAGGGTTTTAGGGTGGTTTTTATGAAGCCATAATGCACACGTATAAAACCCTTCCTTATCCGACTTACCCGTACCTCGCACTCCACGTAGGTTACATATTAGCTTTAACGTTTTCAAAGGGTCATTTTTCCATGCTTCTTGTAAACGCCGTGTGATGGTTTCTGGTGGAGTATCGGGGACAACGTGGAAAAAGAAGTCGAGACAAGGGTTACCCGTGGATAAAAACGTAGCAGACATGTTTTCAGTGAAGCCGCGAGCAACGATGGCAGCATAAGTAGGCGGTTTGACAGAGGTGTAGTTAGAGTCCATGGCTCCAATGAATGGGTGAGAGAGTACTGTGGAAGTAGGCGGTGGGGTGGCTTCGATGAATGGGTGGATTTCCGGTGGACCAAGAAGGGTGGTGGTTGTTAGTTCAATTAGTGATAACGTAGTTGAATTGTTTTTGCCCTCATCCCAGCTGGCTCTAACGGGATTGAGTATCATTTGTGGGGGTGACTTGTTTTCGGTTGGAGGATTTGAGGAGATAGTGGTGGATTTGAAACCGGCAACGATGGCGGCATAAGTAGGCCGTTGGATGGGGTTGTTCTCCGGTTGCCCGAGATGGGAGGGTTCCATTGTGTATAAAATCAATCGACCAAAGATCGAATAAGAATGTGTTTAGGGTTTTAGGGTTTGTGAGAAAATGCAATGGTTGGTTGTGTGTTGTATGTGAATGAGATATAGAGTGTTATGCGTGGTGAATACGTTTATATCTTTGGTAAATGGTAATGTCTAGAATCTTCATAAATCTAATTATGGTTAGAAACACATTAATGCAATGAATTGAAGGAGTTATAAGGCGGTTTGTGGAAGAGTCGATGCCATATGCATGGGCAATTATATCACTTGCAAAAGTAACGAATATATATGTTTTAACATAGAAGTTTAGATTGGCCACGTACTTTTAAATGGTGGATTGTAACGAATTTCAATCTATAACAAAATGTTGTTAAATTTCCGATTAGTGCCCGTGGTGGTTGGATCATCTCTAACAGAATGTTTGTTATGTTATCGATAAAATATGATTAGTTACTAGTTCAATGGTAAATATTAGTAGTTGGAACTAATATGTTCATAAGTCCCATTCTTGAAATATATAGACTTATATCAATTAAAGAGCATTCTTTTAAATCAAGACTACAACTCTAATTTCATAACCTTTTGTTTTGTTATTTTTTGTTACTACAGAACACAAATGTACATCCTTTAAAAGCAAAACTTCTAAAAAAGATCGACTTTAAGAAATTAAAGATTAAAGGGTCTAACAGAATTCATGGGCATAACCTATCTTAGTATCGGGCCTGTTAGTCCTATAGCATAACCAGGATTTTAAATGAGCCAAGCAGCTTGTAAGTTATCTAAGATCGATTCGGAAAAAGCTCAAAACTAATACTTTGGTATATGAATATTTAGTGAATTATCAAAGTTTGATTTGTTTTTACGCTATCTGACTGTTTTTTGGTCCTAAACAATGTATCGTGACGAAAAATTGCTGTTCGATATGTTACCTTTGGACTTTGGGTATATGAATATGTAAATGATCATATTTACTTCTATTATTTGTAACTACGACTTTTATGTGTGTACAGAGACGGAGCCAGTGGGGGGCTGGAGGGTGCTCGGCCACCCCCAACAGTGGCGTACCTACCCATGACAAGGTGATTCCCAAAAAACCACCTTAGAGAGTTAGAGATCGAAGCCTTTTAGAACTTAGAAGGCATATATACGAAAATTAGGGCCTACCTTAGAACTAGATCGTGAGCGACCTTGCATCTTTGTGAGAAGAAAGAAAGACAAGAATATGAGTAGAAAATAAAGAAACTGATACTCTTCTTTTAATGGAGGTTTTTTGGAATGTTAAGAAGATGACATAGTAAAGAAAAGAAAGAAATATGTAACTCTTTACTAGTATTTTATTGTTACTTTGTTAGGACTTACCGACTTAGTGGTATAGTTTTCTTTAAAAGTTCACTTTTAACCCTTGCAGTTTATGATTTATTAATTTAGTTATTCTTAAAGTATTATACACCTCTTTGGCAAAAAAAACCTAATACATCTAGCCGAATTATGATTGAACCATCTTCGCTACCATTTACATCAACATTTGCCCATTTTGTTCATTTTCTCAACTAATCAAGTAATTATATGTTACTGCTGAAAACCATATCATTAAACTCGTATGTCAAACGATTCAAACTTCAATCTAAGTTCTAAAACAAAAAAGTCGTATTTTACTACCGAAAAAAAAAAAATTTTTTTTGAGCCCCCTTAATATAAATTCCTGGCTCCGTCCCTGTGTGTGTAACAAGATTGTTGATGTCATCATTTAACAATTAAATATGACGTGGATTTGACACCATTGAGTTCGTGGAAAAATATTATTTGCATGGATAAACACTTATCTTGTGTGAATACAAGCCTACAATCTTCATTAGGATGTTAGGGGCTGGATCAAGTTTTAGTTTTCGGAATGAGATATATGGTGTAGCGATATAACATTGAAACATATGTTTCCAAGGTTATTTTTTTTTTTTTTTTTTGGTAAACAAATAGTGATATTTCAAAAAAAAAAAAAAAAAAAAAAAAAAAAAAAGTTATAACTTCAACATTAGGGGCCAAAAGGAGCCTAATGAACTAAGTCACTCATTGAAAAATTTCGCGGCTTAAGACGGAAGAGATACATTTTATGGGTGTGATTGTGGATGCATTTGTTCTTGACTATCAGTTACAATGAATAATCCATTTGTTCGAGCTTGTTGTGGAGTTGAAAAAAAAAATCAGGTTTCGCATCTGTTACTTGGTTATATTCAGTATACATGCACATTTTGGTTTATATTCAAAACTGAACCGGTTTAAAAACTGGTTTCAGTTTTCATTGACTAGTCAAGAACGGTTTTGGATAAAACCAGTTCGGTTTCAATCCTGTTTAAGAGAAGAAAATCTTGAACCGGTAATAACCGGTTTTCGTAAACCAGTTCCACAAACCGGTTTTTGTGAAATTGTAAAAACTAGAATGGCAGTGTCCGCCGCACTGCGGGCGGGCCTGTTTTTCGGCCGAGGCGATTTTGCTAAAATAAATAGTAAACCAAAAGTCTTTGATAGGACATCAAGTGGTCAAAGCGAGACACATGGATAAACATCCAAAATAAGACCAAAATTATAAACTTTAAACTGTGTTAATGATAATCTTTTTAAGTAACAGATGAAGCATACATGGATAGGTGGATGCACTCTATATTAAGGTAACAGCAAGGGGTTGGAAATAAGAGAACAAATTTAGCAACAGCAAGGGGTTGTGCAGAACCGTAGGAACGTACGTGAATGTATAAACATAAGAACCGTAGGAACGTACATGAATGTCTAAACATAAACCTTCACGGATCTGTGGGCAGTTCCTTTTGCGAGAAGTACGTGCAATGGAAGTGTTACCTGAAGTGCACGCACATATGTTAGCACAAAAATAATGGCGACACACAACAACAATAAATAACATCTTTAAAGAATGAAACTACCTACTGCCGATAACCTAAGAGTACAAAACCGAGCAGGAACAACATCCGCACTTCCAAATCCTTCGTCATCGACAGTCATCTGATGGCGAATGACACCTGCTTGAAAGTCCAACGTCACGGACCTAGTAGTCTCATGTATGTAACCTGCCACAAAAGACAAATAAATGTATGGTTATTATGCTTTAACATCATAAGAATGAGTAAAAACGTGCAAACCATCAACCTCGGGAACGGGAGCTAACGGCAGTATTGCTTTCAAGAGATGTAGGCGTGGACGGAATGGCACAGGTGTTGACAACAGGGGCTCTAGTAGGTAAAGAAATACTATGCAAGTGTGGGGGAACCACATTTGCCAATCCGGTAACATGGTAAAGAAACATGGACAGTAAGCATTTAACATAGAAAAAAACGACCAATGTTGAAGCACACCTATAATGTATAACAACTAACTTGGTTTAACTCATTATGTGAATGCTGATGCTCGACGCCACCTGATATGTCGCTAGTTATAGAATCTGTGTATATAGAATAGAGGGATATGGTGAGCAGTATTCACATTTACATAATTATATGGCATCCATTTAACTAATTATATGGGGAAAAAAACTTACTTCCTGGGATTACAAACCCAGACATCAGGCCTCTCTTTTGAGAATGGCAACGGGCCACCGTGTTGTGGGTGGGCCTTTATTTTTCCTGTTATTTTTTTTCTTTTTCTTTTTGCGGCCAGGCCAATTTTGTATAAACAAAGTAGAATATTATATAAGACGAAAAATAACTGTAACTGATTTAATTTACAGAATTTACGTCCTTTTTATACTACTTGTAAAAAATCATAATATGTACGCCCTTTTTATAAACGAAAGGTTCCATTTACAAAATTTACGAAAGCAAAACTGGTACCTTTAGATGTCTTGTAAGCTCATTAGTATGCAGAATGTCTTTTCCTCTACAACTTTATAATCCTTGGAAATATCTCTTTATCTCTATTCCGTGACCTTTTTTAACCCCTGAATTTATCAACATTTATACACTGAGCATAAGCAAAAAAGCTAATGTAACCATCGTGTTTTCTATTAAACCACTCAAACGATACTGATAAGTTTAAACAACATTAATATATAATCAAAACTTCCCACCAATGATTAGTGTTTGACGCATATGGTTGTTGTCCCTTTGTTTTCAGAAACAGTTAAAACTCCAAATACAATGAAATAATATGTTACCTGTTGTCACGTCTCCAAATGACAGCCATCAAAGATCTTTAATCGTCTTCTTCTCCATCTTAGTGTTGACTTTTAGCTTATGAATCTGTAACATTGAATGGACATAAACCTGCAGAAATTTCAATCAAAGGTTGTTGTTCGAAAAAATTTTTCACCTAAACCTGAGACAAAATGTTGATATTTTTTAAGCATTCGAATTCACTTTAGACAAATTCTATCTTAACTGACCCACATTGTTTTTTACCATTTAACATATTGTTATATTTAACGGTTTAAATTTACTTGGTCGCCAACTTATAAAAAAAATACATGTTTTAACACAGATACCCAACCCGCCCTACCGACCCTTTATGCCCCCTGTTCATGAGATCAAGGCGTCATAACTAACTGTGCATTACCGCCTGTATCATCTACAACTTTCTTAGTCACTCGTACCTTGAAAAAGATATAAAAAAGATCATTATGAACAATTAATCTTTTTGTTTGGAAACGTTAAGATGCAGAATGCACTTGTAGATGACTGAAAACCTTTGTAAGATGTTCAATCTTGACACGTGATCGGCTAACAATACGGTTTTTTAGAATGAAAAATCATCTACGTACCCAAATCATTTACTATTTCGTCAGTTAGTATAGAGTTCCTCTAGATAACAAAGTTAACTGTTTCATTATAATCTGCAACACTAAATGCAGTCGTTGTATAAGTAGTCGATACCTTGCAGCAAGAAAATGCAAGTATCTCAATATACCCACTCCCCGATTGAATACGACTGTCACCTATAGTTAAACAAAATTGATCCCCTTGCAAACTAATGTCTTCTTTCAATATGACACTCTCTTCCACTATTTTTAACCTGCCGAAACCAATGGAAGTAGAAAAGCAAGAAAAGAAGAAGAAAAAAAACACATTGACAGGAAACCTGTGTTCAATTTTTTTTTATCGAATTTATTTTTCAACTCTATCGTTTGGCTTTTTCATTTTTAACTCATTTTACAGCCTACCGTTGCAAATCGAAACGTATTTTTTTATATATTTCAATTTCGTATTTTAAATACAACCTTCAATAAGCTATTCAAATCAACCAAACCGTAAAAAAATAAGCAATTGAAACAATGATAATAAACATACTGAATTAGACAATTATAACCAAAAGCATGTACATACCTTTTTGATTCTCCTAGGTAAATGGAAACAAACGGGAATCGACCATAAACAATCTTCTGCGCCGAAAACCCGCCAAAATTCAAGCCCTAATTCTTGCGTTTCGGTCAACTGTAATTAAAAATTCAGGCAAAATAACCCAAAACATAAAAAAAAAAAAAAAAAAAAAAAAAAAAAAAAAAAAAAAAAAAAAGAGCATACCTAAAACTTAAAACATCATCTTCATCACTAATCCCAATTCCCAGTGAAATATCGATTTAAAGGTTAACAAACTTACCTAATTAAGTCCTCTTTTCAATCTTGATATCGAACAACATGGCCGCATAGATCTTGAGCATCTTTCTTTCTTTCGAGTCTACCTGCAAGCAAGCTTTCCAAATAAGCTTATAAAACTCATAAATAAGCTAACGTAAACACACCATTCCGAACCCCAATCTCACAGCTACAATTAATAGATCGACCCTTACCAGTTCTATCAATTTCATGTTTCCAATCTTCTCCACATTTGGTTCTTTCAGAGAGACGGTGAAGGTGGTTTTTCCAGTGGTAGTGTTCTTCATCTTGTTTCCATGTAGGTTTATTTGACAAAGTTTGATGAAGCTGTACTTTTAGAGAGAGATGAGGATGAGGCGGTGAAAGACTCCAGAAGAAAGCAGAATATTAATGCGAGGTAATATGTAAAAAAAAAAAAAAAAAAAAAAAAAAAAAAAAAAAAGCACAGACCAGAATACGGGCCAAGTATACTGGGCCATATTTGGCACGCAAGAAGGCTAAGAACTTGGGCCGCAAATTTGGCGGGAAAACTGGAACTAAAAACGGCGTCGTAACGCATGGGAATTAAATATATGTATAATGTTTTGGGTGGGAAGAAAGCTGGACAAAAAAAAAAAAAAAAAAAAAAAAAAAAAAAAAAAAAAAAAAGTTGGGGGGGCTATTTTTTGGACAATTGGGTTCTATTAAAGTTTTGGGGGGTGGCGAACATTTTTTAAACGAGTAAAAAAGAAATTGAACTATTAATAAGTAACAACAACTAACAAAACACTAAACACATTTAAACATCAAATTGTTTCTTTAATACATAAATGAAAATATGGAATACATAAAACGAATACATCATCTTCTTGAATACATAAATAACGTCTTAAATTAATCGTCTTGGTTGTCGTAGCGTATTTCGTCTTCGTCAAGAGGTTGGACATACCAAACGCTATTTCTTATGCGTGTATAGCTTCTTCAACCCGTTCTAAGTCTTCTTCGAGTGGACATATATGTTGAACCCTTTACATGCCATCGAAGTGGTCTTCCAAACAAATGCAAGTTTATATCACCAGTGTGAGTTTTGATCTTCTCGGTGATATAACCCTCCCACACTAACCGAAAAGATGGATTTCGAAGCTACCGAACTAGCTTGGACCGTTAGTAGGTCACGGGCCATGGAGGCTAGAACGAGAAATTGGGTTTCAAGTTCTTTTCACCAAGCCAAAATATCCAAATTCTCAAACTCTTGAATGGACAATTGAGCCAAAAAATCGGATCCTTGGTACTTTCCGAGCTCGCCACTAGGGGTGTTACCTCGAGCTCATTTTGTATTCTCACTTCTTAAAAGTTTATACATTCGAATTTTCTCGTTATTACCATGAGAACTCAACCCCGCCTCTTGATGCAAGTATGAATATGTGAAGAATTTGAGCCATATTTAGTTAAATAAACTTCAAACATATTTTTAAATGCCTTGTTAAAGCGAGCACATTGACGATAATGATAGTTAGAGTAATTGAGGCACAAACCCAAATCACAACCAATGTTAAAAAATCAAAGCCTCAACCCTAGTTCGGTTTAGAACCGGGTTCAAAGCAGTTGACTAAAAATTTTAAGAATAATGTATAAAAAGCAGTTGACTAAATTTATTCAAATAAATTTGTAAAGAAAAATAAGGATATGTTTCTTACTGTTATTTTTTGAAAAAGGTAAAGCAGTTGACTAAATTTATTCAAATAAATTTGTTATTAATGAAAAACATATAATAGTAGTTTATGCTACAAATTTGAAGCAAATTCCATCTGAAACAAACTTGACTTTTGTTGCTGATGGATTTCTAATTCGAATTAAGTCCAAAGTGACAATATAAAACCAACTTTATGCTACTATGAACAAGATAACCTACATGTTCGTGGGTATCATATGCAAATGGGTTAAGTCCAGATTTCATTATATTTTTATAAAATGTTATAAAAAGTCGGGATAAGTAAAATGAATAGAAACTTGAACTTGACAAATTGGTAACATTTAAAACCATTGGACCTCTTTTACATAAAAATCGAAGTTGTAGGACCCACTATCGGAAAACTAGACCCCGTATACCTTTCCGTAGACTAATTAATCCGGAAATGACTAAGTTGAACTTATGAACTATTAAAAAGGACATAAACCTAAAATACCAAATGCCTTATTATTTAAAGCTCGTAACTATTTTAAAAGTGTCAAAACTAAACTTTAACACATATTTAGATTTTACAAACATTATGTACGAAGGCATAATTAAAACAATAACTTATAAAACATATTTGCATATTTACATTACTATTTTATGAACCTAAGACACATGTATATTTTTAGGTTGCTCGTAGGACTTTCTCGGCTTATCCACACTACTTTACCTTGCACACCGTTTTATAACCTTTGCTTACGGTGAGTTCATAGCCCCATTTTTCACTCTATAAATTATTTATAAACTATTAGGGGAGATACATGTTATTGGGTGAGGATCCTCTCCCATTACTTGACTCAAGTTGGGCATTTGTGAGCCATTGGATTTGATCCAATGGCTCAAATCAAAAGAACTTCTTTTGATTTGAGTCATTAGATCAAATCCAATGGCTCACACTTCCCCAACTTGAGTCAAGTTGGTCTTCCAACTTGAGACAATCTCATCCCATGCTATTTTACATGAACATAAATACTTTATAAACTGTATGCTTATTTGAATGTTTTATTGACACTAAGTATCACTATTGCCAAAAGCAAGTCCTTTTATAATGAACCATAATCACTTGTGTGTGAGCGCGAATATTATGAATAGGCCTATTGGGATTGACGAATCCCGTTTGTGTTGATCGGTTAGACAAACAAACGCACTAAATTTTAGTTACTGGGTATATGGCAAATTACCTACACGACGGCAACTATTATAACTATTATTATCATTGTTTTGATATTTCCAGTTAATGCTTTGAGTGTCATGAGCTTAGTGCAGTAAATATTGTTTTACTGATATTTGTGTTCATTGCAAATTATCACCACAACACTAAAATCTTGTTTTCCGCTATTTAATTATAGTGGCAATTTCATTTATATCCTTGCAAAATTCAAAAATTTCATATATATCCTTTGAATGCATTAAATGCATTGTACTTTATGCATTAAAAACTAGTAAAAATGATATATATGAAATTTTTGAAATTTTTAAGGATATAAATGAAATTTTCCCTTAATTATAAACCTTCAAATATCCCACAATCTTTGTGTTGATTTTTTAACATGTTTTATCTCAGGTCCATAAGGTACTTGGCTGGCACGGAGTAGCATGGATATTTAAAAGGCTTTATTTTGTTATCATTTGGTGAAAACTTTTTGACTTTTATGTTATTGTATTATGTACTTGGAAACTATTTGAGACCTCTTTTGTAAACTCTGATATTTTCTTTAATCGAATAATAATCTCTTTTTAAAACGTTTCAGTTAGAATCGTTTTCTATAATTTATGACTATTGTTTTATGAAGTAATACCCAATTTGAATTCCGCTGCTATATCTAAATTGGGGGTGTTACATGAAACACCATTTATAAACTCCTTCAATAGGTTATGCATAAGGTTATAACTCATCTCTTTATAACCACCACCATAAATCTCAATATTAAAGTTAAGTCATAAGAGTTCACATATAAGTACCCACATTTGATTTAATCAGTCACCAGTGCAACACAATATGGGATCACAATTTTACATATCAAATTTTCTTCCGTTTCAACAGAAAAGAAAAGTTTATTCCTCACACCTTTAGTCTGTATATAAACACCTGGTGGAGATAAAATTAGAAATAAAATACTTTTATTATTTCAATCATTTTATCAGTGCAACATAAATTCACAGATTGTGAGTCAAATTGGACTTGGTTTTAAATCTGAAGATATCTTCAATTGCCAACATGCTAAAATATATCAGATTCATTGTAGCCACAAAGCGTAACATCTCTCAAAACAATAGAATTGTCGAAAGATGTAAACACCTATTTTCAGCAGTAGCTAATCATTCACCATTCGGCATTATCACATGTTCTCATCCTACCATCTCTATCGAGGAAGTAAAGAAGATACAACTTCATCTCAATCAAAGACCACTCAAATCAATGAAGTCAATGAAGCAAATGGAGCAGTGCATAATGTGAGAAGACATGGTCTCCACAAAATGATAATTGTACTCAGAAATAGTCTGGTTCAATGTAATGCAATGTAACTGTAATAGTGTAGCAGTATAGCATAGTTTAGTTAAGTTTGACTTTTTCATATTAGACTTTCTTAGAATGTGTATAAATAGTGATGATGTAAACTTGATTCAGTAATGAAAATCACATTTCATTCATTCATCTCTATTTTCAATATGGTATCAGAGATCATATGCTCTAACAAACTCCGATCACTCTAACAAACTTCCATCACAGTCACCACCACTCTAACAAACTTTTACCACCACAACCACCACTGTAACAAACTTTCACCACCATAAACCACCACAAAACTCTGTAAATCACTTCAAATTCACTTCATAACATTCATAACATCATCAAGAACACAATCAAATCATTCAATTAGATCAAATTCAATAAAATTGCTCAAAATCACAAATAACCCAAATTTCAAAACTCATCATCTTCAATCAATTTCTGCCATTAACAACCTTCATTCATCATGAATAACACTACAAACACCAACAATACATCATCCTCCACGCCATTAACAAACAACATGACTTTTGATCCAAATGATGTCAATTCACCCAATCATCCCCTGTTCTTTCATCACCAAGATCACCCTGGACTGGTGCTTATCTCAAAGAAGTTGTCTGGATCTGAAAACTATAGTACTTGGAGGAGATCTATGATGATAGCATTGAATGCCAGAAACAAACTCTCACTTGTTAATGGAGAATTTGAAGAACCCTCAGTCAATTCATCAATCAGATCTTTGTGGGAAAGGGCCAATGACATGATCATATCTTAGATATTGAATACAGTTTCAGAACAGATTGGAAATAATCTAAGTTTTGTTAACACTGCTGCAGCATTGTGGAATGAATTGAATGAACATTACTCTCAATTGGATGGGCATAGGATCTATCAAATCTCAAATGACATAGTGCAGTTAAAACAAGCAAATTCACCTTTGGAATTGTATTATCACAAATTGAAGGGATATTGGGATGAATTAGATGCATTGGAAGCTCCTTATATGTGTACTTGTAGGTGTGACTGTGAGAATGGAAAAACTAATGGAGAAAGAGAGCAAAGGAAGAGGCTAATTCAGTTTCTAATGGGACTAGATGACAGTTATACCAATGTTAGAGGCCAGATTTTGCTTATGCAACCACTTCCAATGGTGTCTAAAGCATACAGTATGCTAAGACAGGAAGAGAAACAGAGAGATACATCCAAGGTGAACCCTTTATCTGTACCTACAGCCTTGAACACATACAACAACAAAAACAATTACCAGGCCTCTAAACCAAACACTCCCAATAGCACCACAAACCAAACATCTGGTTACAAAAGGGCACCTTTCAGAAAAGGAATCACTTGCAGTAATTGTGGTAAAGAAGGTCACTATGGGAATGAGTGTTATAAGGTTGTTGGCTACCCACCAGGACACCCCTTACATGGAAAATTTGTTCCACAGTCTCAAAGGAATGCATCAAATAAGAGAACTGTCAATGCAGCAATGGGGAATGAGGAAGTAAGTGAGGAGTTGGTCACCACAACCAACAATACCACTGATGCATATGTCTATTGCAAAATGGATCAGATGCAGAATCAACTAAATCAGATGCTTTTGATGATGCAAAACCAAGGGCTTAAAGAATTCACAGCTGCTAATCTTCCTCATATGGCTGGTAAGTATGTTTTCATTGCTACATTTAATTCAGGTTCTAGACAAATTTGGATAATTGATAGTGGGACAACTGATCATATCTGTACATGCTTAACCCTCATGTTTGATTTAAAACAATGCACAACACCTATCTTGATTCACTTACCTAATGGCACAACAACCAAGGTTACTATGACTGGATCAGTACTTGTTAAACCAAACCTTTTGCTAACAGGAGTACTCTACATCCCAACCTTCACATATAACCTCATCTCAATTAGTAGACTTACCAACACATCACATTCATCTGTTACATTTACTCATAATCAGTGTATTTTCCAGGGCCATGATGGCTCACAAACCAAAGGCAACCTTCATGGGGGACTCTACACTCTAACACCACCAACTGTCACAACTCAACCTACAGTTCTCACAAGTTTCAGCTCAACCTATCTCTGGCATGCAAGATTGGGGCATCCTTCTTTTCAAGTATTGAAGAAAATCAAACCTATCTCATCACTCTTTCAAACAACATGTACTTCCTTTTCCAAACAGTACTTCTCAAGCTCTTAATCCTTTTTCTCTTATTCATCTAGATGTATGGGGTCCTTACAAGCACTCAACAATCAATAAATGTACATATTTCCTTACCATTGTTGATGATTTTTCAAGGGCAACATGGACTTACTTAATTCCTAGCAAACATCATGTATGCACAACAGTTAAAATATTTAACTCATATGTCAACACTCAATTTCAAACAAAGATAAAAACCATCAGAAGTGATAATGGCACAGAGTTTTTAAACCAATCATTCACAAATTTCACACAATCTCATGGAATAATTCATCAAACCTCATGTCCCTACACACCACAGCAAAATGCAAGAGTGGAGAGGAAACACAGACACCTTTTGGAGATGACCAGATCACTATTCTTTCAAGCACAAATTTCCAATCCACATGTGGGGTTACTGTATCTTAGCTTCTACTTACCTCATCAACAGAGTACCTTCCAAAGTTTTAAACAACAAAAGTCCATATGAGATGCTCTACAACACCCAACCAAACCTGGAACATCTAAGAGTCATAGGATGTCAAGCTCATGTCTATACTCATACCACTGATAAGTTTGGTCCAAAATCCACACCAACAGTCTTCATAGGTTATCCACAAAATCAAAAAGGCTACATTCTATACAATATTCAAACCCAAAAGACCATTGTTAGTAGGAATGTCATTTTTGATGAGTCAATTTTTCCATTTCATAAAACACAGTCACCACAATCATGTGATCCAGTTAACTCACCACTGCAATATTCCTCTATTCATCCTCCAACAGATCATCTAACACCACTTCACCATTACCAGACACCTACACCTCAACCAACTACATCTACACCTCAGAGTACTTCTACACCAAACATCCCTGTACCTATACCTACATCCATCACAACTCCATCTTTACCATCACCTACATCTACCACAGAACACAATCATACTCCATCACATATACCATCATCTACACCTACAGCACCAACCCCATCCATTCTAACTCCACCAACTCATGAATCATCCACATCAGAACCACATATTTCACCTCCTCAACCCAGAAGAGTCTCCACTAGAACCAAAACCTTACCATCAAATCTCAAGGACTTTCAGTGCACACTACCACCATCCCTCATTAACAATATTTCTAAATATCATCATTCAAAATACATAAATTACAAAAACATCACACCCAACACACACAGAATGCTAAAATGTACAGATAAGATCATAGAACCACAATCTTTTAAACAAGCAGTCAAAAACCAGAATTGGGTGGAAGCAATGGATAAAGAAGTCAATGCATTGGAGCAGAACAACACCTGGACTTACACTCTTCTACCAAATGGCAAGATACCAATAGGATGTAAGTGGGTTTACAAAATTAAACTCAGAGCTGATGGCACCATTGAGAGGTACAAGGCCAGGCTAGTGGCAAAAGGTTTCAATCAACAAGAAGGGGTGGATTATACTGAAACATTTGCTCCTGTTGCAAGGATGCCTACAGTGAGGACTTTAATTGCCATAGCAGTTCACAATGGATGGCAAATTCAACAACTTGATGTGAATAATGCATTTCTTCATGGGGATCTTAATGAGGAAGTCTATATGACCATTCCACAAGGCTGCAACAAACAATTTCCTCCCAACACTGTTTGCAAACTCAACAAGTCACTCTATGGACTTAAACAAGCTAACAGGCAATGGTTTGAGAAATTAACTACATTCCTAATTGGCATGGGTTTTAAGCAGAGTTATGTGGACACCTCTTTATTCACAATCAAGCATCAAGATTCAATCACCTCTCTTCTTGTCTATGTTGATGATATTCTCTTGACAGGAAAAGATCCCTCATTTCTTCAACACATCAAAGATCAACTTCACAATATGTTCAGCATCAAAGATTTAGGATCTCTTCTCTATTACTTGGGAATTGAAGTTCTGAGAAACACCACTGGTCTTACTATGAGCCAAAGGAAGTATGCATTAGATCTTCTCAAACATGCTGATTCACTTGACATTAAGCCTGTTGCTACTCCTATGGATCCAATAACTAAACTCAATGACACAGATGGTGATCTACTTCCTGATCCTACCTTATACAGAACAATTGTTGGCAAGCTTATCTATCTTACTATCACAAGGCCTGATTTATCATTTGCAGCCCAAGCCCTTAGTCAGTTCTCACACAGCCCTAGAACATCCCATCTTAAAGCACTTCAGAGAGTCCTCAGGTACATCAAACTTTGTCCTGGACAAGGTATTTTCTTTCCTACTCAGAACACTCTGGAATTAACTACCTATTGTGATAGTGATTGGGCAAGTTGTTCTACAACAAGAAGGTCAGTATCTGGCTTTGCTATTTTCCTAGGAAATAGTCTCATTTCCTGGCAATCTAAGAAGCAATCAGTGGTGTCTAGATCCTCAACTGAAGCTGAGTATAGGGCCTTAGCAGATTCAACTTGTGAAATTTCATGGCTTAAGTGTCTATTACTTGACTTGGGAATTCAGATACCAACACCTTCTTTGGTTATGTGTGACAATGTTTCAACCATAGCATTGGCCAACAACCCAGTCCAACATGCTAGGACTAAGCACATTGAGATTGACTGTCATTTTGTCAGGGACAAGATTAGAAGTGGACAAATCTAACCTGTCTTTGTTCCTTCACAAGCACAAGTAGCTGATATTCTGACAAAAGGGTTGAACAAGTATCTACACTACAAATGTATGTCCAAGTTGTGCATCTGTGATCCCTAGACAGTGCCAACTTGTGGGGGGGATAAAGAAGATACAACTTCATCTCAATCAAAGACCACTCAAATCAATGAAGTCAATGAAGCAAATGGAGCAGTGCATAATGTGAGAAGACATGGTCTCCACAAAATGATAATTGTACTCAGAAATAGTCTGGTTCAATGTAATGCAATGTAACTGTAATAGTGTAGCAGTATAGCATAGTTTAGTTAAGTTTGACTTTTTCATATTAGACTTTCTTAGAATGTGTATAAATAGTGATGATGTAAACTTGATTCAGTAATGAAAATCACATTTCATTCATTCGTCTCTATTTTCAATAGGAAGAAATAACATAAGACACACCTAATCCATAACACAATCTATGGAACTTAACTCAATAGTAATTAAACTAATTTTGATATAATATAACAAACGTTATCTCAAAGAATACAACTTTATTCATACAAGACTCAAAGTGATTTGTTCTACGATTTTGAAAACAAATTATATCTTATAATTTGACTATAGAAATAGAAAGCACCAAGATATTGTAGGGAAACGGTTACACTTTTATTAATAAAATCTAAATTATGATAAATAAAATTAACAGTAAATAAATAACAGAAACTTAAATACATGCAGAATGTAAGTAGATAAACGATAATTAAATAAAACAATAAACTAATAAAAGACTTACTAGATCACCAATGGAGATCAGCAACGAAGCACTAAAAAGCCGAGGCACGTGTTAGACACGCTTCCCTTAAAACAGATTCGTCGTCTGTTTCCCAGGGTACAACAGTCAAAACAGTAGGTTGTACTGTCGGACTTAACTAAACTGCCTGGAATTTCATCTTAAGAGATGCGTATTCCTTATGTTGGAAATCAATAATACTAATTGATTTGATGTGTCAAAAACCTATGGAATTAGGGCGTCTATTTATACACAATAGACTCCACCATAGTTTACTCCTCCTACCGATGTGGGATAGAAAATAAACTATTTTTCCACTTTAGTCATGGTACCAAATGACTAACTTTGAGACCCGATATCTCATTCACATCAACTCTATTTTGGACACATGAAGGCTCATTGCGGAGCTCTCTTCGAGGAGAACGCAAACCTACAAACTATTATTTATATATATGACACATACATATAAATAATTATGTCCAAAGTTGGTCAAAAGTCACTTTTGCCAACCAATTTTCCAACAATCCCCCACATGAATGGAGATCGGTCGTAATACAAAAATTACGATGAAATTCCAATAGTTGAATCTTGCAAAGGATAGGTAGGTGTGACCCTTTGAACCTTCCCTTGTGAGATGCACTTAGTCTCCTAGATCTGAGTAGACGCGATGTCCTTGAACTCAACATCTGTTTACGTAGACGACAATACACACTCACACAAGACTCTCCCTAACATTGTTAAGTCCTCATAGTCGTGTTCGTTATGGTCATGAACACTAGCCTGGTTCTGTAAGAGCTCTTAGGTATTGCGCCCCCACAATTCCCTTCGAAGCGACCCCACTTCTCTCTCACATAGGTGATTTCATCTTGAATCATTAAAAACATATGTTTTGTGATTTCATCTTGAATCATTATGCTTTGTGATTTCATCTTGAATCATTTAAGCCATATGTTTAACCTCTCAACAAGTCACATTAGTTATAGGAATGGACTAGGAAGTTATAACATTTAGTAACTCCCCCAAATTGACGTGACTTCCCCCACATTTCTATGATTAGGTTGTCCTATTGAACCCAGATCTTGGGATCTCCAGTCAACTGGGTTAGGTTTTCCTTCATAGAAACTCATTCCTTCAAGGGCTTTAGTCCCATTCCTTTATACGACTTACTAACTAACTCTCTGCTTAAGCCTTTCGTAAGCGGATCCGCGATGTTATCCATTGACTTTACGTAATCAATCGTGATAACTCTAGTTGAGAGTAGTTGTCGCACCAATCAATGTCTATGATGGATATGTCTCGACTTACCGTTTTATATTGTGATATGAGCTCTGTCAATTTCCAATTGACTATCACACTTTATATAGATGGTCGTTACCGGTTTACGCCATCTTGGCATGTCCTCTACGAATTAACGTAGATATCCCGCATATTCTATAAATTTATCTCAAATGATAAATTTAAATTCCATCAAAGATTTAGCTATAAAAGTCTGTTTGAAATACTTTCAAGATTTCCAAGACATAGCTTCCCACGTAGAGTCCATACATCTGCTCTAGTGGATCTAGATAGTTTTATGTAAGAATCCATATTTGCATTACTCTATCATTAGATAGCAGTTGGATATCTTTCAAAATGCAATATCATAAGTATCATAGTACTCGTGTAATACTACTCAAGTGGTCATCACTTGAATTACTGGTATATTTACTAAACCTGATCATAATTTACAAATTTATGATCAGGTCTCACACAAGTTATTAGACAAATAAGACGCCCAATATTCTTTGAGTATTCAAAATGGGCAACACCTCTACCTCTATTTTTAATAGATTAAAAAAGATGTCGTTGGAGTTCTAGCTAGGCCGGAATCCCCCACATTGAACCTCTCAAGAATATTGTCCTTATAGTGTTTTTAACTTCAAAACAAATCCATCTGGTTTCATAACCATATCGAACAACCAATGTAGTTCATGTCAAATCTTGACTCCAACATTTCATTAGTGGATTTGTTCATCTTGTTATCACTTCGAGTGATAAGTATACCATCTATGTATAAACACACGATTACATATATACCAGTGATTTATTTTTTCACATACATCCATTAATTTTGAATCAACGTTCTGACATGACGTGGTAGAAAATTTGGATGTCATTGTTTGGGAGCTTTTTCTAAGCCATATAATGACTTAACAAGCCTACAAACTTTGCTCTCTTGTCTAGGAGCCATGAAACACTCAGGTTGGTTCATGTAGATTTCTTCTTCTAAATCCCTGTTTAGAAATGCCATTCTCTCATACATTTTGGTAAACTTCCAGATTTCTTAAAGCAACAATAGCAAGTACCCTCCTAATAGAGGTTATTCGTGTAACTGACGAATATGTATCAAAGTAAGTTAGACCTTCTCGTTGTCTAAACCCTTTGATTACCAATCTTGCTTTTTTACTTATCAATGGTTCCATACCTTTGTGGTTGTTAAGTATAAACCATTTGTAGCCTAATGGTTTACCACCATGAGGTAAAACCATGAGCTATAATGTATCATTTTTGTAAAATAGAATCTATTTCACATTTGATGGCTTCTTTCCATTGAGGCCAGTCTGAGGAAGTTACCCTTTCTTTGTAAGAAGTAGGTTCATAAAAGAAACAAAACTAGGTCCAAACGATTTCTCGTTTCTTGCCCGTTTGCTTCTTTTTAGTTAACCTTATTCTTCCAGGTTGATCTTGTCTCACATCATGGAAATCAAAATCAATCTCTTGTTGTCTCTTATCAGAATAACATTATCATCTTGATGTCTCTCATCATGAAGGATATCATCATTTAGTTGCCTCTCATCCTGGACAACTGTATCATCTAGTCTAGATGAGCATCCATTTTCCTCGGATAAATAAGGAAACACTGTTTCAAACAATGAAAGTTTTCCTTGATTCCATTATCGTATTTTGTACATATTCAGATTTTCTAAATCATATACAAATAAATGATAAGCACTACTGTAATGAGCATATTACAAAATAAGCAATCCACAGTTTTAGGTCCAATATTTGAACCTTCGGTGTCGGGACAGATAGACACCCCCCACATTCGTAAGTACTTATAGGATGGGTTTCTTACCATCCATAGTTCATAGAACTATCATCTTTTCCTTACAAGGGATCTTATCTAAAAGATAAGTAGCCGATAGAATCGCTTTCTCCCACATGCCATGGCTTAAACCAGGACTTTAATCACATGGCATAACCATATCTTTCAAGGCACGGTTCTTATCATTCAACAATTCTGTTGAGGCATATAAGGAGCAATAAATTTGTGTCTTATTCCAATGTTTACAGACACATATTCACCTCCGTTATCACTTTGAATCGCCTTGTTTTCGATAATAAGTTGATTCTCAACTTATTTGTATAGATCAATCTTGTCTATATCCTTTACTCTCAAGTAAGTATAAATAGCAATATTTTGTACTACCATCAACAATTACGATGAAGTACCTAATTGCTACCTTAGTAGGTATCGATTCCAAATCACATAAAACTATGTGAATCAAGGGTTCGGCTAATTTCCGTTCAACCGAGTGAAAAGACAATCTTGTCAATTTGGCTTCAACACAATTTTCACTTTTGTAATCCGTGTTCGTTTATTTAATTAAACAACATATTGAGTTAAAATTAACATGTACGAGTTGGCCATGCTATACATTTAAAGAATCAAATAAGGTGAATTCATACTTATTTTTATTAAAACAACCATTAAAATAAAATGAGATTCAACTTAGACATTTAATGAAGGGCATAACTCGTACCGACCAAAATTTTGTTCAATGTTAACTCAATTTTATTTGATTAAAATAAAAAGATAAATAAACAGAAAGCCAAATTTATTAAGCAACCATCCAGACACAAGATTCTTATGAATCTCTGGCACATACAACGTGTTGGTTTACTTAAGCTCTTTTTCACATGTGAATTTCAACATCACATTTCTTTTACCCTTGCTATTAGCAGTTGTAGAGTTGCCCATAAATTGCATCTCTCCATTTTTGCTGCTTTGAAAGAGTTAACCAAACTCTTATTATCATACTCATGACATGATGCCCAAGTATTAATCCACCATTATCTAAGGTCGGATCCCGCCTTGGCAACAATTTCCATGTCATTCAGGCCATTTAACCCATAGTTATGGCACATAAAATCTGAATGCTTTAAAGCATCTACCGTACATATAACTCGAGTATCGGTCTCCCTTTCATCAAGTTTGGGAGCAGATCCTTTAGATATCACTCGTGACATTCCAAATATTCTGTTAATACAAGATTCCGTTATTAGTATAAAACTAAACTTGGAACAATTAACAACTTGCAATATCACAAAGTGTTTCTTAACAAAATAGATTACATCAAATTTTGTTTAAAACACTATTGTTTTGTAAGATCCATTATACAAAACCGCTTTTAAAGAAGTATTTCAATTAAAATAATTAAACAAAATCGCATATTACATAATGTTTTTAAATAAAACAAATTGGTAATATGATTTTATCAATCTTCTTTAAGAATATCTTAATAGATATGTATCACATGGTCTAATTCTACAATGAAACTCGACAAGGTTTCAACATAGATTTACCCTTCCAAAGAAACTCAACATGGTTTCTATAGATCTACTTATAAATGTATTAAGTTTCAAGAACTATATTTAGTTTATAATTAAACTCAACCTGGTTTAAATAAGCTAAATAAGTCAAAGAAACTTTTCCACCAAAATATGATAATAGCTTGTATATTATCAGGTTTTGTTTCAAACAAACTCATCTTGGTTTCAATAAACATGTTCTAGTAATCTAATAAAATAACAACTTGTATTTTATGAGATTTCTTTCAAAGAAACTCCACTTGGTTTCAATGAATCTGATTTCATCATGATTTACAACCATGTTAGTAATTGGCGCACCAATTACATTCACAAGATTCACTAGGTCACAAATTATGTTACCATCAGTTAACTTGGGAATATTAAAACACAACAACTGTTAAAACAATATGGTATCTAATAAACTCGACATGGTTTATATAAACTTGTACCAAATTTGATTCAAAGAAACACAATCTTGGTTTCAATAAATCAAGATTCAAACAATAACATACGAAAAAAAAAATCAGTTTGAAAAGAAACTCATCATGGTTTCAACATAAACTGATTCAATAAACTGTTTTAAAATCGTTTATCGATCTGTTATACCAACTCTGTTAATTAAAATAATCCGATTTTAATAAAAGTGTTTTAATTCTGTTACACAGAATCTGTTTTAAGACTGTAGGGAAACGGTTACACTTTTATTAATAAAATCTAAATTATGATAAATAAAATTAACAGTAAATAAATAACAGAAACTTAAATACATGCAGAATGTAAGTAGATAAACGATAATTAAATAAAACAATAAACTAATAAAAGACTTACTAGATCACCAATGGAGATCAGCAACGAAGCACTAAAAAGCCGAGGCACGTGTTAGACACGCTTCCCTTAAAACAGATTCGTCGTCTGTTTCCCAGGGTACAACAGTCAAAACAGTAGGTTGTACTGTCGGACTTAACTAAACTGCCTGGAATTTCATCTTAAGAGATGCGTATTCCTTATGTTGGAAATCAATAATACTAATTGATTTGATGTGTCAAAAACCTATGGAATTAGGGCGTCTATTTATACACAATAGACTCCACCATAGTTTACTCCTCCTACCGATGTGGGATAGAAAATAAACTATTTTTCCACTTTAGTCATGGTACCGAATGACTAACTTTGAGACCCGATATCTCATTCACATCAACTCTATTTTGGACACATGAAGGCTCATTGCGGAGCTCTCTTCGAGGAGAACGCAAACCTACAAACTATTATTTATATATATGACACATACATATAAATAATTATGTCCAAAGTTGGTCAAAAGTCACTTTTGCCAACCAATTTTCCAACAGATATATCTCATATATTACACACACCGTAGAAGTCAATTAATAGTCATGTAATTTCTTTTTATAGCTTTTGGATTCTTAATCATAATTTTAATAAGGAAACACATTGCATCACAATATGCAGTGACTAAAGAAACTCAAAAAATCATGACCTTAAACCATTTCTAAACGTTTTTTTTTTTTTTTTTTTTTTTTTTTTTTTTTTTTTTTTTAACCCTTAAACAAAGCATAGTTCTATACGTATTGATTGATCCAAAATATTAGTTGTCAAACCAATTGAACTTATTTTGCTTCAAAAAAATCAGAGCATCTATGATGATCACATGTCAGTTCATATGGTTTCATAATATGCGAGAGACAATTTAGGTTCCTAAATGAAACTCTCTGATTAGACATCGACTAATAATTTCATTTCATTTTGAGTCTGCCAAAAGTACTTTAAAGATTGTTGAAATATACGTACTCTCGCAACTATATGTTTTGATGAAATAAACATAGTATAAATACATTACTGATTTAATGAGAACCCATAACAGCCTCATAAGATCGAACCGAGCAACTAAGGACAACAGATCCAATACTTGAACATTTGAAACTCGAAACCAAGTATAACGGCAACAAGTATCTTTGAATCTGTCAAACACATAACAAAAGAACCATATGGGATGTCAAATCCCTGTCCTTTAAAGTACTTTCGGCATTCCATAAATTGATAAAACATAAGCGAACAAAGCTATGTGTTTAGCTTTTTGTACATCTTCTTCATGCACTCCATGCTATCTCTTTATAGCAAATATTTTGCAGACGTGATAAGAATCCACTCCCAAAATAAAAGGAGATAATGGAAGGTTATTGGTTTAATATCAAACCAATTTCACCACTAACCTTATGATCAGGTCAAACACAATTTCAATATACAAGTGCTAGTCCAACTTGAACTAATAGCTTTGTTATAAATACGATCTGTTGCAGTTTCAAGAGTTTATACTCTGTGCTTCATAAGTGGCCGAACTTGCCAACATTAATTTAAGTCCCAACACAAAATCTTGTTTTTGTTTTCTAACATGGTCATTTATAAAGCCTTCTCAAAAGGATTATGCTCAACACCGCAACTCATACACCCAAATATTGACACATGTCCATTTTCTTATAATAAAAATACTTGCGATTTGATATTTCGTCTTTCTATTAGTAACGTAAAAGGTCTATAATACTCTCAATTTAATGTTTTTCTCATCATCTTCTTCAATAAACCCACTTCATCACCACCGCCCCATCATTATCACCGGCCACCAATACCACTTCACCACCACCAACCACCACTCCCTTTGCCCCACCACATGTCACAAATCCTCCTGCTCGACTCCTCCACTCTTGACTTCTCAACACCCTCGGTTGCTCACCACACCCCTGTTCCGGCACCCACCACCAATATTCTACCTTCGAAGTTCGATCACTAGCATATTATGAGCCAAGTTTTAGAATCAAAGTTATTTAATCATCAATCAAATTACAGTATAAGGACCTTCCTCTTGAGGAAATGAATATAATAGCGTGTTCATGTAATTTTAATCGAACCAAATACTTGAAGGGTTCATTTTCCGGTGTAAATTTCAAATGCAATGACACTAGTATAAAGCTGCGATGAAAAGGGAAATGTGGTGAAAATCAATCTTTCAAATTCTGATTTATCTAGTCATATTTCGGACAACATATGTTCTCATCTTCCAAAACTGAAATCCCGAAACCTTGCCAAGAATAATAAAATCCATGGCAACTTGCCTCACAGCATAACACATTGCTGTTTACTTAAAGAACTCAACATTGCTAATACAATTCTCACCGGAAAACTGCCTCCTGATATGAGTTTAAAGAATGGTCAAAGGAAAAGTCAACAAAGTCAACAATCAAAAGTCAAACATTCAAGAACAACCCACAACTACATTTCCCGCCATAACTCAATAACAGATTTTACATTTCACTAGTATAAATACATTGCATTAGACATTACATTTCCATCATTCATCTTGTGAACAAACTACTTCTATCTTTGTACAATTCATCTTTCAGTATAACAAACCCTTTTTACTAATTCGAATCTCTATTTCTTTGCTTGAGAATCCTGTTAGTAGAACAGTCCTTCTTCGATTCTTATTGAACCCTAGATAGGTCATATCACCTCCTGACTTTTTGCCCATGGTGTCTCTCTCAAAGATTGATTTGTCCTCGTCTTCATTTTCTTGAGGTCAACATTGAAAAAATGGGGGTTCTCAACTTGTAGAGATTGCCGGTTAGTATTTCCCGTTTGACAAAACTGAAATATATGTACTTATTTCGCATTTGCACCTCATTTTTGCCTATAAATCCCATGCACCTCATTTTCTAAACAAATCTCATATGGGATGAAATAGAATTAGTGGATGGGTATGTCTCATGTTTTGTACTCCGTAATGTTGAGCCAATAAAATAAAAACAAATCAAATTGTTAGGCCATCATTGAGTAAAATATAAAACTCATTAATTTACTCTCTCACAGCATGCTAACATTAGAAGAACATGCGAGATGTCAAAATGAGAGGATCTCAATCCGAGTGGATGTGATGAGGTGGGTGGGTAGGTGTGACGTTGTGGAGATGATATTAAATTGAGGGTATCATAGACCTTTTACATTATTAATAATAAGATAAAATATCTAGTCGCAAGTATTTTTATTATAAGAAAACGGACACGTGTCTAGGGGTGAGCAAACAGACCGGATGGACCGGACCGACCACATTCGTTCCGGTCTCGGTCTAGGGTTTTTTATAATTTCGGTCTCGGTCCGGTCCGGCTTAAAAACTGGACATTTAGCGTATTTAGACCGAGACCGGACCAGACCGAACCGGACCGACCACATTTGGTCCGGTCTCGGTCTAGTTTTTTGCCGGATTCGGTCTCGGTCAGGTCCAGTTTTTCTCGGTCCGGTCCAGTTTTCGCCTGATGAGCACCCTTACACGTGTCAACATTTAGGTGGAGTTGAAAAGTTGAGCAGTTGAGCATAACTATTTTGGCAAGAGGCATCAAAAGTGACCATGTTTGGAAAAAAAAAATGAACATTTTAGTTACTTTTCTCTAATTTTAATGCAATTTTTGATTTATCAGTTTAGCACCTGGACTATCTTTTGTAACATCCACAAATTTGTGATTTATCAGTTTAACACCTGGAGTATCTTTTGTAACATCGACGAGTCTTTTGAAACCAAGGTATAAAGTAGTGTGTATAAAATTAAGTAATAGACCAGACATGTTCGAAAAACTTTACTTCCTTTCCCTGACCAAACTCAAAGTTTAAGAATATGAAAGAGGCCATCGTAGAATAGTACAGTTAACCAATGTTAAATAAGGCTTCAGAACACCGCTGGAAATAATACAGTTAACCCATTTGTATGTTTTAGCCGGAGAACAACGAAGAAGCACTTGTTTCTTCTAAAGTACCAGAGATCACTTCTGAAAATCATCGCATATCTAACTGGAATCACGCTATGAGAAGAGGAGCTGAAGAGCAAGAACTTGTTGCAAGTAGCAACTAGCAAGGCCCTTGCTGCAACTCAACTATCAGATCAACATGTCATGATTCGGTGCACTGGGACGTTAGTTCCACACTTAAGTCTTTCCGGGTTAAACTAGATGCTCGAGTGCTCGACTACTACCTAACTTGGGCTCGATATTTCCATGGAACAACCTGGTCCCGTTTATATATAAAATAAATAAATAAATAAAAACAAGAAACAAAAAACAAAAAAAAAAACAAAAAACAAAAAACAAAAACAAAAAATAAATAAATAAAATAAAATCTTTGTTTTGGCAGTTCTACTTGCATGGCTACCTACTCATGATAACCTGTCAAAATTGGTGTTAATCTTGATCATATTGGGCATTTGTGTAGCCACATAATCGAAGACACTCAACACATCTTTTTCGGGTGTGCTAATGCTATTTTCCTATGGTCTAAAGTGATGGATTGGGGGGACTTGACACAACCTCAAGAGATGGCATGCAATTGACGCTACTTTGTGCAGCAGCTTATTATTTACTTGTATTGCTATATAAAGCTAATAATCACCTTTGAGTATTTAAAAGTTTATCTACAGCTTATGAGCTATTTTAACCCGTTTTCAATAAGTTTTTCAAATCAGAGCATTTTTTTCATCAGAATTTGTAGAACACTTTCTATTCCTATGTAATTATATATGTTTCCTTCTGCATAGCTCCTTGCTAGTGTGTTTTTTACAATAAACCGACGTTCGGAAAAAAACTAACAATAAGCATCTTCAGAATATATAGAACAAAAGAAAAACAAGCTGTTTGAATAGGCAATCCATACACCCTTCAAATAGACTGATAGACATTAGTAAATTTGGTATACATTTTATATCAATTCTGAAGTTTTATTACAAGGAGCTGAGGTACTATAATATTCTGCTGTCGATAACACATCTAACCAATTCAAAGCAACATATTAATTACCAATCATGGAGAATCATGTTGACTAATAAAAAAAAATATATTCAACATCATCAATCAACCACCACCAGCTTGTTATACTCCTCACCCGAAATAGCAAGTTCCATTACACTCTCAGGGTTCATATTCCCTCCATCTTCCATAAACAATGTCATCAGATTCTTGGAAAAACCGCTCACTAGCGCAACCCCATTCTCCTTCCCTGTCACTGGTGTCGCGCGTGAATCCCTCAGGTTCCAAAACACAATCTCTGGCACTGATCCTCCATACCCTTTCTCAGAAAACTTCCTCTTGATCACTTGATAATCAGTCTCCCATGGATTACTTGATGCTTGATCAAACTCCATGTCACTAAACACAAACACCCTCTTAATCATCTCATCTTCACTCAATCCATTTCTAGATGCTACTTCAAGTATCAAATCAAACACCTTCTGGAAATCAGTATTCATCCCCCATTCCATCTTTTTAACGAATTCAATCTTTGATTTTAGATCTTTACCTTGTACTTTTTGCATCTTCGGGTTTCTGCTGAATGTAATAAGATTCCCTTTCCATGGCTCCTCACTTAATTCGGACACCAACACTCCAAGAGCCACTGAAACCTCCATTGGAGTACCCCACATACTACACGAAACATCACTAACCGCTAGGCAGTTATTTAACTTCCCATTCGTTAACATATCATTCACCATTCTCATCCATTGAAGTTCAGCCACCTGACCGCCATCTTCATCGTCCAAAGACGATATAATCTCATGTGGAAGCAATGCACCTGCCGCGATTGTTGTCTTACCTTCCCGTACTTTTTTAAAATACTCTATAAACCTTGAAATATCATGATATAAGAAGTGTTTTTTATACTTCTTCATGGCAACCGAAGCTACTCTATTGTATGGAATCAAACCCCATTGATTCTGTCCAATGTAAACTTCCGGTAACTCCAATGCTTTTCGAAGAGGAACCAACACTTGCTTTCTTAACCTATCGCGAAAACGATAAGAGTAATGAGCTTCTTCTAACTCATTGTATTCGGGATAATATTCACGAGGAAACACTTTCTTTGCTATGCTTTCGCATCGCATAGTCGATCTATCAAAAGATCGATCCAATGATGGACACCATTTTGCAGCAAGACTGATTTTCCTTGACTTTCCTTCAGTCAATAACTTGATATCCGATCGTAAATACACAGCAAAAAGATCAGATATACGTTCATGTAAGAACTTATAATCAGGATCACGGTTATACCTTTCGATTCCTTTGGTAGCCATTTTGATCCTCTTCTCTTTTCTATCTTCACGCACTTTTGCCTTCTTTATTTGCATTCTTTTCAACTCGGAAAAAACCCGCACCTCCCTCGAGATACTCTTCTTTTCATCTCGGCTAACCTTATTTGCATCCACAATGATAAACCTTTTACAAAGGTTTATACATTAATACATCAATAAATTTTAGACCTTTTGATTTTATAAACCTATATTCACTATAGTATAAACTTTTGCAAGTTTATAAAATGTCTTTTTTAACAAATGCATTAAATGTATTAAATTTATAAAGAGGTTCAAGAATTAGGACCTCTTCATGCCACATAGACATGAAATGAGTGTCCACTATGGTAGAAATAAACACAAACCTTTTCATGTTTCTTAGACCTTTTCATAAACCCACCATAGTTGATGCCATAAGAGTTATAGAGTTTAACATCTTCAAATTACCTTTTCTTTATCTTCGGTCAGTGAGTTATTTCATTATCAAAATCATCTATTAAGACGAGTAGATGACATTGTGCAACCAATATAACCATGAAAGTGTCATCAACGACGACCACGCCAAAGTTTAATTTGCACGTTGTAGTTACATATTCAGAGGACTTCCTGTTAAATCGTAGTAAGGCATAGCTAAATAGTTTCTCGCCTTTTCATTAACATTACAAGAATGCACTTTTTTTTACATATTTGCACATGGGGTATCTTTTGTAACCGCGACGAGGGTATTAAAACCTGGTATGAAGTGGCCGTCTATAAAAACTAAGAAAACAAAAACTGCACTGAAAAATTGTACTTCCTTTTTGCCACATTAGCAAACTCAAAGATCATGGATATGAAAGAGTATGTTGGAATAATACAATTAACCAATGTCAAAAGAGCTTGAGAACAAATATAATACTGTAATGTCATGTCATAGCAGCAATACTTTCATGCTCATAGAGATAAGGGTGATCCTTACATGAGTAGCTGCCAGCCAGTGATGATGCAGTGATAAAATGTGGGGATGTTTGAGATTGCTTAATTCAGAAGCAGCTTATCATCTGATTGTATTTTTACAAAGCTAATATCACTTTTGAGTAATTAAATAACTCATGCTTATCACATTTAACCAGTTTTTAATAGGGGTTCTTATCATCAGAATTTATCAATTTATAGAACTTCTCTGGAAAACAGGTCCTCAACTAATTACTGTGTTTTGATACAACTACTATCTCAAATAAGAACTTTCAGCTTTCGGAACCAAATTACCAATCAGCAGCATAACAAATCAATAACATGGGTATATTTCACCAACAAAATCAATTATTTTCGTAAATTTGGTTACATTTCAAATGCCAAATTAAGACATGGCTACTCATGTTGACTAATAAAAAAACACATATTCAACATCGTCAATCAACCACTACCAGCTTGTTATATTCCTCACCCGAAATAGCATGATCCATAACACCCTCAGGGTTGATACTCCCCATGTCTTCCATAAACATTGTCATCAGATTCTTTGAAAAACCGCTCACAAGTGCAACCCCATTCTCCTTCCGAGGCACTGGTGTTGCCTCTGAATCCCTCAAATTCCAAAACACAATCTCCGGCACTGCTCCTCCATACCCTTTCTCAGCGAACTTCCTCTTGATTGCTTGATAATCAGTCTCCCATGGATTACTTGATGCTTCATCAAACTCCATGTCACTAAACACAAACACCTTCTCAATCATCTCACCTTTACTCAATCTATTTCTAGATGCTACTTTAAGTATCAAATCAAACACCTTTTGAAAATCAGTATTCATCCCCCAATCCATCCTTTTAACAAATTCTGTCTTTGATTTTAGATCTTTACCTTGTACTTTTTGCATCTTCGGGTTTTGGCTGAACGTGATAAGATGCCCTTTCCATGGCTCCTCACTTAACTCGGACACCAACACTCCAAGAGCCACTGAAACCTCCATTGGTATCCCGCTCATACTAGCGGAAACGTCACAAATCGCTAGGCAGTTAGTTAACTTCCCTTTCATTAACATGTCATTCACCATTCTCTTCCATTGAAGCTCGGCCACTTGACCACCATCTTCATCATCCAAAGACGCAATAATCTTATGTGGAAGCAATGCACCCGCCGCGATTGTTGTCTTACCTTCCCTCACTCGGTGTAGATACTCTTCAAACCTTGACATATCATGTTTCAGGAATTGTTGTTTATACGTCTTCATGGCAACTGAAGCTACTCTATTGTATGGAATCAAACCCCATTGATTCATTCCTATGTATACCTCAGGTAACTGCAAAGCTTGTCGAAGAGGCACCAACACTTGCTTCCTTAACCGATCACGAACACGATAAGCATAATGAGCTTCTTCTACGTCATTGTATTCGGGGTATAGCTCACGAGGAAACACTTTCTTTGCTATGCTTTCACATAGCAAAGTCGATCTATCGAATGATTGATCAATTGATGGACACCATTTAGCTGCGAGACTGATTTTTCTCAACTCTCCTTTGGTCAAGAACCCCATATCTGATCGTAAACACTTCGCGAAGAGAAAGGAGATACATTCATGTAAGAACTTGTAATCAGGGTCACGGTTATACCTCTGAATTGCTTTCGTAGCCATCTTGATACTCTTCTCTTTTCTTTTGTCACTTGATTTCGCCTTCTCTGTTTGTGCTCTTTTCCTATCGGCCAAAACCTTCGCCTCAGTCGAGACATTATCCTTTGCTTTTCGATTAGTGACAGCATAAGGAGCCCTTCCACCCCCTCTTGCACCTCCACGAACAAAAGCGGGCCTTCTTCCTTTTCGTCCATATTGACGAAGAAAAACAGTTCTTTGAAATAGTCGTGCATTTTTACTAATAAGACCAGCCTTAACACCAGCCTTTAGAAGCCGTCTTTCACGTTGCCTTGATCGTCTTAAACGTTCCTTTTTTGCTATTTTATGAACATCAGGTCCTTCAAGAAGTCTATATAACAACTCGGGTAAATCCTTAAAATACCCAAAATCCGCAATGGAAGCCACATTGCATGCTAGGGTTTTAGGGTGGTTTTTATGAAGCCATAATGCACACGTATAAAACCCTTCTTTATCTGACTTACCCGTACCTCGTACCCCACGTAGGTTACATATTAGCTTTAGCGTTTTCAAAGGGTCATGTTTCCATGCTTCTTGTAAACGTCGTGTGATAGTTTCTGGTGGAGTATCGGGGACAACGTGGAAAAAGAAGTCGAGACAAGGGTTACCCGTGGATAAAAACGTAGCAGACATGTTTTCAGTGAAGCCGCGGGCAACGATGGCGGCATAAGTAGGCGGTTTGACAGAGTTGTAGTTAGAGACCATGGTTTCGATGAACGGGTGAGAGATGACGGTGGAAATCGGTGGTGGGGTGGCTTCGATGAATGGCTGGATTTCCGGTGGACCAAGAAGGGTGGTGGTTGTTAGTGCAATTTCTGATAACGTAGGTGATTTGTTTTTGCCCTCATCCCAGCTGGCTCTAACGGGATTGAGTATCATTTGTGTAGGTGACTTGTTTTTGCCCTCACCCACGGCTCTAGCGTGATTGAGTATTGTTGTCGTAGGTGACTTGTTTTCGGTTGGAGGATTTGAGGAGATAGTGGTGGATTTGAAGCTGGCAACGATGGCGGCATAAGTAGGCCGTTGGATGGGGTTGTTCTCCGGCTGCCCGAGATGGGAGGGTTCCATTGCATAAAATCAATCGACCAAAGATCGAATAAGAATGGTTTAGGGCTTTAGAGTTTGTGAGAATATGTGTGGTTTATATAGTAGAGTGTTATACGTGGTGAATACGTTTTGGTAAATGGAAATATGGGTGTCTAGAATCTTCATAAATCTAATTATGGTTGGAATAAACGCATTAATGCAATTATATCACTTGCAAAAATTTGGATCTATAACAAAATGTTGTTAAATTTCCGATTGGTGCCCGTGGTTGTTGGATCATCTCTAACAGAATGTTTGTCATGCTAGATAAAATAGGATTAGTTACTAGTTCAATGGTAATTAGTAAACCTATGAATTAAACGGATTCTTTTAAAGTCACGACTAGTCGACTACAGCTCTAATTTCATAACATTTTGTATTGTTAGTTTGTTACAGAACAAGAATATACACCTTTAAAACCAAAACTTCTAAAGAACCAAGTATCGGGTCTGGTCAGTCCAAACTAGGATTTTAAATGACCCAAGTAGCTTGTAAGTTATCTACGACCTATTCAGAAAAAGCTCAAAACTAAAATATTGGTATATGAATATTTAGTAAATTATCTAAGTCTGTTTTTTCGTCCTACACAATGTATCATAACGAAAAATTGATGTTCAATATGTTACCTTTGGAGTTTTGGGTATATGAATACGTATGTAGTAAATGATCATAGTTACTTCTATTATTTGTAACTACGACTTTTATGTGTGTAACAAGAATTGTTGATTTCATCATTTAGCAATTATATCTGAGTTCGTGGAAAAATATTATTTGCATGGATAAACACTTTAATTTCTTGTGCGTATACAAGCCTTCAATCGATTTTCAATATGGTTTGGCAATGAGATTTGGTTTGGCAATTGGGTATTGGCATATAACTTTGAAACTGATATGTTTCCAAGGCTTTTTTTTTTTTTTTTTTTTTTTTTTTAGGTAAACAAATAGTGCAAAATGTTATAATCTACATTAGGGCCCAAAACAGGCCTAATGGACTAAGCCACTTAACTTGTTGGAAAATTTCGTGGTTAAAAACGGAAGAGATACATGGGGACTATAATAAATAACCTACCAAAGCCCATAATGTAAGGGGCTATTTGTTTTTACCAAAATTCTAGGTATTGGGTTTCGGACTGGTTATTGACTTATTGGGAGAAAACTTAATCTACCCAGTGGGTAGTTTAC
This sequence comes from Artemisia argyi, assembly GCA_030686995.1. Taxonomy (NCBI): domain Eukaryota; kingdom Viridiplantae; phylum Streptophyta; class Magnoliopsida; order Asterales; family Asteraceae; genus Artemisia; species Artemisia argyi. The sequence continues at coordinate 167,630,992 of CM060696.1, read as the reverse complement.
TCATGTGCTTGTAATATGTGACATGTACATTTTATTGAAAGAAATAAACACACAATTAATGTTTTGTAATATCATTTTGTATACTCCGTATTTAATTGTATTGTAATATCATTTTGTTAATTCTAATTTGTTAGTCTCAAAATGTCTTCAATAATGATCACATATTCCGTGTAACTAAATTATTTATAAAATCCGTTTGCGTAATACTTAGCATGCATAGTTTCTCGTTAAATATTTTTATTTGGCTCATGGACATATAATCTACAATCTGAGTTAGTTAGTTTTAAGATAAAATAATAAATTAAGCGAGATTACTGATCGAAATTTATTTGACACTAAGGGTGTGTTTAGTTTGGGTTATAGGAATGAAGAAATGAATTTCATTCCCAATAAAATTGTTTGATTTATGAGTTTGGTTTTTAAAAATTGATATAAAACTCACAAAAATAGTCATTTTCTATACTTTAATGATGGATTTATAAACACATTCCAATACTTATAGGTTATAGCTATAATAATTCCGTAATTAAAACAAAACACCCACTAAATCTATTATTTAGTGTTAATTGCAATGAAGTAACTAAAGGTGTTCTTCTTTAATTAAACCAGACGTCCAGTGTACACTAAAAATAATGCTTTGTTAATGTGTCATCACTTTGAATTACGCCAAAAAATGACACTTCTTATATGTTAGTATTTATTTAATTCCTATGTTGCTCGATGCCTTTGTTGATCAGTTTTTCTGGCTCCGCCACCACATATATATGCATCTGTGAGTTAATCATCACTTTAAAGAGTGAAATTACGCGTTTATAGTTGGCACTCTATGATGCCGACATACCTTTCATTGAAATTGACAAGCCGGATACGTTTAAGTTTTAGTTTTCGTAATAGTGTCAAATACCAACACTTTCGAAAAAGAAAAAGATAAAGTGCTTGTTTTTCTCGTTTTATATTTTGTTGTTGGTTTTACACAAGCTAGTGTTTAAGTTTGTTGTATAATTTTAAACTATATATGGCTATTTTTTTAAATAAGCATTTACGGATAAAAAAAACGAAACGTCTTGACTAAAATGATAGCTACTAGTTAAAATATAAATAAAGCTTATCAAATTGTAGAGTATTTTATCCCTTTGAAATATTGTTTGATTATAGGGGGCATAAATACGTGGTTCGATCGGGTATCAATGATAATAAAATTGATCACATTAATAGGTCACGTTTATCAAGTGTACGTTGTAGACAACGACCTTTTCGTTGGCTTTTGATGGCGCCTACTCATTTCATTCCGACTTTCGTAGCAATTTCCTATATCGGTGGTTATGTTAGATAATTATTTTAAAAAATATTAATCCATATGCATTCTAAATACATTTGATTTTGTAAGCAAACTACATACTAAAAATACATGGAAATTTAAATTATGCGTACACTCGAAAGCAGGGCCGTCCCATTGATTTGGGTGGCCCGGTGCGAAATCACAAATAAGGCCCTCATAAATCACGAAAAATTAATTATTATAGAAAATAAAAAGTTATTTGACATTACGCAAAACATTAACAAAAGTCAAATTCTATGCAATAAAAAAAAACTACAAATATTTTGATTGTTACTAAAGCACAAATACAACTTTAATTACTTTACAAAATTAATAGATATATACTAAATTGGGGGCCCCTTAAAAAGGGGAGGTCCGGTGCGATTGCACCACCTGCACACCCTAATCGCCACCACTGCTCGAAAGTTAAACCACTTTATACATCAAACACGTCTCATTCGAAACTTGAACATATAAGCCTTTTAATAAGTTAATCACGTACGTACTGATAGACCAAAGATCTTTAACATCACGTACGTACTGATAGACCAAAAATCAATAAAATCATAACCATACACCGTTATGATAGACCAATAACGACATGCTTAAGATCGGTTCTACTAAGAAAATTTACTAAATATGGTTAATCTTGATAAGAAACAAACCGATCTTAAGCATGTCGTTACAGGAAGATTCTTGATCAAACACTTAAACCTAATTAATCACATATTCAATCTTAATATAAAATCACTGTTTTATTTCCTAACAACATATTTTCATTAAATATATGGAAAGGTACTAGCAAGTAGCCATATGCTATAAACTAGAAAGATACACGGGATGTGAACAAGCATTACATGGATTACAACTAGAGCGTATTTATAAATTTTAATGTTATAATTTCAAAATAGGCTTCATTTGCATACCTTTGTAAAATTAAACGTGAATGTTTCTGAACATAGTAACGATGTTTAGGACTACGTGTAACATTTGTTTTTTTAAGTTATGTTAACTTTAGTGGTAAATGTCATTTAAGAGGAACATAAGTAGGATGTGGTAAAATTTGTTGAGTAAACAGAACTTCGTCAATGAAGTTATAAAAAGATATTATAATTGGTAAGAACTCACTAGAGACTTCTACCAATTAATTAGACAAACAAAGAAGGGTGTGATATACGACTAATACCTTTAACAACTTAGGATAACTACAAATCCTGAATATATTTCTTTAAAAAAAATATCCACAAAAATCAATAAAATCATAACCAAAAGTGAAGACCAAGTTTGTAGCACATTCAAAAACATGTGTTCTACGTTAACATCACCCTAGATAGTGTTGATTGTTGAATGATAAGGAGTCATAATAATGAATTAAACATGTTGAGTCCATGATGACTTATTCAAATGTATAAAGTACAATAGCTTAAATAAAATATATAATGTATAAATAATTGAACCTTCAATCCAATGACATTCAACCTTAAACAAAATGGAATAAACATGTATAAAACAGATACCAGTCTTGTTTATAACAACCATTTCTTAAGACATACTATGATACTATGATAATAGTAACAACACGTCAAGGATGGAACTTGACAAGTTTTAATGAAGAGGCCAAATTATAACGTTTTTTATTTATGAGGCCAAATCTACACTTCTTTTTACTCCCTCCGTCCCAAAAATATAGTCCCCTATTGACTTTTTCGGTCTTTTTTTCTCAACTTTGACTATAAATATTTTTGTTTGTGTTATACAATTTTTGATAAAAATTACACCAAATGAAAATACATTTAAAACTCAATTCGTTCATATATTTTGTATCAAGTATTATGTAATATAAACAAAAATACTTAAGGTCAAAGTTGAAAGGTAAAGACCGAAAAAGTCAATAGGGGACTATAATTTTGGGACGGAGGTAATATTTATACTAATAATGTCTAGCAATAAAAAAAATATAAAGGCTAAAAATGTACAGTACTTGTGAATGAAAATTTTGAAAAGGCTGCAACTCCTCCTAGTCCTTACTAAATTCCGTCCCTGAACACAGATATTGTGGACGGTTAATATGAGATCAAACTTAAAGTTGTGAAAATAAGATCTAGTCTAAACAACCATTAGAAACATTTATAAATAACGATTTTAGAAATAATACACAAAAAATTAAAATATTAATACAAATTAACATTTTAGCAACTAATAAGCAACTGATACGTGATCTTCGATTACTTATACACAATTATAAAATTTATACTGATACATCAAAATCTCAAAAAGATACACCTAATACATATAAACCAATAAATGAACTAATACACATATCAAAACTTGATACATATTACATGTCGAATCAAAGTGTATCAACTAGGCTTCATCAATTTTATAAAGAAAACAATCGAAACTTTAACATGTTTCGTTGTAATTTATAAGAATTTTATTTTTATATTAAGGAAAGTGTCACTTGTCAAATTTTAGTTGGTTCTTACTTTTACAACTTTAAACTTGATTTTTTTTTTTTTTTTTTTTTTTTTTTTTTGAACTGCAAGATTATATAAAAAGAAATGAGCAACTAGCAAGGCGCTAGAAGCCAAAAGGCACAAACAAATCTAGAAATACAACTAACATCACAATCTAGACACTTCCCGAGGCTTTTACTTCGAGGGCTATAAAAAGGATGAAAAAACTCTTGCCAGTTACGGAAAACCAATACAAGAGAAAAAATCCCCACTCACGGAGGCCGAGCCACCGGTTTTCACTCCGATTGATAAAGCCCTAAACAAGCCCCGAGTAAAGAACCAACAATACAAAGCATAAAAGAGGAATAAAACAGAACTCCAAAAGAAGTCCAGAAAGCCTAGCATCAAAAAACAACCAGAATCATCTCACATCCAAACTCCCAAGCAGCGAAGGACATTTCAACAAAGAATACCAATCAAAATTGAAGTTGAATATGTTAGAACACCAAGAATAAGACAACCGGACAATCTTATTGAAAAGGAAATCCAAGCAAGGGTGATTATTCCCAAACAAAACCTGATTACGAAACCTCCAAATAACTCACCACATGACATAGCAAACTCCATCCAAAACATCCTTAAGGCGTTTAAACAAGCGAAGGTTATTGAACCAATCGAGTCAATCACTATACGAGGAATAGTCTTGAACTTCTAATTCCCATCAACGAGCAACCTTGAGCATTAACTGACGAGCTAAGTGACAAGAAAAGAGAAGATGCAAAGTGGACTCTACAGCAAAACAACAAAGATGACAAAGAATTGAGAAGATATCTATACCATGAAGCGAGAAGTTCAACTTCGTGGGAAGCTTATCAATACAAACTCTCCAAGCAAAGATGTTTATTTAATGGGAATATCTTTAACCAGTCTAGTTAGGATACCCACCTTAGGTAATAAATAGTCATCAATAAAGCAACGAGCTGCTTTCACATAAAATTCTCTCGAAGAATCTAACCTCCAAACCCATCTATCACTAATTTGAGGAAAAACAATAAAAGATGTACTTTCAACGAGAAGCTTGAGCTACTTTTCTTCGATACCACCACGGGGAGGTCTTCTAAAGGAATAAATAAGAGAGGAATCCCTCAACTTGGTAGCTACACTAGACTACTTATCCAAATCCAAATTATAAAGCCTCGGGTACAAATCTTTCAAAGGAGAATCAGTGAGCCAAACATCATCCCAAAAAGAAGTTAATTCGCCATTTCCAACTTTCTTTTTCGCAAGAGACCGAAGATCAATACCCTTATTAGCAAGAGTTCTAAACTCACAAATGATATCAATCCAAGGAGATCTTCTAGGAAAACCTCGAGAGCTGGCAAGAGCCTCTTGAGCACCATGTATAGCCTTTATGAATCAGGACCAGAAGGACGAGCCATTAGAGATGAAACGCCAAATCCATTTGAAGAGAAGGGAACGGTTAAGAGCAAAGAAACTAGAGGCGCCTAACATGAAACCCTAAATACATGTTTACATTAATGAAATTAAATGCTAAGAACCCTAGACATTAATTAAGGGAGATTAGAGCTTAAAGGGATTAAGGTTATGATGTTTCTGTCCCACCTGCATGCTGTCAGGAATTTGAGTTGTGTTCGAGAAGGTTTATTTTAATGATACCAACGTGTTTTTGGGTGATTCTTGAGTCTAAAATCAAGTTCTGGAAAAGTACTTTCTGAATATGTAAGCCACTTAACTTTTAGAGGTCGGGAAGATTGATTTTTGATTTTTGTGAGATTAAGTGTCAAAACTGTTTTTCGGATGCCTGGAAATCAGTGGGTGTTTTTGATTTTTCATTTTCAAACCGTAAGGAGTTAAGAGCTCTCCTTTGACAGTGGTAATATCTGGGTTATGTGTGACTTCCATAAATTTTTGTGTATTTTTCGGAACGGTCTAGATATGTCTCTTAAATGCAAACTTTACGGGTGTTTCTGCAGTTCATTTTCTGGAATGGTTTTGGGAAACAATTTTTCAAAGGGTATTTGTCCTTGCTAATAAATTCTGAGAAAATTCGTGTGGGTTATCAAGACATTGAAGTATCTCTGTGAATTGTTTTGAATTTTAGTTTTGAGTTCTGATATGGAACAAAAATTCGTAAAGTTGTGACCTGTTTGTGTATAAAAGCTGAGTTGGTGATATAAAGGCTAAATAAGAGTAAAACTTAATTATAAGACACAAAATTAATCCTAAACAATACTCATTCATTTGTAAGTCATTTAAAGAGGTAATTAAAGTACCTAAATACATTTTATGATTTAATTTGATATAAAACACTAAAGAATTAGTTGTAAACCTATAATATGTGATAAGTAACCCTAAAACTATATTAATAATCAATTAAGCACTTAACCTAATCATATGTTTAAGGTTACTAATAAGAAAGGTTACTAAAAGTGGATAGAAGACCTAATATGGAATAAGAATAAGTAAATAAATGAGCAAGCTATTAATAACTAAAGTCACATGTGTAGATTTCTAAAGAAGGGTGTTATTCGTTCTTTGATCCATTCTATTCTGTCAGCTTTGCATTTGTCCAAGGTACGGATATTCTGACCTTACTCTTAAGGCTTCCTTTGTGATATGAACCTCTGATATGAACCTTTGCTATGAACCTTCTATTTTGAACTTTTGTTATGATAAACCTTCTTATATGAACCTTCTGATATGAAAATTATGTTTTGAACCTTAAATATGAACCTTATGTTACATGAGCTTCACTAGGCATGGGGGTTCCATGTCCGTGTCAGGGATGCACCTCTGACATGACTCTAGGGCAGTAGAGTGATGTTCTGCCACGTCCCTTTGATTGGTCTGCATGTGATTGGGTAGGGGTGTATGGATGCATCCTAGATCTGTTTCTGATATGTTATGATATGATATTTGTCTGGTGAATGTGGCTGTGTGTGCAATACACGTCCTTCACATTTCTGGGAGCTAGCTACTCCACCCCTATGAGGACACCCCTCATTTTGTTTGATTATCTGAGAGGTCTCCCCTCTATATGATTATGAAGATATATGGTTATGATTATGATATGTTTCTGAGCTCATGGTATTATTATGGTTCTGATTCTGTTTATACTGTATGAATTCCTTACCCAACCTACAAAATTTTATTTCCGTATTATCCGTTATACCTAAATATGTTTTCTCCAAAATATATCATTTGTATTTCATCATTTTATTTCAGTTCATTATTGTTATATCCGTTCACTGGGCTTTTTAAGCTCAGCCGCATTTTCTTTTCACCGCGGCAGGTATTCAAGTTGGCTTTGGGATAGCTTTATGGGATTGAGAGTAGAGTTGAATTGAAAATTTTGACCATAGTCATTTAAAGTAAGTTATTTATTTAAGACTTCCGCTTTTGATCTGTTCTGTTTGTTCTGATGTAACACCATATTATTGTGACATTTTTACCCTTGTCGGGTTGGGGTGTTACAGCTGGCAAGAGCCTCTTGAGCACCATGTATAGCCTTTATGAATCAGGACCAGAAGGACGAGCCATTAGAGATGAAACGCCAAATCCATTTGAAGAGAAGGGAACGGTTAAGAGTAAAGAAACTAGAGGCGCCTAACACTCCATTTTTCTTAGAAGCCAATATTTTCTTCCAGCAAATTAAGGATAATCTCCTATCCGAGTTATCCACACCATTGAAAAAATTTCTACGAGTCGCTTCCATTTTATTAAGAATACTCATGGGAACTTTAAAGATGGACATATGAAAAAGTGGCAATGAACTCAAAACCGATTTGAATAAAGTGAGACGACCACCAATGGAAAGAGTTTTAAGCTTCCATTTGCATAACCGATAATTTAATTTAGTAATAACATCATCACATGAGCTAAGTCTAGACATAAACCCTCCAACTTTGACAACAAGGTAATTAAAAAGTGCAGAAAGAGTTGAACAACCAATAAACATGGCAGCAGAGACTACGACATCATTAAAGATAGCAATACCCATAAGCTTACTTTTATGAAGGTTGATCTTGAGACCCGAATCTAAGAAGAACCATTTGAGCACATTGACAATGGTAGATACATTCGGCATGTTCCGTTTGCCAACAAAAACAACATCATCGGCATAAAACAAGTGAGATAAGCTCAAGGGGTCATCAATTTGAATACCCTTATAAAGGCATGCATTCAACACGTTATTGAAAGAAATTTTTAAACTTTTCATAATTAAAATAAAGAGAAAAGGAGATAAGGGATCTCCCTACTTCAAGCCTTTATAGAATTTGAATTCAGCTGTCGGGCTACCATTGACCATAATAGACCCCATCGCGGAATTAAAACAACCTTGAATCCAACCACGCCATTTGATTTCAAAACCAAACTTATTTAACATGTCATGTAAATAATCCAATCTCACTGAATCAAAAGCCTTTTCGAAGTCAACCTTAAAGATCATGGCATTAGTTTTCTTGTACTTGCACCACGAAAGAAGCTTGTTAAGAATAAAAGGACCATTCAGAATTTGACGATGAGAAATAAAATCCGATTGAACTTTACTGACAAGATCCGATATAACAAGGCTCAACCAATTAGCCAGGATTATAGTAATAATTTTGTATAGGTTGCAAATCAAACTAATAAGACGAAAGTCTTTAACCAACTTAGCATCATGCTTTTTAGGAATTAATACAATAATGGAAGAATTGCACCCGCGGGGAAAAGAACCAGAAGAAAAGAAAAGCGATATGGCAGCCACCACATCTTGATTAATAAGCTTCCAATACCTACGAAAGAATTCAAAAGCAAAGCCATCGGGAACCGAAGATTTGTTAATACCACAATCCCAAACAGCTCTCTTAACCTCGTCATATGAAACATTTCTTTCCAGGTCTTCTAACTGATCAGAGGACAAACGATTAGGAAAATGAGAATCGATGATAAGTCTAGGCGTAGCCGGTTCAGAAAATCGAGTAGCAAAATGATTAAGAAATTCATCTTTCACATTAGAAGGCTCAACAATCCAATCACCATCTACAAGAACACCACGGATAGCCAATTGAGAGCGCCTCTTATTAATAATACCTTGAAAATATTTTGAATTTTCATCTCCTTCAATGGCCCAATGAATTTTAGCCTTTTGAGCCAAATCCAACGAAGTAGAAGAATTGAGCTCAAAAAGATCCTTTAACTGCTTTGACCTTTCATTCACAATCTCATTTTAGCCACGACCTTTATCAATAATCTTGTCCAAAACAAACAGACGAGTTTGGATAGACAATTTATTCGCATACGACTTTTGTTTATCCTTAATAATCCATTGTTTGATTAACGTCTTAAGAGCTTGAAATTTTCTTTTTAATTTGTTAATACTATTCGGCTCTACAAGAGCAGAATTCTTCCAAGAATCCTCCACCATATCATCAAAACCTTTCTTGGTAAACCAAGAATGAAAAAGACGGAATGGAGTATGACCATAATTAACCTTCAATACCAAAGGAGCATAAACAGTAATAATAAGAAGCTTAGTACAAGAAGGAAGCCATGTACTTCTAACAGCAACAAATGAATCAGAAACCGTCAGCTATCCTTTACAAATAAGCTCGGATCCCAAGCATATAGAATACCACCAAAATAACCAACAGCTGGACTAAAAACATGATTAAAAGAGAAGTTCCCCCACAACGCCTTGATAGAAAACAAATCGTTCTTGACCATCTTTGTTTCTTGAATAGCAACAAAATTAACACTATATTTCTTATTCAAAATTAAATTTGATCATATTTTATGTAGATTCTATAGTTGCATACTTGCATGCCATCATCATTATTGAAAACTACACTAATACGATACGTGCATTAAGGAAAATTAGTCTATTGTTTTTATCATATAAAATGATATTGCAAGAGGGGTGTGTTTGGTTTGTTACTTGATATTACTATTGGTATGGTTTGATAAATGGGTGAAATGAAATTAATGATTATAACTATCATATCATTCTTTGATTTCCAAAGACGCATACCAAATGCATCTTTAATACATTATGAATCACTTTATTAAATAATGAGAAAAAGTTACTTGGTATACTTTTGTAATCTATATTATAAAGGGGAACTCTATATATACCTAACTTATTTAAATCTTATATATTTTAATTGATGTTTTAAAGGAATTATAAATCTTTCGGGAAAAATGTGAATTTTTTTATGTTTAAATTAAGTAAATATGAAATTCTACCTATAAATCTAGAGTGAACCATTGTTAAAATCTAATATCATTTAAATATTTTCAGCTAAGTTACTTTTAATTATCACTAAGAGCATGTGGCAAGGTAACGCAAGGTTAAAAGTTAACTCATTGTCACGTCAGCGCTATATCAGCTTTTACCTTTTAACCTTAACTCTTGACTTTCCACTACGGTAATATAACTTACATTTAACTCACCTCCACCCCAATTATTTTCAATTTTAACACCCCAAATTTTAACAAATACTTCATTTAAAACTAACAAAAATATTTATAAAACACAAATTACATTAATTAGTCATCTTAACCACAAATTACATTAACTACGATAATTAAACATAAAACATCTTAATTAAACTATCGTTGGATTTATGTATTCATATTGTTTTGTATTCGATAATGAATTTTAAGTTATGATTTGATTTTTAAATCGTAGGAGGTATTTTGTAATTTTTTCATTTTGGTATTCATAAAAGCAGCTAATATGACAAGGGCCAAAACTGTAAATAAATAAATAAATAAAATAAAATAAAATCGGCAGCTTAACGCTGCGTGAAAGACTTAACATGGCACGTTAACGTGCATTTGACTTTCATACCCGGTAAGTTAACATGCTATCAAAATGAAGGTGCGTTAACACTTCACGCAGGTGAAATGTCACCTTACCGAAGGCTCTAAATGTTTTTCAGCCGACTTTTCAACCTTCAATATTTAGCAATAGTTTTTACTTTTTAACTTTTATCTTACAACATAATTTATATGCATAAGAGTTATACGCGATCAATGTTACAAAGTCATATTATACTTTCTAAAAAAAAAAAAAAAAAATCATATTATACATAGTAAAATTATCAATCTTTTATATAATACAAGAATTACATCATTTTGGAGTGTTTTTGCAAAACCCTTCTCATTGAAAAAAAAATTTGACCAATAGGAGAACTCGATTTTGACACATAAGCAAAATCAAGCAATATGATTGGCTAATAAAAAGTCAAAATTGAATTGATTTTGGTCAAACTTTAATAAATTTGGTGGAGAATTTGATTAATAAAAAAAACACATAAAAATATAGGTGTCAAATTTATAAAAATAAAAATTTAAGAAAAGAGGAGGTAATTAATAAAACCTTAGTGGTTAAGTGTAAAATTATAAGTCTCCATGTTTTTTAATAACTTTAGATAATAAACAAATAACCCCTTACACTTTATACCCCCTATACTTTATAATGTTAACTTTGTTTAAAATTACATGAGTAATAGTATTAGTTTTTTTCACTTTCATCTATTAAAATAAATTTGGTAAATATGTGAATTAGTTTTATTATATGTTAATATTTTTTAAACTAATATTAGTTTTAAACTTTCATACATTAGAATATTTTTTTTAATAGGAACTCATGTTACTATTTAAAAGTTTAATTTATGCGTACACGGGTTTGAAATACGGCTAAATTATTAGTAACGGGAATATAAATATCAAATAGTAAGAATGAGTTACTGTAATATAAAATAAATATATGTGATTCTACTTATAGCAACGACTCATGAAATCTTTGTTTAAAATTACATGAGTAATAGTATTAGTTTTTTTACTTTCATCTATTAAAATAAATTTGGTAAATATGCGAATTAGTTTTATTATACGTTAATATTTTTTAAACTAATGTTAGTTTTAAACTTTCATACATTAGAATATTTTTTTTTAATAAGGACTCGTGTTACTATTTAAAAGTTTAATTTATGCGTACACGGGTTTGAAATACGGCTAAATTATTAGTAACGGGAATATAAATATCAAATGGTAAGAATGAGTTACTGTGATATAAAATAAATGTACGTGATTCTACTTATAGCAACGACTCATGAAATTGTTATTTAAAATTTATATATGGATATCCATAAAAACATTTTAAAAACTTTACGGAACATATTTTAACTTTATCAATGCTCATTATGTGCCACTAAACTCGCACATTTTGTACAACATGATATCAATAGTTAAAGTTAAACAACAACATTAACCTCAAACTCAACATCTCTGTCAGTTAAAAATGTTATACAAAGCTAATTATTAAAAAAAAACAAACAAAAACACATCGGTTAGATAGTCATTCTTTAATATAGAAGGTGTTTTCCTTAAATTATAAAAAAATGCACGCATCACAATCCTTATTTTATAAGAATCACCTCCTAAATCAAAAAACGAAAAACTACGTAGATGATAACCTAACTTTATTCATTTACTTGATGTTTCAAAATAATAATAATAAAAAATAAATAAATAAATAATAGTTGGTCGTTGTAAAGGAATTAAAAGTATGTACATGAGAATTATTCAGCAAGAATATATAGTTTTTAATTAGGTTATTACGTTACTATACTGCGATAATGTTATTGACTTGGTAATCACGGATGTGAGATACAACCATTATTCTATACTTATGATTTATGTGTAAACCCCCTTTTTGCTTCTGAATAGAATCCGAAAGAGACCTCAACAACACTTTGATGTATGTCTTATCTAGCTGATAGTTTTTAGTAAAATTTTTTATGGTTTAACTTTTTTGTTATACACACCAGCTTTTAGTAACTTTTTTTTTTTTTTTTTTTTTTTTTTTTTTTATGTTTTATTGAAAATTTCTACACTTAATATTTATGTTTTTACTATAAACACACTAAGCTATGATATAATTAGTTGGGAGTTCAGGGGTTTTTTACTAAGCTTCTCAAAAAAGCTTATAGCTTTATCATAAACTTATTATGTTATGGTAATTGAATAAGCCAATAAGCACCTTTAATAAGTATAACCAAACACCCCTTTAGTTCTAATATGAAGTTTTCTGATTTGATGTTATGACTAACTTTGTTGTTATCCTCACCATAATGCAACATGTTAGTGGTTTTTGCAGTTTTATGATCTTATCACACACACTAAAGTGTAATGCAATTTGTTGTGTGCGCTTTTTAAAGAAGGATTAAGTATCAACACATGATTGTTATGGAAGGTTAATGTACCAAATATGTGTTTTAGTGCCTATATGAGGAATTTTATGGTAGGAATTATTTTCGGAGTGTAATTTGTCTTTGAATGAATTAATAAAACTTAGCAGGTGTTTACCGTCATTGATAACACCCATAAAATATGGGTGTATTTTACCTTGATGATTTAGGCCAATTTTGAAGAAAGTTGCATTAAAGTGAAAGGTCGGTAATGATTCAAACAATCCTAAAAGACTTACGGATGTACTCTGTCATTTTTTATGCATTTATAATTTACTTATACAAGTAATAATAATTTCTTTATATAGTTCGGGTTTAGAGAAAAATTATTCTTATACATTATCAATGCTCATTATGTGCCACTAAACTCGCACATTTTGTACAACATGATATCAATAGTTAAAGTTAAACAACAACATTAACCTCAAACTCAACATCTTTGTCAGTTAAAAATATGATACAAAGCTAATTATTAAAAAAAACAAACAAAAACACATCGGTTAGATAGTCATTCTTTAATATAGAATGTGTTTTCCTTAAATTATAAAAAAATGCACGCATCACAATCCTTATTTTATAAGAATCACCTCCTAAATCAAAAAACAGAAAACTACGTAGATGATAACCTAACTTTATTCATTGACTTGATGTTTCAAAATAATAATAATAATAATAATAATAATAATAATAATAATAATAATAATAATAATAATAATAATAATAAATAATAATAATTGTTGGTCGTTGTAAAGGAATTAAAGTATGTACATGAGAATTATTCAGCAAGAATATATAGTTTTTAGTTAAGTTATTACGTTACTATACTGCGATAATGTTATTGACTTGGTAAGCACGGATGTGAGATACAACCATTATTCTATACTTATGATTTATGTGTAAACCCCTTTTTGCTTCTGAATAGAATCCGAAAGAGACCTCAACAGCACTTTGGTTTATGCCTTATCTAGCTGATAGTTTTTAGTAAAATTTTTTATGATTTAACTTTTTTGTTATACACACCAGATTTTAGTAAATTTTTTTTTTTTTTATGTTTTATTGAAAATTTCTATACTTAATATTTATGTTTTTACTATAAACACACTAAGCTATGATATAATTAGTTGGGAGTTCAGGGGTTTTTTACTAAGCTTCTCAAAAAAGCTTATAGCTTTTATTATAAACTTATTGTGTTATGGTAATTGAATAAGCCAATAAGCACCTTTAATAAGCATAACCAAACACCCCTTTAGTTCTAATATGAAGTTTTCTGATTTGATGTTATGACTAACTTTGTTGTTATCCTCACTATAATGCAACATGTTAGTGGTTTTTGCAGTTTTATGATCTTATCGCACACACTAAAGTGTAATGCAATTTGTTATGTACGCTTTTTAAAGAAGGACTAAGTATCAACACATGATTGTTATGGAAGGTTAATGTACCAAATTTGTGTTTTAGTGCCTATATGAGGAATTTTATGGTAGGAATTCTTTTCGGAGTGTAATTTGTCTTTGAATGAATTAATAAAACTTAGCAGGTGTTTACCGTCATTGATAACACTATGGGTGTCAACCAACGGTCTAAAATATGGGTGTGTTTTACCGTGATGATTTAGGCCAATTTTGAAGAAAGTTGCATTAAATTGAAAGGTCGGTAAGGATTCAAACAATCCTAAAAGACTTACGGATGTACTCTGTCATTTTTTATGCATTTATAATTTACTTATACAAGTAATAATAATTTCTTTATATAGTTCGGGTTTAGAGAAAAATTATTCTTATACATTATAAATAATCGTAAGATTAAATTTGAGTTCTACCAATTGCATTTTTTTTTTCTATTTATGTAATAAAGAAACTATAGCGTAAGCATCTATGTTAATTTGGTAATTTTATGATCAAACATGAGAAGTAAATAGCACAAATTTATGAAAATACAAATTTTCAAACAAAAAGGTACATTAGTAAACATGGTATGATGATTATTTATAATCAATGAAATGAATCAATCTTTAAAGCTATCTAAATATGTTACATATATTAACGAAAATATAAGTAAAAGAAATACCACAATTACAAAACACATCGTAAATTGATAGCACGGGTTTGCAAAACTAAAAACATATATCACTAACATTTCATGTAAGTCAAGTATCATCATGTGATTTTGCTTGAATAATAAAATATAATTTTTAATCAAAACCATTCTCCTAAACTAATAGGTAGATTATAACATATATACATATGATTTTTTATTTTTAGTCAACTAAGTAAAACTATTTGAAACATGTTAAGTGGTTCATTTCTTAATCGATAATAATACGTAATCAAAACGAAATTTTAAAAATTCTGTGCGTGCACAGGTATTATAACTAGTTTCTAATATGCAGTCTTCTTAATCTATTCACGTGAATTGAAACTTTTTAGTAAAAGTTATATTCTCATAAAAACATATACCACAAAAGCATGTACTCACTTAAACTTTAACCTTACGAATGTCTGTTGTCACAACGTACAAATACCAAACTAGTTGTTTATAATGGAAAATATTGTCGATCACTTGTCTCGATTGACCAAATCTCTAATATAGTCTTTGCCAAATCTTTAATCTAATGGCTTATATTTGTTCTCATTTTTGCACATGGTAGATTAACAAACAACCCCCACTTATGTATACTTTTCTATTTACCCATGTGTTTTATAAAATTAGTTTGGCTTACTTAAGAAGTCCAACATCATCATCGAATCAAACACGAGATCATGCAACTCGTTCCTTGGCTTTTCCTTTATAATTAAAATTTTTTAAAAACAATACAAAAGTAGAAAGCGTGTTTTTTTTAAAGAAAGTGAAATGTGAACATACCACTCAAAACTTAACACCAACGTACACCCACGGACTTCACGCCAATATCTTCTCATATTTATCTCGTGCCAAACTATTCTTCTATTTATTATCATTTTCATAGCACAACTAATCTATATATTCTCCTTATTCAATCACTTACATATTTTCTCTAACTTTGAACGTATCATTTCTCATATCAAACATAGCTTCATTACATACTTTTGAGTATAATCATGTTGAGATCACCCTCGGTTGAATACGATTTCTTTCGTCTCAAGGAGGAGTCTTCTTCTAAGAAGCTTTCGGATCGTCGAGGTAGGCTTGTTTAAATTTTTACATATATGACTTTTTCGGCAAAAATGTTGATAACTGGCAATACTGCATGAAACTGCTTATTGAGAAGAGCTTTCTATATTTTTGTAGATATTCAAGGTGTGATATCGAAGATAAACCCGGAACTTTTAAAAACCGCGATTGCTACTGCTACTGCTTCTGCTACGGCTAACTCGGGTTTCTTGACTAGCAAGTCATCATTGTCACCTAAGCAACTTCAAACCCTGCCAGTTTATAACCAAGATTGTGGAAATGTTAACATGGCTAACGGTGGTGCTCCTTTGACTATATTTTACAATGGAAATGTTTCTGTTTTCGACGTGTCGAGTGATCAAGCGGAGCAGATTATGAAACTTGTTGCTCAAAGTGGGAGTACTTCGGGTTCGAAAATTGCTTGTGAACCAGCTGCAGTAGTTGTGAAGGCTGAAATCGATCAATGTCCGGCACCTAACAAAGGTATGTAATACTACTATTTAGTATTTACTTTGAAGCATATTTAAGTTTTTAATGTAACGTACTAAATTTCAAGTTTAATGTTTATGTTGCTCAGATCTACCATTGTCAAGGAAGAAATCTTTGAGGAGGTTTTTGGAGAAGCGTAAAGAAAGGTTAGTATTACTTGCTTTTTTATTATTTCCATCTCATATTTACTAAGTACACTTTTGTGAGTTTATTACCTTTTTAAGGAATATTAGGTTTCGATCAATACTTTTACATTTCTCTGCAAACAATTGTGATTTATATAAAGTACATAGCTGACTTTTATTATTCCAAAAAATTGGTAAAAATGGGAACCATAGAATTATTATCCAATTGTCAAGAGCTATAGTTGTAAAAAGAACATTAGAAACTCATCTAACTTCTTTTTGCTTAGGTATTTATTAGTTTTAAGAAAATAAAATTGCTAGCTTTTTCATTTAGAAAACCTATTCAACAAAAGCTTGATAAACTTTTTTTTTTAATATTATATTAGTGTTTTTCTTTTTCTTTTTTCGCACTAATATTGTGGTAATGTAGCCAAGCTTTTATTTTTTCTTATAGAAAAAACCCAACTTCTAAAAATAACATAGGTTTTAAAATTAAACGAAAGACAAAAAAACAAACTGTACTTATTTTAACGTTTTTTTATTGTACTCCGTAATAAAGAACAAATATTTATGTAGCTATTGTTTACAAATTCTTGTAACGCGTTTTCTATTAATTTAAAATTATAAAAATACAGAAAAGAAAAGAAAAATAGAATTTAGTTTTTTGCTAGTACAAAATTTTATCAAGATGACAAACAACTAATTTAACATTATTGGATATTATTTGCAGGCAAGTGGCCAAATCTCCGTACGCGTATTCACAAGGAGACTTATCTTTGCATTGAAGAAAAACATATCGGAAGACGAAAGAAACATATGGAAAATATACACAAGACTTTTAATTATATTATGATTATATCTTTTTTTCTTTCAAGTTTGGTTTTCTTTTTTCTGAAAGTTAAGGCATATTTGATGGAGTTAGGCCGATTTCAGAAAGTGATTTTTATATTTTTCGACTTTTTAGTGGTCAACATAGCACATGTGACCACGTGGATTTGTTTATTATAGAATACAGACTAATGTTGTTCAACTGGTATACCCCCATATTTGACCAACTCATATTCGTAAACGTGACAATTCATATTTAACTAATTGAACTATGTTATATTGTATGTTTGTTTGAAGACCTTTGAGTCTTTGTTGTCGTATAGCTTGTAAACTTCTAGATTACACATTTAATGAAGTTTTAGTGTTTATATGTTGTACCATGGAATTTAGATTTCTTTTTTTTTTTTAAAGAAATTACGTAAGAATTATCATTATTTTAATTTTTGGTAAAGTATTTGCCTATCAACTATTAATATTTACTCTTTGAAAAAAACATATATATATATATATATATATATATATATATATATATATATATATATATATATATATATATATATATATATATATATTAAAAAATAGACTTATAAAGTGTCACGAAAACTAAGTTTTTAATGAAACTTTTCAAAATGTGTGAGTAAAACTTAAAATTTGAGATTAATTTAATGACATTTGACCGAAGTATTGAGTTTGGGGTGCTGGCGCCCCCATGACTAGTCGAAAAAGATAAGATTTTAGTGCATTTTTTTTTTTAATTTTGAAATTTTTTCGAAAGTGCCTCCAACAAAAATTTAAATTGCCCCCCACTTACATACTAGAATCCAATATTCAACACTCTCAAATCATATAAATCATTAATCTCCAAGTAATAATACCTGATTCATCATTTCGATCATCCTTTTTTTCGGCATTTTGTTGGTATTGTTGAAAAAAAAAATGCCCTCACATTTGATTTTCCTGGGTCCGACACTGTTTTTAATGTATAAATTAAAATGCATCTTAAAAGGCAAAAAATTTTCCTTATATATATGTATAAATTAAAATACATATATTTTAATATAAATAGACTTTTACCTGTATTTCTACATATACTTTTTAGGTGTAGGAAAAGCACATAAAATTTTCAGTAGCACATTTTTTATACTTTTTGACACTTTTTTACTTGTTGATATTTTTTGTGACATTTTTTCAAGTGTCTAAAAGACAATATTTTTGTAGTGTCTGGAATATATGTCTATACGAGGTATACGATGTACTTTTTAAGGAAAACTGGTAAGGCATATATACGTGAGCACATACGTACTTCATGTACGATGACAAATTAATAATCAAGATTATATTCGACGACAAATAATCAAGTAAGTAAACAAATTAAAAGGCAAATACGAGTAGTTAGACAATGATGATGCAAGAAGCAGACCGTAACAAGGTAAAGAATATTCATTGTCGATCGCGTAAGGGATTGATCAATATAGGTATATTGCTAAAATTGTTGTAAACGTACGTCACATAACTATGTGATGACTGATCGTCTGATCTATAACAAGAATTCCAAAGCTCGTCATCAGAAAGCTTGCATAATATATGTGCCAACTAATCACATGTGAATTGAATAAGCTAGAATACTTTAGCATATTCTTACTATTGATACAAATCCTTACTTAGACATTCATCAAATTCGGTTAGGTATTTACTAGCATCAACTTCTTTATCTTCGATTGCACTTCTTATCCATGCATAAATTCGCCGAGAATATATACTTTTAGATAAATACTATTAATTAAGCTAGGAATATCTCCAAAGGTTAAACAACTTCCATTACTTTTTGCACTGAAAACATTCTTACCTAGTGATTATTATGGTCCATATTACACTTAGTCAAAATCAATGTTTTTTAGGTAAAACATCTAGTGCTAGCTGTCATCACAAGAGATCTTTGCCATTTGGTCTCAATTGATTGATTGCTTGAAATAGAATTATGTTTACGAGTGGTGTTCACGTTAAACTCGTTGCTGGTAAGATTAGACATTGTTAATTATCTACATAATATCTTTATTGGTAATTAACAAGGACCACAATTCCATATTTTAGTTTTATCTTTGAAGCCAAAAGTTAATAGGACCCAACAAAAAAAAGTTTATGCTACAAACTTAAGGGAAGTGATTTGCACACTCCCAAAAATGATTGGCACACTCAAATTTTGAGTGTGTTGACATTTATACCCTCACATTGTTTGGACTTATTCTTATCCTGTAAGGGTATAAATGTCAACATACTCACATTT
Organism: Artemisia argyi; assembly: GCA_030686995.1. Classification (NCBI taxonomy): domain Eukaryota; kingdom Viridiplantae; phylum Streptophyta; class Magnoliopsida; order Asterales; family Asteraceae; genus Artemisia; species Artemisia argyi. Next base: position 167,611,082 of record CM060696.1, on the reverse strand, counting down.
TGAGTGTGCTAATCATTTTTAGGAGTGTGCAAATCACCTCCCCAAACTTAAAGTGTTGAGGCCGGTGAGAGAGATAAATGCTAAACACGAACTAATCAAAATTAGTTAACGAATACAATTCTTATATTTATTTAGTAAAGAACAAAGTTTGCAATTACACCATTCTTTTGGTAAAAGGAAGAAAGAAACGCATTTCATGTCTGATCGAAGGGCTTCTAATTTAGCGATAATCTTAAAATTCCTTTTAATCCAGTAGTTATGAGTACAGATTTTATCATATGTGTGATAGATTTGCTGTTTAAATAAGAGAATATGTCACATAATAATAACCAACTTTCACAAGCGTTCTAACTTTTAATTGTTCACTCAAGCTTTATATAAGTTATAAAAATTAGACCAAATCGCATAAAAAGGTACTCTACTTTAAGTCAATTTAAATTTTAGGTATCCAACTTCTTTTTTCTTAATTTAATATATCAAAGTATTTTTATGTGCAATGTAAGATTTTTTAAGGTTTTTCTTTTTGTGAAATTGTTCTAAAATTGATGTGGTTAAAGTATCCATGTATGCATTAACATGTTGTGCCTTAATTTTAAACATCCACCCTCTTAATATAACTACTTCAAACCACTTTATTTACAACCAATTAATACACGAACGAACATAAAAAGGTAACCATGAAATAATAATCAAGTTTGAAAATGTTCCGTTCAATTCACTCGAACATAAAAATTTCAAAGAATGAAACACTTTTAAAACTTTGAGTAGTATTTATAATCAAAATAATGTTAAAATGACTAAATTAGAATAAGATCTCAAACTTGATTACTCTATTTAATGATTTTCACTCTAAATTATCTGAGATGGTAACTTTGCTTTTAAATAGAAAGAAGAATTAGAAAAAATAATAAATAATAATAAATAATTAATTAAAATAAATCTTTAAAATATGAATGCTTGATAAAGTGGATTGACTGAAGATCGGACTATTTGCAGCCTTTAGTGTACGGGTTGGGGCCCATATAACGAGTGAAATATGTGTGGGCTGACCCACTGGATCGGTCGACATAGTTCAATAATGTCGACTGTCGCCTCTACAGTAATTTTTTAAGTTTTATGTATCTTTTTTACTCATGTTTTTTGTTTTTTAATCGACTAATTTTTGGATTTTAACTCACCAGCATACAAACTCATACTAAGTAAAATCCTCCTTTTTCAAAAGATTGGTGTGGCCACTTCAGTTACACAGAAACAATACACACACACAGACACACAAATCTAAACAAAAAATTTCCGAGATACACGAGAAAGAAAAATCAACGAAATATCTTATAACTTTGCTAGTTCCCACGGCGCCAGAATCTAAACACCGACTCTAGTACGATAGCTCGCGTTATAAGTAGCGTTATGTACCGTGTACTCTAACAAATTTAAGCCAACAACTTTGTAAACACTAGAATTATTACATTGTTTTATTTTTTTTTAAATGTTTTAATTTGTTAAAATCTAAAACCAAACATTTGTTTTAAAGAAAAACAAAGTAAAAAGGGGGATATAGGCTCAAAATTTATAAATGAGCTTGAGCCTAATGTGTTAAACTATGAGTTTGATTTGAGCTTTATTTTTTTACTTGGCATAAAAATGAGTCGAACATGAAACAAACAATGGTGGACGCGTTATAAGATATGCACTTTCAAAAAAAAACCAAAATTTGTTGGTTGGTCAATTTTTAAATAGGGTGTGCATCAAATTTTAAAGAGGGTATTCTTTGTATTAAAGTATCAAAATTTTACAATTCATAGTTACATTACGCATGATTTTCAAAAGGTATAAATGTGCATACCCTTTGCTTTAGGTATGTCTGCCTTCGGTGCCAAACCCTAAACTTGTGAAATGTATCGAAGCTGAGTTGAAGTTTCATTACAAGCTTAAGGGGGTGTTTATTTAAGCTTATATGTGACTTATTAGCTTATTTATTTTCGGCTTATATTTCATAAGTCCCAATTTTTTATTTTGAGACTATAAGTTTATTATGATGCAATAAACTTATGAAATATAAGCCGAAATATAAGCTGAAATCAAATAAACTCATAACGCCACATATAACCTTAAACAAACACCCCTAAAACGAGCTCGAGCTTCATGAATATAAAAACCTTCGAGCTAACCACATGAACTATTCTTTGAAAACAAAAAATTATAAATCTTTGGCGCCATTTTTTATAAACAACAATAAACCAATTCTTACAACTTCAAGAACTAACCACATGTTAAAATTATATAACCGTTTAGCATCAAAACATTACCCAAAATGCACATTCTCATTACCCTTAACCACATACACCCATGTATCACCAAACCCCGATTTTTTCGACACTCATACGAGTGCTCGATTTCTTCAAAATAGCATTTTAAACAAAGACTTACCTTCAGGAAAGAGCCTGCATTGTTATATACTAAAAAACGGTGCTGGGTTGGATTTATTTGGATGGAATATACTACTGAATATGTATGTTAAGTCAGGGAATTTGTGGGATGCGCGTAAAGTGTTTGATGAAATGCCTGATAGAAATACTGTTTCTTTCGTTACGTTGATTCAGGGTTTTTCGGAAATGTGTCCCAGTGTTGAGCTGGTTGAGTTTTTTGTTAGGTTGCATAGGGAAGGACATGAGGTTAACGCGTTTGCTTTTACGTCGGTTTTGAAGCTGTTTGTGAATTTGGAGTGTGGTGAGTTGGCGAGAAACGTTCATGGGTTGGTTGTTAAATTGGGTCATGATGAGAATGCGTTTGTTGGGACTGCGCTTCTTGATGCTTATTCGTCTGGTGGGTTTGTGAGTATGGCGAGGGATGTTTTTGATTGTATTGGGAGTAAAGATATGGTGTCGTGGACGGGGATGATTACTTGTTACGCTGAAAATGGTTTTTTTAAAGAGGCGTTTGATTTGTTTTCTCAGATGCGTATGGTTGGGTTTAATCCGAACAATTTCACACTTGGTAGTATGTTTAAGGCGTGTCTTGGACTTGAGGCCACTGAAGTTGGTAAAAGTGTTCATGCGTGTGCTATAAAAACTTGCTACGAAAATGATGCTTATGTTAGTGTTTCATTGCTTGACTTGTACACCAAGTCTGGTGATATCGAGGATGCACGCCTTGTTTTTGAAGAAATTCCTAAAAAGGACGTGATTCCTTGGAGTTTCATGATCGCAAGGTATTCTCAGAGTGACCGATGTGAAGAGGCTATTAGACTATTTTGCAGAATGAGACGGGGATCTGCTGTTCCTAATCAGTTTACTTTTGCTAGTGTGCTGCAAGCATGTGCAACAATGGAGAACTTAACCTTGGGGAAGCAGATTCATTGCCACGCAAAAAAAGTTGGCCTTGATTTGATTGTATATGTATCAAACGCCCTTATGGATGTTTATGCTAAATGTGGATTTATAGAGGACTCAGTTGGTCTATTCAATGAATCAAAAAACAGGAATGAGGTCTCTTGGAACACAATAATTGTTGGCTATGTGAATTCAGGGAATTGGGATATGGCTCTGACTCTATTCTCTGATATGCTGAAAGATCAGATTCAGTTAACAGAGGTGACATACTCTAGTGTTCTTCGTGCATGTGCTAGCTTAACAGTCTTGGAGCTAGGCATCCAAATACATTCATTAATAATCAAAACCCTTTATGAAAATAATATAGTCGTTGCTAATTCTTTGATAGATATGTATGCCAAGTGTGGATCCATTAAAAATGCTCGGTCGATCTTTGACACGATTAGCCAGAGAGACGTAGTGTCATGGAATTCAATTATTTCAGGGTATTCAATGCACGGTCTTGGTAAAGAAGCTCTCAGTATGTTTGAAATGATGTGTAAAGCAGATGTTAAAGTTAAACCCGATCAGTTAACATTTGTTGGTGTTCTATCAGCATGCAGCCATATAGGTTTCTTAAATGAAGGACAAGCATATTTTACTTCTATGACAGAAGACTATTCTATTGAACCTTGTATGGAGCATTATACTTGTATGGTATCACTTTATGGGAAGTTAGGTCAATTAGACAAAGCAATGAACTTGATTGATCAAATTCCATGTGATCCTAGTGTCATGGTATGGCGTGCTTTACTCGGAGCCTGTGTAACCCATAAAGATGTTGAGTTAGGTGAGTTGTCTGCTAAACGCGTGCTTGAGTTGGAACCACAAGATGAGTCAACCTATGTTCTGTTGTCAAACATGTATGCTAGTGCAAAAAGATGGGATAATGTAGCTTTGGTTAGGAAAAATATGAAGAAAAAAAGAGTGAAAAAGGAACCCGGGCTCAGTTGGATTGAGAATCAGGGTATAGTTCATTATTTTACAGTTGGTGATTCTTCACATTCTGATATTAAGTTAATTTACGGGATGTTGGAGTGGTTGAATTTGAAAACTAAGAAAGCTGGTTATATATCTAACCATGATGTGATATTACTTGATGTAGAAGATGATGAAAAGGCGCGTTTATTGTGGGTACATAGTGAGAGGTTAGCATTAGCGTTTGGTTTAGTTAGTTTACCATCAGGATCCCCTATTCGTATCATGAAAAATCTTAGATTTTGTTTGGACTGCCATGATGTTTTTAAGATTATATCAAAGATTGTGCAACGGGAAATTATAGTTAGAGATATAAATCGGTTTCATCATTTTGAAGATGGGGTTTGCTCTTGTGGCGATTACTGGTAAGCATGATACTGGCAAAGGCATCTACAGGTAAGCATTTCATTACTTGATTACCTTTTTGATGTATCCTAGCTGTGTATGTGTGTAGTTTATTAAATTAGTGTTACTTTATGATAATATTATTATAGCATTGGAGTCCCTTGATTCTAGTTGGAAGTGTCCATCTATATGATACTAATTTTCAATACCAAAAATCTTTTTTTTAAGGAAGAACTTGCACCTTGTAAACTGATTGATCTAACTATATTAATCATGCTTAGATTAAATCCAACCTGCACTCTCATTTCCTGTTAGACCTATTCCGGTTATCATTTGACAATATGGCATTCACATTTTTCACTCCACGTCATCTCGACTAAATTTGCCACATATATTCATTTTCTTGTTACATAGCCATATTATTACATTCATCTTTTAGGTCTACTCGTCATCATCCCAACTTTTATCATGATGAACTCTAAAGTACATTGTTGTTTTCGGTAAAATGATCGACATGATATCGCCTCAAGTAGACAAAGATTAGAGTATGTAGATTTTGTGTATAGCCGGTAGAAAGAATTGGCCTATCTCATTTTCATTAGTTATAAATAAATCATACTTTTTGGATAAAACATTTTGGATTTTAACTGCAAAATTTTTACTAAAGGAAAAAATAAATTATATACTTATGTCAAGGATATCTAAAATTAGTTAGTGCCTATCTTTTACTGTTTCATTCACTGATTTTCTTTTTAAATGACTAACCATTTCCACCAATTAGACATGTCATGTCATAAATTGAGTGCATTCCTTAAAACACTCTCAATGTAACTATTGATTACCATAGATGGTGAAATCATACAGCATCTTAGAGTCACTTTCATTTTACTTCATGATTGAATCAAGCTTGCAAGTTAAAAGTTGAACTAAAGCAGTTTAAGCATACAGACTGGAATCAACTTTGATCAACTGGAAGTAGGACGACAGTATTACTGACTTATAAATTGTGTCAATTTAAACTTTTTAATGGCATTTGGTTCATGGAAATTCTAGATATTTACGGTTCTTGCTTTATTAACATATGCTATTAAAGATGCATAACAGATGACATAAAGTATAAAACCGTGATTATCATGATTTGAAGCTCTTCTCATGCATCATATTCTTCATGCTTTATCGAAATCAACTCGAAGTAGTACTCTTCTGTTGAAAAAACTTGAAATGCTAAAAATACCATAATCTTTCAACTTGTTAGTACATGAGGGGCTTGCTTGTCAATTGAAAAAACTTGAAATGCTAAAATTACAAGTTCTGTCACATCTGAGACTTCAAACATTCACTGACAATTGGTGGATGTATGCAAAGGAACACCCAATATACATTATTTGGTTGCTTTTTGTATTATTACCCGTAAAAGCAATGTTGTCTATTATATGTATATCTTTATATTTAAAGCTGCACATTATATATACATTGAATTTTACTGAGGAGTTGATTTGCATACTTTGTTTTCTTATTTGTACATGCACGTTACTGTACAATTATATAAAACAGGATGATAAGTGTGGTACAATTGTGTAAAGCTTGAAATGATGTTTTCCCATAAAAAGAATTGTGTGCAAATTAACTCTCTTTGTATATTCATGTTTGGTAAAATTAGTAGTAGTCGCAAGCACCGACTGTTTTTGATATAAAAGTTTTTTGTCAAATGGTTGTAGTTGTAACTATAAAGTATAAAGTGATGTAAAAGCTAAACAATAACGCTTCTTTTATTAATATTTTTTAGATACGAGTGTTTAACAAAATCCAAAAGTTAAACACTCATCGTCAAAGAAACATTAAATTTTAGCGCTAGACACAACAGAAAAGCAAGTCGTCAAACACACACATACTCAGTACGAGACAAGTAAAAGTATATTAATAGCTGTGTGATACCAATTGCACTGGACAAACATAAAATCAAATAAAGAGCATGAAATACCATGATTTACATACTTATATGTGTAATTGCATTAGTAGTCTGAAATATTATGATTTACATACTTGTAATTTGTAGTTTGAGCCATATGAATATGAATGTGCTTATGTATTGCGGAACCTTTAGTTTTGATTGTTTTCGTAATGAATTAGTGGCCAGCTACTATAATTGTTGAGTCATTTAGATAAAAGATGAGTCATAGCGACGGGATTTTATAGCAGTATATAATATAGGTGCAAATAAGCCGAGCTTTTATCAAGCAACTCAAGTTCGAGTTCGAGCTCGAGCTTGACTCGATCTAGTCGAGCTTTTAGCGAGCTCAAGCCGAGCTCAAGCTAAACATATTGGCTCGAAACCTATAATGAGCCGAGCTCGAGCTTTTGATAGCTCAGCTCGAGCTTTTATCGAGCTTTAAGTAAATGAGGATTAATTTGAATATTAACCTAATTAGAAGGACTTACACTATAAACAATTAATTAACTATATACCCGCCAAACCCTAATTATTCTTACGTAACGTTTTGTATTCTACAATCTAAACAGTGCACATTTCTTGGCCATCACTTCGTGTTCATATATCAGCCATCAGGCCCATCACTCAATCAGGTATTCTCTTTTTTAATTATTCAACTACTATGTACTAACTCCTTAAGTTAGTTATGTTTCATTGGTTCAGATGTATGGCCCTTTTGTAGGGTCCTTTTATGGTTTTCTTCATCGGGTCTCAACTCCTTAATCAACTTGTTTAGGAGTTGGGATAGGGTGTAAATGTGTAATCATGTATTCATATACATATATTCAAGCTTTTCAAGCAAAGCTCGAGCTTTGCTCGAAACTGAATCGAGCAGAGCTCAAGCCTTGATGGTTAAAGCTTGACGAGCTATCGAGCCGAGCTTGAGCCTTTTTTTTTTGGAGCCGAGTTCGAGCCTTGTCAAGCTCGAGCTTGGCTCGGCTCGTTTGCACTACACAAATATAACTGTGATATTGTATTTAAGTGTTTAATGTAGGGATGAGCATATCGACCCGATTCCCGTAACCGAACCGGAACCGTACCGGTACCGTACCGAAACCGTACCGTGTCCCGATATATGGGACGGTACCGGGACTACTAAATAAGGCTAAAAAAAATCGGGACCTTTCGGGTTCGGGACGGGACTTATTCGGGAAATCCCGATTGGGTACTGGAATTAGAATTGTCCATGTTTTTTTAGGGAATTGTATCCAAAAACCCATTTGTTCCATGCATACGGGCTAACCAAAGGTCCAAAAAAAAAACCCTACTGCTACTAATTAGTAACAACGGCTCTTCATTCATATCATTGGAAAAAAATAAGTCATCTCAATCTTTATCATTGGAAAACAATGGAGGTATGTTTAATATTTATGTTTAATGACTTTAATATGTATCATTCGAATAAGTGTCCATGTTTCTACATTCAATATCAATGATTATTATATCATTTGATATCACTATATCAGTGATTATATCATTCGTAGAGATTAACAAACATGTACATACTTTTGTTGTTTAGTTTTAGTAGTATATAATGAGATATTTATATCAGTTTAAATATCCCTAGTAGAAACAAACATCTACATACTTTTGTTGTTTAGTTTTAGTAGTATATATGAAATGGCTCATACATTCTTTGTACACAAGTTTTAAATATCATTCAAGTTTAAAAAAAAAAAAAAAAAAAAAAAAAAAAAAAAAAAAAAAAAAAAACGGGAATAACACGATACGTACCGATTTCCTGGTCCGTGTCCCGGAACCGGTACCGGTACCGGAATCCCGTTCGGTACGGGATCGGTACACACCTTTCATGCCCGGGAAAAAAACGGGAGCATCAATTCGGGACGGGATTGGTCCCGAGCTCATCCCTAGTTTAATGTAATGATTATGTATACGACGTAAAATAACGACATCCCAATTTCAATTTACAACTTGTGATTAGAATAGGGATTGAGACTTATATTGAAATTATGATAAATCTGAAATATAAATTAAAAAAAAAATAAAAAATAAAAATAGTAAGTGACTAGTAAACTAGAAAACACAATAATCAAAATACCATAACCTTACATTAAACATCATCTTGGCTAATAGAATGTTCAAGAACATTATCAACATTAGATAAAACGTGTTCATCTTCTACTACAATTTGTTTATCTTGTTTAGTAAATGGTGGATGATTGAAATGGTTGTGTTACATATAGTTGAATAAGTTATGATCAAATGAAAAGAATTATAAGAATTAACCAGAATCACATATTTCAGATGCACCTATAATTATGAACACATGTTCCTTCAAATTTCTCTCATCATTTAAAATGTGCGGTTAAAAGTAATTCTCACATTTCTTATTTTAATTATTTTTCTCACTAAATCGGATCCTACCTATGGTTGGATCCTACCTATGGTTGAATATGTGAAATGTATATATAATTTAACTAAATGTGAATGTTGTTGCTTACTCGTTTTTTTCATGATCTTTCCCATAGTTGAATATGTAAATTCTATATATAATTTAACTAAATGTGAATTGTTGCTTACTCGTTTTTATCATGATCTTTACATGTTACTCATGTACCATGAGCAAGCTAAGCAATCAACATTTCAATGATACATCTTTTATATAATAAAAGAATTACATCATTTCGGGAGTGATTTTGCAAAATCATTCTTATTAGAAAAAAATTAAACAAATAGGAGAGCTTGATTTTGTCACGTAAGCAAAATTAAGCAATGTAGTTGGTTAATATAAAGTCATAATTAACTTGATTCTGGTCAACCTTTACTCAATTACATAGAGGGAAATAAAAACATAAGTGTTGAGAAATAAAACTTAAAAAAAGGCGGTGTAAATTGTAAAGGTTGTCCTTTACTCCGATGGCAAAAGTTCAATATAGATCCAATATTTGTCATAAATACAATAAACCAATCTTAGTCATTAATTTTTTTTTTATCAAAATAAATAAATAAATAAACTTTCACCATTTTTATAAAAAACTAATCTCGGAAACCGTTAATCGTTACGCGAAAAAAAACATATCATCGCGACGAGAATTAAATTATATTTCTATAGATATGCTTTTCTATATACTTTCGTCGAATTTCTTTTCTCAAAATTTGTAAAAATCACATGTGATTTTTCTGGGCAGAAATTTTGAAAAAAAAAATCGTCAGAAATATAGAGAACTGCATATCTATAGATAGATAATTTAATTCTCGTCACGATGGTGTATTTTTTGTAGCTTGAAGATTTACTGTTTGCAAAATATGTTGTCAAAATTGATGGCTAAGATTGGTTCTTTTGATCTATCACAAATATGATATATATATTGACCTCAACTCTTACTCTGATTCTTCCCAAAATGCCAATTCGTTTTCCAATTCCAAGAACCCTAATCAACTTTGAAAAACAACATACAATCACGATAATATTTTTAATTGCAAGAGCGATCTTCATTCATAACAATCAAATCGAATCTATTAACAACTAATTCGGTTCTCATCCAATTTCTGAATCATCAAACCTCTTATCAGGCGTGTTACTCTTTGAATTTAAATCACTAAGGTCAAATATAGAATATTTAGAGATCACTAAATCATAATTTTTTAAACATGGAATGCTTAAACAGCATCTAATGGGTTGTTTTTAGCAAATTTGTTAATTTATGTCACCTTTTTTCCCCTTGGATATATGAGCTAATGAATGCTCTAGAAAATTGTGATGACGAGACCCGTGAATTCATCCTCTCGCGTGTGTCAATCTCGATTCCAGTGTAACCAGCAAAACACTTTTCCATCATTTGACTGTCATAGTCATAATCCCCAGTGAATCACGAATCGATGAACAATTGAAATTGTTTGTTGATCACCCCAAAAGCAGCCATGGATCCAATTTCATGAAAAAAAATTTTTGTCAAGTTGTTTTTCTAGTTAATCTAAGTTTAGGATCATTGTGCCTGTGAAAGTATGAACATCTTGACTAAAGAGTGAAGCAAATGCTCGTTCGTATCCTCCCATGGATTCAGGTCTTTCAAAGAGAACCTTGAGATGTGAATGAAGTAGTTGAAAATATTCCATGCAACTTTCCTTTGCATTATCTTGCACTTGTTGTGGCTGATGCAACTCTCTCTCTCTCTCTCTCTCTCTCTCTCTCTCTCTCTCTCTCTCTCTCTCTCTCTCTCTCTCTTATTAGTAGTATCTGACTCAAACACGTTTATCTGTTGTACATTGTTGGGAATCTTATGTTCATCGATCATGTCGTACAATTTAAGTACCTCAACTATGACTGAATCCGAAGTGTTTGACATGATATGAACGTGCACGGGATTTTACAAGTCTATGATTTAAACCGAGAAATAGAATATTTCGCGGGATATTACAAAATCAAGAAGAAATCGTAAAATGATAATTGATATGTGTTATGATAATTGTTGGATCAGTACAATGATTAGTGATTGTGCGTTAAAGGTGATGATCGTTTAATAGACAAGGTGATATGTTGTTTAGTTGTGATTTGTGTTGAGGCAACATGATCAAGATCTCTTTATGTTTTAATGATGACAAATAAATCATCGAAACACATAAAATAACAAACGTTAGCTCAAAATCGCCAGAGCCAATGTCTGCTCCTGGCGCGCGGGTGACGCGCTAGGAGTCTGTATGGTTCCGGGCGAATTTTGAAAGTCGGCTTTCCCCTTACCCGACAAATGTGGATCTTTCAATACATGTATGAATATGTTATGTGCTTAATTGAGAACACTCGAAACGAGTTTTGAGACTTGAGAGATCCTATTTTTAATATACCCATTTACGGGAAAACGCCAACTCATGTTTTCTAACTATCGCCTCTAGCCAAGGCTTTTCTAAACCTAGGGAGCTTGTATATTTCACGTAACATCGTGTTGAAGCATCCATATGCTCATATCCCGTGCTTACGTCTTCTCTAATTACGTAACGGGTTTACTCCCTTATTGGTCAAACTAAGTCAAAGGTCACTTTGCGTAAACGCATCCTTTCCCACTTGGGTTATGCTTTACATCAAGGCAAAGCTGTTAACTTGTTTGAACCAAGGTATTAGTTGAGAACATCGAGTCGTGGAAAGTCACGAGATATGAAACTATGGATTCTCGACGTTGTGTTACTTGAACTTGTAAGTAACCTATGATTTTCTCAACTTATAATCTTAATTGTCTAAACCTTTTTTTCTTAATGACAATTAGATAATGCCTTAATCCCCTCTTAATCCCATTTATGCATAAGACAAAACCAATCATATCCAAATCAAATATTCTCTTACACAATCTCTTACACCCTTACATATTCCCTTACACACTACATCCTAACCATCTATTCCCTTACAACACATCTCAACCCTTCATATTAAACACATGCCAATTGTTGGAAACCCTAATATAGCTCCTCTCATCCTAGCCATTGATTTCTAATTACAACACATCACAACCATCTATCCAACCCCTCATCTCTATATCACCACATGGGCTTGATCTCAACCATTGATTCAAATCAAGCACATCTCAACCATTCATCCATCTAATCCCTCTTCCCTATACCACCACATGTGATTGATTTTAGCCATTGAATTCAAACCAAAACAATCCTAGCCATTGATTCAACCTTCCCCCCCCCCCAAAGTAAAAGAGGCTCCCTTTGATCTCATCCATCCATCTCAAATGAAACCATCTCAACCCTCCATTTCTCCTTTCCCCCCAAGCAAAGCATATTCCTTGGAATATCCTCTTCAACCCTAACCTAGGCATACTTGATCTTAGCCATCCATTTCTAATGAGATCATCTCATCCATCCACATTTTTCACATGCCAAATTGTTTGAAAACCAAGGGAGGCTCCCTTTGATCCTAGCCATCCAATTCAAACCATTTCATCTCAACCCTCCATCACATTCTCCCCCCCCCCCTCCCCCAAGCATTGGAATATTCCTTGGCATATTTTTTCACTCTTTTTTATGCCATATGAGGAGATACACTTCTACCCCTTCCAAATTACCCAATCTACACTTTAAACCCTTGGTAATTTGGTTTCTCTTTAAGCACTTTAGAAATGATTTCCAAATTGGCTATTTGAGTTGGTAAACCTTAGAATGATTAATGTTAAGGTTTAGAGTGAAGTACAATTGAGGGTTTAGCAAGGATAGGTATTTGTAAGATCCAAACACTCAACACTTGGGAAAAAGTTACAGACGCCTGGCGCGCTGCCCGCGCGTTGACGTGCGGGTGATGCGCCGGCTTCGGTAAAATTTCTCAAGTTTGGGTTCTTGGCCTATAAATACCCCCTTGCCTATTGTATTCCTCACCCGTTTCCATTATTCTTTCTCTCTAAATACTCTCAAATCTCTCAATATCTCTAATCTCTAATCTTGTGTTCTTGATTTTCACACTAACATCTTTGAAAGAACACATATCTTTGCAAGGGAAGAATCACAAGAACCTAATCCACTCTTGTGATTGTGTCGAGGGTCTTCTTTTTTATACCCTTTCTATTAAAATCGAGTCTCTAGGTTAGGTTAGGACTTGATTGAACAAACATTCATTTATTCAATTGTTTGTAAGGGAAGTCTTGTGTCTTTGTGATCAAGCCTAGATCATTGGGATCTAGTTGGGGTTTGATACTTCCGGGCGGAAGTCTTGGTAGAGATCTTTGTGATCCTTAGGTAAAGTCGAATCGTAAGATTCTTTGGGTGGTTTCCGAGGGCGGAATACCGTTGGTGAGTAACTCCTTTGTGAGCATCAATATTGGTGAATATTGGTGGAGTGAATTGTAACGGTTTTGTGGAAAACTAGAAGGGGGGTTGAATAGTTTTACGTCTTTTTAATTTTATTATGAAAACTTGGTTTAGTTTTAAAACCTTGTTTGCTTTTAAAACTTTGATTCAATCTTATGTGAACTCAAATCTTGAACAATATGAAAAACTATATCTAAGTATGAACAATAATAATAATGTAAGCTAAGTATGTGAAATCAACACATGTATAATATAAACAATTATATATATATACGAGAGATAAGTAGGTAATCGTTTATTTTATAATCCTTAGTTATATTTTGTATGAAAACTATACTTGATCGAAATGATCAATTATATGTATGTTGTCTTTCTAGTTTGATTGTAAAGACTTAGTTTTGTGGATGAAACTTTTGTTTAGTCTTTATGTACTTCTAACACTAGCACTATATGAGCAACTATATATATATATATATATATATATATATATATATATATATATATATATATATATATATATATATATATATATATATATATATATATATATACTTTTACGTCTACGAAAGTAATAACAATATAAGCAAGAAAATAAGTAAGAGATGGAAAGATCAAACCGGGAGACAAAGCATTTATAGTGGTTCGGCTACAAGGACACCTTCTTTGCCCTACTCCACTCCCCGAGTCACCTACTCGAGAGTTTTCTTCACTATATCAACAAGCTCCCTTATGGCGGAGAAAACCTTACACACCAATTTACACACCGATTTACACACCAATCTACACACCAATCTACACACCAATATTCACACCACAACTTCTTCACACCTAAGTCACAACTTCTACACACCTTCTTCAAGTCAATCTACTTCACAACTAACTACTCCACACCTATCTTCTTCACACCAATCTAGCTCCTAACTTTTCTTCTTTACACCAAGCTACTAACTAATCACACAATATATATCTAGCACAACTATCTACAAACAAATATTCACAACACACTACACAAAGGTATATGTAAATATTCTTGATGATGCACCAACAACTTGGATGTGGAGATCACAACAAGTTGTAATACTTCTTGTCGTGGGGGATAGAAGTATTCTTCTCTTGCACTTGAGAGGATGAAAGATTGGATCACTTGAAACAAAGATTAATAATCTTATGATCAAAGGGTTTTAGAGGGATGTTTAGAGAGAATTTGATCTGAAAATATTTGTGCAAAGAGGTGAGAAAAATTCCAGGTTTGAGGTGGTATTTATAGGGAAAAATTTCTGACAAAATCTGACAGGGAGCGTGGCCGGTCCCCTTAATTGTGTGCCGGTCCCCTTAATTATTAAGGGGACCGCCTAGTATAATTAAGGGGGCCGCCTAAGAAAAAATATTTTTTCTTCAGATTTTTTGTCTTTTTGTGGGGGAGGTTTTTCCTGAAGAATGTGGCCGTTTTTTGGGTAGAAATTTGAATTCAAAATGTTTATTTTGAATAAAACATTTCTTATAAATACAAAAATGTTTTGTATAAGTTTAGAAATATTTGTCCCATTTTAATAAAATGTAAGGTTTGTAAAAATAAAAATTCCTTTGATCATAAAATGCATTAGACACTTTGTTTATTCATACCTTAAGTGATATGGATGCTAAAGCAAATATTTACGACTAAATACTTGTTTACGTCATAATTTGTAGTTCAATGAGTTTACGTTTTGTGATTATCAAAACATAGAGATATCGATATATGTTAATAATGTTTTTAGACATTATTTATATCAATAATCTCCCCCTTTTTGATGATTACAAAACCTAAACTCATTAAGTCTAAAAATTAATTTTTAGACAAGTACTTAGTGAGTTTATATTCACTTCTCCCCCTTTTTGTAGAATCAAAAAGGTTATGCCGTCTAGCTTCATAAATGAAGTTAGACGGGGATGAAAGCTCCCCCTTGATGTGTGCTCCCCCTCGTTCGATGGCACCAAGGGATCGAGAAATGAAATGCTCGCAAGAAAAATATTAGAAGCACAAGCATATATAGAAGAATATGCAATATACAAATAACAAGCATAGTAAACAAATATTAAGGATACATAACAATTAATTCAAAGTGATTATGTTAAAAGATCCTAATTTGCCAAAAAGAGCCATCGGACTTGCTTGTAACAAAAGGTTGGTTGATTCATATTTGAAAGTGAAAATCATAAGCATATGGTATGCTTAGATGGTTGATGATGGAGTGTTTGGAATGAGGATGGTTGAGTTAGGATAAGGTTGTTGGATTAATGGAAGTTGTTGGATTAATGGAGGTATATGTTCGGGTCATGAATGTTGGATAGTTTGGTGGTGGAGAATTTGTAGCGGAAGAGGTTGATTGAGGTTTTGGATGTTGTTCAAGTGAGGGTATTGGATGTGATCTAGTGAGAAGATATTCAATCCAAGTTGCGTTGAGCAAGATGTAAGGCTAAAAGAGCACTAAGCTCATGGGCTTCTTTTAGCGCCTCAACGAACTTCAAGTGTTCGGAGGAAGGTGATGGTGGTGGAGCATGATAGTTGTCTTGGGTGATGGTTTGAACATGCAACATAGGAATGGCATGTGAAGTTGTAGGATGTGGTGGTGATACTCTTGGTGGTGGAGACATGTTTGAGCTTGGGTAATCATGAAAACATGATATGGGTGGAAGAGATCCTTCATGAGTGGATGGTGTTTTTGTTGAATGAGCAACATGTAAAGTGTTGGTAATGAGGTTGGGATTATTGTTTTGGGATTGTGCATGCTCATCATAAGAAGGAGCATTAGTCGAAGCACGAATGGATGATTTGTTGTTAAATGGATCATTTGTGTGAGAGTGAGGTTTAGGTGTTGGTTGATTATGAACAACATCGCTTGAGTTGTGAAAAGATTATGAGGTTTGAGTGTAATGTAGAAGGATATGGGTAAGTAAAGGTTTTTGATATGTAATGTTGGTGAGAAGGAAAGTGAGGTGTTAGGTAAGTAATGTTTGAAAACATAGGAGGAATTTGGTGTTGGATGTTTGACAACGTCATTTGATTTGACGGAATTTTAAAGGAAGTTAGGCTTTCTTCTCCAAACAAGTTTCTTGGTGGTTTTGATTTAATGGGAGAGGAAATGATGAGATGAGTGGAGATTGAGAGGAATGAGAGTGTTTATAATGTAGGATTGGTGGGATCAAGGATGGATAAACATTGATGGAAGGTTTAGGATAAAATAGGTTTGTGAATTTTGGGAAGTGTAGGATGAAATGGGCTAAAAAATAGAAAAGGGAAACAACACCTTCGACCATCAGATGGCCGGTCCCCTTAATTGGAGGCCGGTCCCCTTAATAATTAAGGGGGCCGCCTTATGATTTAAGGGGGCCGCCCATCTGGTGATTCCCAGATTGCCAGAAAAGGGTTTTTGGTAGTAAATTGCAGAAAGGTTGTGTTTTTTGTTTCAAACAAGTCCAACTCTTTGAGGCAATTAAGCATATACTAATTATGTAGGCAATTATGTAGCCAAAGCATGTTAACCAAAGAGATTAAGTAAACAAGCAATTTCATCTAGCATGCAAACATACTCATCAAGCAAGTAAAATATAAGTGCAGGAAACAATAAGCAACATCAAGTATTTCATAACTACATAACAATGAGGATTAATCCTAATGTGTATCAATGTGCAATAAGTGGGTAGTTATGATAGCATGTATTTCTAGACTTGTTACAAACAAAGTCTTAATGAACAAACCATGGTCCTCTTGATTTGATTTAGTTCACTTATAAGTGTCATTTATATAAATATAGATGATAAATATGAGATCACCATGCATGATTTTAAAAGAGACGTTTTTAGCATTATTCAACAATGTTTGAAAGTAAGTTTTCACTTGGATGTGAGAGTTATTTGAATAAAATAGATTGGGTTTTTACTTCAAAATGTGTGAATGAACGGTAAAGAATATTTTCCCAATCTTTAGTTTTGATCAAAACAAAATTGTGGATATTGATAGTGAAAACATGTTATTTAAAAGTGGGATAGTTATTTGAAAGACTATTTTCCAAAATGTGAGGTTTTTGCAAATTTTTAGAGATATTAGATTTTTGACAACAAATATCATAAATCAAATATTTTAAAAAAATGTTTATTAAAGATCTCATGCTCAAGAGGATTGGTTAAGCCTATTATTATCTCATGCTATCGTTTCTACATATCCTATGATCCTAAAGGAAATGAAGACAATAATTTATATGTTAGGTGCGAGAGTGTTGAATGGGGTATAACCAAACATCTATATTTCCTTTGTTTTCGCACGCTTATCTGACTTAATGCCATAGTCTACGAGAGCTTGTTTCGTCCATAGTTTTCTTACGCGAGGGATCTAATCCTACTTCTATATTAACGATTGATCCACTTAACTCATTTCACTTCATCACCATGAGTTTTCTAATAGTGGATATAGAAGATTTCCATTTTCTATTTTGTTCGGCAATGAACAATTTTATCTTATTCCTAGGAAAGTCAACCAATGATGTTTATAGGTTATAAGAATATAAGTAATTATGTACTAAGCATTAATCTAACTAATCATTTATCTAAGCATGCAAATTAAAGTGATGAACTTAAAAGAAACACGTACCTTTTAGTCTTCAATGGAATATCTTCAAGCACTTCAAGTGACCATGTTGACTTATAGAAGTCATTTGTAGATGATATTCCAACTTCTTTCAAGATTGACAACTTAGCCACTTGGTCCCCATTGTCTCATTGATCCAAAGTTGTTTGGTCCAAACATATTTAACATTTGGCTAGGATGCATGTATGGTGGTAATATTTCCCAAGGATTGTAACTTGGTTGATAATTTCACATTTGATTTTTAGTGTTATTGTAATATTGTCTATTTTGATTTCTTCTAGGTTGAGGTGTTTTAGATCTTGGATGATGATTGTTAGGTTTTCTTGGAGGTGGAGTTTTAGATCTTAATTTAGGTTTAGAGGATCCTACTTCGGTCTTTAAAGATGGTTTATAAAAAAATTTTACTTTTTCATCATTCGCAATGGGTATTTTTCTATCTTTTGTAAGTATATACTTAGGTTTTGATTCTAATGATTTTTGTTTACTAGATTCACATTCAAACTTTATATTTTTATTTTCACTAGTTGAAACATTAGTTGAGGTTAATCCTAGACCGGTTTTATCTCTCGAAGTTTCTTGAACACTTATTATTTTCTTAAGTGGGTTACTACTATTTTTAAACTTGTCAAGTTTGAAAATTTCCTCTTTAAGTTTTTCGTTTTCATTTTTAACCTCTATGCATGTTTTACATTCTATAAAAACTTCTTTTCCTTTTTCCAAATGTTGTAGTCTAATTTTTAATTCGAGTACTTCATTTTCTAATAGATTATTAATATGTTTTAGTAACTTATTTTTAGCTATAACTTTTTGACCTAATTTGCATAACCTATTATATTCACTATCTAGGTCTTTTTCGTCTAATGATAAATTTTCGTCACTAAAGTGTTTGGTTTTGGAACGTACCTCGCTTGATGTCTTAGCCATAAGACATTTCTCCTCATTTGTGATTTCTTTCTCATCGTCATCGCTATCACTCCAAGCTCCTCCAACAAACGCCTTTTGATTTTGATTTCTTGACATCATTGGGCATTTTCCGATGAGATGATTTGGATCACCACATTTGAAGCACTTCCTATCACTTTTGCCATTTTTGTCATCTTTATTTCTTTGGTTTGCTTTCCTTTCATCATGCGGTTGTCTAACGAATCTTCCTCGCCTTTTGAAGAATTTCTTGAAGCATATTCTTCGTCATCACTTTCGGAGGTTGAGCTATACTCGTTACAAGATTCCTTCCTAGCTTTCAACGCAATTGACTTGCTTTGCTCTCTTTTTCCATTGACCATCTCGGAGTCTTTCTTTATTATGCTTCGTAGACTTTCAGGTTGCCGATCAACTCATCAAGTTGAAGAGTTGATAAGTTCTTTGATTCTTTAATCGCCGTAACTTTAGCTCGCCATTTTGGATGAAGAGCCCTAAGAAATTTACTAACAAAACTCTTACTAGAAAAATTCTCATCAAGTGCTTTTAAACTTGTGATGATAGTGTTAAACCTAGCAAAAGCATTATCTATTGATTCCTCCTCCGGAATCGTAAATTGTTCATATTGTTGAACAAGAAGATCTATTTTGTTATCTTTAACTTGACTATTACCTTGGTGAGTGATTAGTAAAGAATCCCAAATTTCTTTTGCGGTTTTACACATAAAAATTCTTTCATATTCTTTGCATGGTAACGCATTATAAATAACCATTTTAGCCTCATTATTTTTTGCTAGTTTCTTTTTCAAATCATCATTTTGTTTTTCAAAAGATATAATTTCATCCATTTTAGTTTCAAAATTATATTGAATAGGAGGAAAATCACCAAAGGTAATAACATGTCAAAGATCTAGATCCTTTGATTTCACATAAGTTTCGAATCGATTTTTCCAATATAAAAATCCATCACTTTCAAATAGTGGTGGTCTTTGCATAGATTGCCCTTCTAAATATTTTTCAGATTCCATAGATCGTTACAAGTTTTAAAATACAATATATTTTAAAAATCTTGCTAGACGTGGCTTCTGATACCAATTGTGGAAAACAAGAAAGGGGGGTTGAATAGTTTTACGTCTTTTTAATTTTATTATGAAAACTTGGTTTAGTTTTAAAACCTTGTTTGCTTTTAAAACTTTGATTCAATCTTATGTGAACTCAAATCTTAAACAATATGAAAAACTATATCTAAGTATGAACAATAATAATAATGTAAGCTAAGTATGTGAAATCAACACATGTATAATATAAACAATTATATATATATACGAGAGATAAGTACGTAATCGTTTATTTTATAATCCTTAGTTATATTTTGTATGAAAACTATACTTGATCGAAATGATCAATTATATGTATGTTGTCTTTCTAGTTTGATTGTAAAGACTTAGTTTTGTTGATGAAACTTTTGTTTGATCTTTATGTACTTCTAACACTAGCACTATATGAGCAACTATATATATATATACTTTTACGTCTACGAAAGTAATAACAATATAAGCAAGAAAATAAGTAAGAGATGGAAAGATCAAACCGGGAGACAAAGCATTTATAGTGGTTCGGCTACAAGGACACCTTCCTTGCCCTACTCCACTCCCCGAGTCACCTACTCGAGAGTTTTCTTCACTATATCAACAAGCTCCCTTATGGCGGAGAAAACCTTACACACCAATTTACACACCGATTTACACACCAATTTACACACCAATCTACACACCACAACTTCTTCACACCTAAGTCACAACTTCTACATACCTTCTTCAAGTCAATCTACTTCACAACTAACTACTCCACACCTATCTTCTTCACACCAATCTAGCTCCTAACTTTTCTTCTTCACACCAAGCTACTAACTAATCACACAATATATATCTAGCACAACTATCTACAAACAAATATTCACAACACACTACACAAAGGTATATGTAAATATTCTTGATGATGCACCAACAACTTGGATGTGGAGATCACAACAAGTTGTAATACTTCTTGTCTTGGGGGATAGAAGTATTCTTCTCTTGCACTTGAGAGGATGAAAGATTGGATCACTTGAAACAAAGATTAATAATCTTATGATCAAAGGGTTTTAGAGGGATGTTTAGAGAGAATTGGATCTGAAAATATTTGTGCAAAGAGGTGAGAAAAATTCCAGGTTTGAGGTGGTATTTATAGGGAAAATTTCTGACAAAATCTGACAGGGAGCGTGGCCGGTCCCCTTAATTGTGTGCCGGTCCCCTTAATTATTAAGGGGACCGCCTAGTATAATTAAGGGGGCCGCCTAAGAAAAAATATTTTTTCTTCAGATTTTTTGTCTTTTTGTGGGGGAGGTTTTTCCTGAAGAATGTGGTCGTTTTTTGGGTAGAAATTTGAATTCAAAATGTTTATTTTGAATAAAACATTTCTTATAAATACAAAAATGTTTTGTATAAGTTTAGAAATGTTTGTCCCATTTTAATAAAATGTAAGGTTTGTAAAAATAAAAATTCCTTTGATCATAAAATGCATTAGACACTTTGTTTATTCATACCTTAAGTGATATAGATGCTAAAGCAAATATTTACGACTAAATACTTGTTTACGTCATAATTTGTAGTTCAATGAGTTTACGTTTTGTGATTATCAAAACATAGAGATATCGATATATGTTAATAATGTTTTTAGGCATTATTTATATCAACAGGTTTGTAGTCCACCGAAAGGATTATACTAGTGAATAGTATCGGAGTCGCGGATTCGCAACTGGACGTACGGATGGTATAAACCCCCATCCCGAACCAGTATATATCGTGGTGTCTTTCTTTACTCGGTTTATACACTTTGTTTGTGTTTGTGGTTGTTTGGATTGATTACACAACCACTTGGTTTCTTTGAGGCTTAAAAGCCTAAGAAACCGTATTCACCCCCTCTACGGTTCTACAATTTGGTTTGGTTGATGCAAATTGTTATGCTGAATATTGGTCTGGAAACTTGAAACTTCAATAATTTCTTTCCAGTGGAGATTTGGGCCTCGAAAAATTTGTTTCACGACGTCGTGGTGAAACCTCTCAATATTCAGGCTGTTCTAGTCGTTTTGACAGGTATTTCGGTGAAAACGGAGTTACTGTTCAAAAAGTTATGGCCGTTTGAAGTTTTGACGTAAAAAGTCAACTTTAGTCAACCCCCAAGAGACAAATCGCAATGTTGAAGAAAATTGGGAGCATGACTTTTAGTTTGACTTTTGAATTGGTCTTCAGTAGACAAATTGCAACACCCCAAAACGCAATAACAAATTGCAGTCCTCATAAGCAAATCGCATAACTCAAACCGCAACTTGCACAAGGAGACAAAACGCAAGACCAAATCGCAATGTCACTTTCAAGAAAGTACACGAGTCGCTATCCACCAGTTTTGTCCTTTTTCCCTTTCAAGCTACCAACCAAAATGCAGATACCAAATCGCAGCTTAGAAGTACCACTAAAACTCAAATCGCAACCAGGAAACAACCAAATCGCAACCTAGAAACAAGCTTCAAACTCTCGAATAAACCCTAAAATATCCAATAAGCTTATGAAATAAGCTAACCAATCACCAAAATAAGCTATAACAGCTATCCTAAACACGAAAGTACAACACTTTTACGAATCAAACCACAAACAAATCACGAACAATGATGTTTTCTTACTTTTTAATTCGAACCAAACAAAAAGAAAACAAATGATGAAACAACAACCACGAATCCAACCACTAATCAAACCATGGCTCTTGATACCGATTGTAATATATTCGAAATCAGAACACACACTTGATTCTTATGTATGGCCGAATCAAGAGGGAGAGTGGGAAAGAGATGGGAGTTCTAGTGAGAGAAAGTGAAAGAAAAATGAATATTAGATTAGAAGCTCCAACCCTCTCCCTTGGTGGAAGAGGGTATTTATACATCATACATAAACGGCCCATGTGGGTTATGGAACAGGCTGACAGTGGGTAAAGACCCGACCCGACTCCATGGTTGATACGATATCTAAACTATTACTATTAAGCCTACGAGCTAACTAATGCTAATAGATACTTGGGGTGACCGAGTCTTTCATATGAATATTTATATTCCTACACCCTCTACCATATCACATGTCGTTTGCATGCCTGTTCAAATTTTTTGAGCCCCACATCATTTTATTTTATGTTCAATCAAATTAAATATTCATTCATAAAATAAAAATAAAATAGGAAACTAAAAAAAATACAATACAAAACCAAAAACATGTTATGAAAAAAAGATACGAAAATTAAAAAGCATACGAAACTTAGAAAAATACAATACTAATTGGGTAATTTTGTTGTTGTTGATATTTCCTCATTATTTCATCTTTTTGCATTTCGATGAATAATGCTCGCTCCGGTGGCAAATTGGGGTCGGTTGACGTATTGAGAAACTTCAATTCCTCCATTTTCATTATGACATAGTCTTTCTTCCTCGCCGTCTCATACGCCGCTTGAGCGGATTCTCGTTTAAGTTGCACCTCATTTTGCATCATACCCCGCAAATTCCGATGGGTTACTTCTCACGGTGCTAGACGAGCTTTCTGATTTTGTTTTTTTAGGCACGTTGCTTGCCCGAGGGACGTGGTCATGGATAATCGCCAAATAGCTCGGCATGTCCGGTGAGATCAACCGAGTCGACGAGTTCGGGCGAATCCCACTTGTGGTGTTCTTTCAATACTGCCCAAGCCCCGTCTTGAGTAAACTTTTTATTTCCCGATTAGGACTCAACACAACATGCTTGCCTAGCACACCTCATAAGATCACCCTCGTTTTCTCCACTTTTACCCATATGTCTTAAACGTTTATAGATAGCGTTGAACCTTTGATAATTAGGGTTCAAAGTTGCCCACTTTTCTGTCAACATATCTGATGAAATCACAAGTATTCATATTATAATGCCAAAATACCCCCACTTTAGCTTAATATAATAACAAGTTTAAGGTTTTAATAGCAAATATTACGTCTATTTGTTATTTTATTGTTTAGGTATCTTCGAGAATTAATGGAGCATATGAGGAGCAAAAGTGGTGATTCTTGAAAAGATTAGAAGATATTTGTGACGATTAAAGAGAAGCTTGAGATAAAGTTCAATATCCTTGGTACGTTTGTGATGAGATGCTTCGTTGAACTTCACAAGAACCCTTTTCCAAATGATGCGTCCTTTTGGTCATTTCCGACTTAGGCATCCTCAGAAACGGCAACATAACACGAGGCTAATAAAGTTTCCTCCGCCTCTGACCAACGAGAATGAGCTCGTACGGTTTCGGCTTCGGATTCATCGCCGAGTACGTCGATTGTGTTACATTTTGCAGGTCATTTTTTCTTCCGCCTTTGGGCGACGAGGGCTTGGTTGGTTGCGGCATCGATTTTTTTTGTTGTGTTTTTTGCGGTGGATTTTGTTGAAGATTTTGAAAGTGTTGGTTAAGCATTTGATTTTGGTATTCTTTATATAGTTTTTCGGGGGTAAGCATACCCGACATAGAGAATTGGGTACCAAAAGGAGGATATTGAGAAGATGTCGAATATCCAGACGAAGGTGTCGTAGGGTTAGACGAGGATGATTATTGTGACATATTGAGTATATTTTGGAAAAATTGATCGAAAGGGTTTTGAGACATTTTTTTGGTAAGTGGAAATGAAAGTAAATATGTTAAGTGTGTAAAGATGATGTTGGAAAAGTAAATATTGTGTGTAAAAATGATTGGGTTTAACGATTGACTGTATTGTTCTGATGGTAATTATTCTTGTTTGTTGATATAAATAATTGACTAAAAACATTATTCATATCTTTCGATATCTCTAAGTTTTGATAATCACAAAACGAAAACTCATCAAACCAAAGGTTATGACGTAAACAAGTATTCAGTAGTAAATACTCACTTTCACCATTTAATCACTTAAGATATGAATAAACAAAGTGATTAATGTATTATAAGATCAAAGGAAATATTGTCTTAAGACATAACATTTTATAAAATGATTTTAACATTTTATATATATTTGTAAATCATTTTTGGAATAGCCTTATAAAACCACAAAAATGTGATTTCAAATTTCTAACCAAAAAGGGCAAATTTTATCCAGAAAAACGTTTCAAACGTTCAGGAGGGCGGCCCCCTTAATTTTACTAGGCGGCCCCCTTAATCATTAAGGGGACCGGCCTATAATTAAGGGGACCGGCACGCTCCCGAACAGTATTTTCTGACCCTATAAATATTGGATCATTCCACATATTTTTCTCACCTTTTTGCACCAGAAACTTTCTGATCTAAACATCCATTTCCTTTCTCTAAAAATCCTTTGATCTTATATACTTTGATCTTTGTTTCAAAGTGATTCAAGCCTCAACATCCAAAGTGCAAAGAGAAGAATACTTCTATTAGAAGTATTACAACTTAGTATCATCTTGCTATCTAAGTTGCTTGTTTATATTTTCTTGTAAATCTTTCATTCTTTGGTGAATAAGGTGTATGTATTCGTTAGCTAGATTTAGTTGAAGAATCTAGAATTGTTGTAAGTGTAAAGTGGAACTTGAAGTGAAGAAGAAGGGTTAGATAGTATTGGTGATAGGAGATTGTAGCAATAGGGACTTGTTGTGAAGATATTGAGGGTTCCAAGTGAAGAAGACTAGAAGACATTAGTAGATTGAAGTTGTGAAGACTTTAGTGGCTTGAAGGTGTGAAGACATTAGTGGCTTGAAGGTGTCAAGACATTAGTGGCTTAAAGGTGTTAAGACATTAGTGACTTGAAGGTGTCAAGACATTAGTGCCTTGAAGGTGTGAAGATTGACAAGGTGTGAAGACGGTGTGAAGTCTTGAAGAAGGTGTGAAGATCACGTGGTGTGATATTTGGTGTGAGATTGGTTCTAGCTACGATTAGAACTCGACATCTTGCTTTGTGTCGTTAATTGGTGTAAGCTATTGGTGTGTACGGTTTTCTCCGCCATAAGGGAGGTTATTGACTTAGTGAAGAAAACTCTCGAGTTCGGTGCTCGGGGAGTGGAGTAGGGCAAGGAAGGTGTCCTTGTAGCCGAACCACTATAAATCCTTTGTCTCTCGGTTTGATCTTTCCATCTCTCACTCTTTGCTTGCTTACTTACTAGCTTTTCATATATTGTTAATATTGTGTGTTGTGCATATATTGATTTCACATAAAGAGCAAACTAGGTTCCATTTAAAACATTAATTATACTTTAGTAAAATATAAGTATAAACAATTACTAAGACACATATATCTATATTAGTACAAACTTGTAATTAAGTGAGATATATGAAATTATAATTTCTATTCAACACTTTAAATAAGTAGTGTATATATGATATATGTGAATTAGTTTGTATCTATACTCTAGCTTCAAAGGTTTTTACAATTACCATCAATTCTTTGAAAAGCAAGTTCTTATTAAACGAAAAAAACGCAAAACTATTCAACCCCCCCCCCCCCCCTTCTAGTTTTCCACATTGTTTTTTGTACGTCTTGGTTAAAATCATGTTTTTTTTAATGCAACTAGAATTCTGATAATCAAATATTAATTTTTAAAAAACTAGTCATTATTAGCCATTGTATTTTTTTTATTAAACTAGATGTTATAGACTGTTGTAATTAATTTTGATTTTCAACACTTTTCAATTTATATAAATGCCAAACATTTTAATACTGCATAACACAAAATCTTCTTTTTCTTCACATACAATCTTCACTTCGAAAAATGAGTGATTCATCTGATGGTGACTTGGATTATTACTTAGTACTTGTAAGGGCTCATAACTTTTAAATGTAAGTTGTTTACAAATGTTATTCATGTATTTAGTGATGCAATATTTTCATGTTGATTTCTCATCTTTTAAAAAGAAACGATAATTAAAATAACATAGTCACAATTTTGAAAGAAGAATGCATGTCATAATTTTTTAGTGTTATTTAATGTGTGCTATTAAATCTATATGATTTCATTGTGATTTTTCACTGTGATGCTAATGTGCATAAATTTTATTCACAGAGTTCATGTGATGACACCTTCTCTTTTGTTATGTTTTTGTTAAATATATTAGTATATACTTATTAACAATAAAGAATATTCAGTATTTTATAACGAAAGACTGTATTATTCTGATGGTGATTATTCTTGTTTTTTGTACGTCTTGTTTAAAATCACGTGTGTCTTGAAGTTTTTATTATTTTCCTTTTCTTAATGCAATGGTAGGATTTTAATAATCAAATTTTAATTTTTTAAAAACTAGCCATTATTAGCAGTTGTATTTTTGTTTAAACTAACCGTTACAGACTGTTGTAATTAATTTGATTTTAAACACCTTTTCAATTTATATTGCCAAACATTTAATACTTCATGACACATAATCTTCTTCTACTTCACATACAATCTTCAGTTCGAAAAATTAAGTATTTCACCATACAATAATTTTAATTGCTACCAATTACTTGCAAGGGCTCATGATTTTAGATGTATATTGTTTTCAAATGTTATTTGTGTAGTATGTGATGTAAAGTTTCATGTTGATTCAATATTTTTAAGAAAATGAAAAATGAAATTTAACCCATGTCAAAAAGTACAGGTCGCGTTATTTCTATGTGATTTTATTTGTGGTAACATTGGTTTATAATTTTAATGTGATTTTCCATGTGATGCTAATGTGTTAATTCTTTTCACATAGTTCATGTGATGACACCTTCTCCTTTTATTATATTTTTGTTAGAATTATCTATATTCATCTATTACTAGTACATTCTAAAATAAAAGTTTTGAGATGATATCATCAATCCAATGGGTAACAATCACTCCAATAGTTTTACTACCTCCGTCCCAATTGATTTGTCCAGTTTTGACTTTTCGAGTCTTTCTTTGTCAACTTTGACTGTAAATATTTTTATTTGTGTTATATAACACATGATGAAAATTATACGAATTAAAAATACACTTAAAACTCAATCTATTCATATATTTTTCATCAAATATTAAATAACACAAACATACATATTTAAGGTCAAAGTTGACAAAGAAAGACTTTGAAAATAAAAAGTGGACAAATAAATTGGGACGGAGGGAGTAATATATAATTGCTTAAAAGTCAAGATTGCTTACACAACAAGTAAGAAAACATGTTTGTCAAGGCTGAAACTGCAAATACGACAAAGACAAAGGCCCAACAATCCAATCCAACCAAATACATAAGGTGACATACCGCGTACAACCCTTCCTAGATTCAACCCCTATAAGCAACACTGACGTGTATAATCTAAGATTCGACTTCACTAACGTAACAACCGTGGTTTTAGCAGGTCAGTTTGACTGATAGTCCTGACTCGGTTGACGTTTGTTTGGTGTGTCTTAGGTGTTTGAAGTGATATAGGTGAGTTTTAACACTAAATCCCTTTGCGTAAATGGTTGTTATTGTGACTTGGAAAGTATGGAAATTGAGAAAGTTCATGTTGATCGCCTTTGTGGTGTAGAAATGACTTGTGAAGTTTTGGTGTTTTTGTGTTTTTGCGTAACGAGTCTTCGTTCATGTATTTGAGCGTTAATAAGTTACGTGGGATTTGTTTTTGTGAGTTATACTTCAAAAGAGTGTGGAAATCTATTTTTGGAAACTTTGTTGTGAAAATAATAATTTTCCGAGTCACCGTAAAAACTAAGGTTTATCGCGTAAGACGTTAGGTTTTGTTATTGGAGTTTATAAAATATAAAAAGTATAAGGTTTTGAGTGTAGTAATTAAATTTAAATAAAAAATATATATGTTTTATAAAATTCGTCCCAAAGGAGTGTTTTAGGAGAAAAAGGAAACCCAATTGTAGCCCAGTTACAATTTTAAGCTAAGGAATCCTAGTCCAACCCAAACAAGCCCAACCCCAACCCAAATCACCATACCAAACGACCCATAACCCTTTTTCCTGCATATTTTGGTCGACCACAAGGAGAAAAGAAGGAGAAAAAAATTAAGGTTTGTAATTTGAAAGCAGTAATCAAGAATCAAGATAAAATCTTTAAACCCTATGCTCAATTAATTGATTATAATGGATCTAGGGTTTGTAAGTTTCTGTAAATTAATTAATTAAAACATGTTGTGATCAATTAATGATTGTATTATGATGATTGGTTAAGAGAATTGAGTGTAAAACGCGTTAGTTTATGCGTTAGGGTTTGGACAGAAAACTAGTGCTGTAAAGATGTGAGTGTATTTAACTGATGGTGAGGAGTTAGGTCACAATTTTTTTTGTCTAAATTGAAGTTTAATGAAAGAGCTTTCCAAAAATTCCGGCCACGATTGATTTCAAGGTCAGGAAGTTAGTCTTTTGATTTTTCTTTGATAAGGTGTCAAAGCTGTTAAACCGGGACAGAATTTGGGTAAAAGTTTGATAGTGATTTGTGGGTGAAAAAGTGATATTAAGGTTAGCCCTTCTGGAAAAGTTGAGTTTTAGGTTATCTTACACTACCACGAAAAGGATTCGCGATAGAAAGTTGTAGAAGTATTTTATTTTAATCAAAACTTTTTGGTGTGCGTTCAGATCCGAATTTGGATAATTGACAAGGTTGATTTTCTTATGGGTATTTGTGTGTGTTATTAGACCGTGGCCTTCTGGGATTAGCTTTTATGCTTATGAGAGACCATGGTGAATTTTTGGTGTGAGTTGTTAAGCTTTAATTGTTATTATTTCATGTGGGGCGAATGTACCCTAAAATTCTGCGTTTTCTGATTTTAATAGTGAAAGGGATTTAGTGAGTATTAGGTTGTGGTGATGATTAGTATGGGGTCTAGGAGATCCATGGTGGATCATATGAACCTTAGACATCCATCATATGCGTATTACATGGGTTATAGATTTTAGCTTGGCCATGTGTAACGTGGACTTATTTTGTGTGATATAGATTTGTGATTTGTGTTTGTGGAAGCTGCAAAGTTTGAGGTGAGTTCATAGTCCCACTTTTTACTTTGTTTTAAACTTGGGATGGGAATGATTCTTGTGATAATTGTTTTTAGTTACTGTGATTATGTGTGGTTTAAAAAGCTTGGACTTATAATGTTATTGTATAAATGCTATATGTGATGATAATGTTATGTGGATTGGATAATGTGATGATAATGCTGTGTGGTCCAATTGGGGGGGGGGGGGGGAGTATCCAATTGGAGAGTAATAACTGCTACTCGATATAATGTTGTGTGGTTTAAATGGGATTCAATTGGGAGGATACTTATCCTGTTGCTCGCAGAGCTAATTGATGCCAAGATTGTGTGGATATATACGTGATTCAATTGGGAGGATGCTTATCCTGTTACTCGCGCATGCGACCTAATTGATGCCAATATTGGAGCGGGGGACACGTTCCGTCCTGATGGTTGCCTTATGTGTGTTGGTTGCCTTGCGAATACATGTAGCTTATATGATAACTATACTTATTTGTCCAGCTATGTTTTATAATCACAGTGAACTGGTTGCCTTGAGAGTGTATGTGTGTCTTAAACCTATGAATCTCACCAACATTATGTTGACGTTTTAAGCATCATTTTCATGTGAGATTTCTAAGGATAAGATAGAAGGATGTGATTAGACGAGACCTTAGTTGCATTGGAAGTGGTTTATCATCTATGTTTGGACTTATGTATTGTTTCGGATTTTGTTTTGGTTATTTTAATTGTGGGTATTGTTATAACACTTTGTGTTTGTACTTTACTCTATTTATGTGCATGTAGTTGTTCTCTATATAGACACCAGGTGTTGTGATGATATCTATGAAGTTACACCCTCGCGTTTCCGCCTTGGCGAGGTGTGACACTAATCCCATCCTAGATGTGATACAACCCCAACCCCCTTTTTTTAATCGCCTTGTTCTTTTACACATTCTTCTCACAAGTTCAATTTCCCCCAATTTCAATCGTCAAATCAATTACTGTTTTTCATATAAAAAAAAAATCAAATTCTTATATAAAAAAAAAACTCAATTCACGCATTCTTTTTCAAATTAATTCTCTCAATTGAATCAATTGTTAACCTTGAATACTTACTTTCAAATTTAGGGCTCAAAAATATCTATGTCAGATGGTACATCTTAGGGTGAGTTTGGTATGCTGCGAGGAATGACAATGGGTATGAGTTTGATAGTAGTGGTGGGTCCCTCAACTATGAAAGATCCATTTCCCCCTCAAGAGTTGTATATGGAGTATGGAATATATTAGACTTTCATAGTCATAGTTGTGGGCACAGATATTCTAAACAAACACAAACTATCACTTTCATAGTGATAGTTTGATTCCCTTAGGAGGAAACCAAACGCACCCTTAATCGTTAGGGAATAGTGGTACTATGCGTTCAGCATAGCCTAATGAGTTCCGTTAGGCCAAGTGTGGCATGGGATTCTAGTCGGGCCGTTATCACGTGTTTATTGATGGGACTTGGTAATGGCTTGATTCGTGCGTATATTTAGTGGGTTTGATTCACTAATATTGATAAGCTATCAAACACAAAGAATGAGTGTATGCATGTTGATTACGTATAACATATATAAACACTCCGTGATATTAAATACTAAAAGCTTCGTAAACGTACAAGTTATAAATTTCAAGCTGAAGCACATGCTATTGAGTGTATGCACGAGATTAATTATAACACATGTAAACTCTTATATTAAAATTAAAAAAAAAAAAAAAAAAAAAAAAAAAAAAAAAAATCTACTCAAACAATAACATTAAAAACAAATTTTGATTATGCTTTCAAACCTAAACAAATATGATCAAATAATATTATTAGTTGCAGTTATTGTCCAAACCCTATGTATACACGAGCATTAAAACAACCCTATGTATACACGAGCATTAAAACTAGTATTAGTTGTACTTATTAGCAAATTTGATTTTCTTTAAGTAGTCAATTATTTTGTGATCTCAAAGATATGGACAGATAGATACATAAATATTTATTAAATCAAATACTATATTTGAAAACAAACTAAATACACATTTATTGTTCATCTACAGTGCATTTATTGGCTCAACTGAGATTCTAAATCTTGGAGTCATGATTATTTTGTTGATATAGCTCAAATAAGATCAAATACCCACTTTTTGAATTTCAGTTTACTACTATCTACGGTTGATTTTATGTGCTTATACGAGAATGTTATTTTAAGGACAATTATTTTACTTTATATTGAAATTAAATTTTAGTTACTCATTATAAAAGAATAAATAAATATTTTAACTAAAACGCACATGTGATATCTCTTTTTTTCCCTTCAAAATTACATATCTCGAGAATCGGTAGATTGCTAACCTACATAAAATTACACAATCATAACGAGGATTTAAATTGTTTTTCAATAGAGCGACATTTTCATATACTTTTGACAAACTTTTTTTGTTTTAGTTGTCGTCGGTACAATATTTTGTTTGATATATCACATGTGATATAATACTAATCTTTAAGTTCGAACACCCAACATGTTGTCGTAAAATGAGAATAAATATTTGTGTAGAACTTTAATAGATTAATTGTTTTTGACATTGAAAAATACACATCCTTATTTTTCCAACCATATATCACATATAGTTTTTGAACATCCAAATCAATACAATTTATTCGTAAAAGTTGAAGAAAATAGAAGGTATTTTTTTTTTTTTTTTTTTTTTTTTTTTTTTTTTTTTTTTTTGTCAAACTCGTTTGATGTATCACATGCGATATAACACTAATATGTAAGTTTGAACACTCAATATGTTGTTGTAAAATGAACATAAGTATTGTATATAACTCCAAAAGATTCATTATTTTTGCATTGAAAAATATACATCCTTATCTTTCAAACCATATATCATACATAATATTAAACCTCTAAATCAATACATTTTACTCATATAAGTTGTATAAAATAGGAAAAAAGTTATATTCAAACTTATTTGATATATCACATGTGATATAATACTAATCTGTAAGTTTGAACTTGATGCGTGGGAATCGCACCTTGCTTTACCTCTCGAGGGATCTCGCGAGGCTTACAACCCCCACCAGGCAGTGTACCTGATCGTTGTAGTATAGTATAGTGACAAGTACCGGGGGATTGATCGTTCAGCTTAGGAATAGTGTCGCTAGGATTAGAAAACCTAATTAATAGTTCTAGAGATGAAAGATGATTATTTTTGTGTTTTTATATTTTATGAAAGCAATTAAAATCTCGGGTTTTGAAGGAGTGGGCGGAATTAGTTGCTAATCAACTAACCCAAAAATTACTTTATAACTAATTAATTAATGAAAATGAAATTAAACTGATATTAAACTAAGGTTGTGAGCAGTGGTTGGAGAAATTGTGTTTACTTAGACTTCATTACTCCCTAGATATCTTTTACATGTTAATTACTTGTTACACTTGTATGAATGACGGGTTGTATTCCTTAATACCATTCGTGGAGTGGCATACATAACTCCCCAACTCTATGAGCTCTTATCTCCTCCTACACCATGACCCAGCACAACTATAGGGATTGTAAACAGTGGCTCATGCATTAAATACAACCAATAAAGACCTAGTACGCCTCGGTTCATGTTTCTTAAGACGTTCAAGCATGTTACCATTTGGAGATCTGCCAGTTTTCTTAAGCCTAACATATAATATCATTCATTCAAAACAAGAATAGACAAGTAATCAACACATAATCAACATCTAGGTTTCATTAGATCTAAGCAAACACAAAGGAAATTTAGCCTAGCATAGTAGAATTAAGATAAGAACAAAAGATAGACAACCAACACATAGACATATTGATTGAATTAAGAGTATACTTATCTCAATTACAATGCAAGGTCTCAAGGGTTTGGAACCCTTGAAAAACCTGTAAAAGAGGCACCAAAATCGTCTTTAGGGTTTCACCAAAACTTCTCCCTTTTTAATGAAAAAACTAGAAAACTATATATAGGAAAATCGTCCTGACGGCGTCAAGAGTAAAATCTGACGCCGTCAACTCACCGCCATATACTTCCTCGGACGCCCTAGATCCAATCGTGACGGCCTATGTGACGCCGTCACCACCCTCGGTAAATTAATCTTGGTCATTTTGACGCCGTCATATCTTCGTCTGACGCCTTCACAACCTTCGGTAAAATATTCATCCTTTCTGACGCCGTCAAGAGTAAATCCTTGACGCCGTCACCTTGTAATTCCAGCTTGGATTTGGTACTTTGTTGTTTTCTTCACTTTATGCTCCAAAAACGTCCAAAATAGCCTCTTTTCCAGAATTCACTCTCCAAACACCTAAAATCACAAAAGGAACGATTTAGGGCAATATTTGATCAAATAAATTCGGATTCGGGCTTAAATGACCCCCTAAAAACGGATCATTTTTCGCCTCATCATATACCCTTACACTTGAGATTTGCTTGTCCTCAAGCAAATGAGCTTTTATTCTACTCAAAAGACAAGTTAGGGGTCATTTAACACTAATATAAAAGTAATTACAACAAATAATCGTTCCACTAAAGACCAATAGACAAGCACGGAGGTCATACACAAGCACCTCACAAATAGTGTTTAGATACTCACATATCTCGGGTGTAATAAAGTAATATAACATTATGGAAATGGAAGATATCTCTCACTACCTGTCATAGCAAAATAGATTACCATAGGCTTGGGAAAGGATCAAACCTCCACCACATGGCGTAAGCACCTAGGATAAACTATCAAAGAGGTCTTTTTAAAGGGTTATAACGTTAGGTGTAGGGATATGAATTACACGGTTTTGTTGGATAAAGGGGATTTTACTGGTGGCGAGTTAACAATCTTAGTTAATTACATGTACAAGATGGCGTTGCTAAGCCAAGACTAGACTCGACTTAAGCTAATAAATGAAAAATAACTAAAAACATAAAATGAACATAGAATGAAAACGGGATGGTAGTCCGTATGTTTTTTCTCTCTTTCTTTTCTATATTATTTTATTTTTTTTTTTTCTATTTTTTTTTTCTTTTTCTTGATTTTTTCGATTTTTTTTTTTTTTTTTTTTTTTTTTTTTTTTTTTTTCATACACTCTTACCCTACCATCCAAAATAATACATCATAGGGGTTTGAGCATTCCCCTTACACTTGAATCTTTACATACTTTACATTAAACTATTCTAATGACTCGAATTAAGAAAATCAAAACACTTGGAGCACTTTTAAGATTAACGTACATATGGGGGTAATAAGTGTTGTTCTTCCCCATTACTCCATAAAATAAGTACTTACCCATGAGTCCCAATCGTCCCAAAACAATATGTACAAGGATATGACTCGACTTAGCAACCATGTAATCAATTAGAAAGTTAACTTAGGGTTTAACAAATAACAATAATGCACTAAAAATGAGCGCATACACGGAAGGCTAAGGCGATTTGGGTGTACATTTAAGTGGGGTGTAACAAATTCTTCCTTTAAGTAAAATGCTTAAAGTTAGAAACGAAAAGATAGGCTCGGAGGGGTGTACTAGGGGTATCGTGTACTAAAAATGAGTACAACGCTAAGGGTGTGGGAAAAATTAGTTGACTTAACTAGCCAAGTAATATGACTTAAATGGTCAAGTAATCGTAATACGGGTTTAACACAAGGGTGATCCTAATGCCTCTTATCATGTAGTAAATCCTACCACACGAATGTAGTCTCACTAGCGGTCTCGGGATGCATCACTAACGCAAGTTCTAGAATCTAAATGCTACCGGTACACTCATAAGCACCAATAATAAATGCTTTTCCTATCAAAACTAAAGGCGAACCTCACATTTTTGGGTGGAAAATTTTTCTGAATATACGGTTATGTGCTAGTCATACAACCTCCTATCCATGAGACACTTGCTATGGCTAAAGTTTCACTCCTAAATGTTGTAAAAAATTTTAAATTTGGCGCTAAAATTGCACTAACAAGTATTTCTCATAGTTTTATTACTCATCTACTATCAAACAAAACAAACTCAAGCGAAAGTGCATATGTAAGGTATCATCTTTTTACCCTCCCCTTACACTTAAGATGAACATTGTCCCCAATGTTCAAGTAAAGAATGTAAAAGTTAAAAGTAAAGAGAATGAATTCAAATACTCCCCTGATTCGCTCAGTATGGATTTTAGGTTGGCCAGGTTAAATCTTCCTCCAAGAAAACGAACAATCAAAGCTTCCCTTCCAGAATATAAATCATCTTCTTGTCTCAAATAACCTGTAAATCCTGACAAAAGTAGACAAGGCAACCTCGCGTAAAATCGGCGGCATCCTATATAAGTTACTAAATCCTAGAAAACAAAATAAGATATAATGCTTGTGGAATGAAGTTTGCAGATTTCCTGGAGATTATAAAACTTAATAATTCACAAAAACTTATAAGACTCCGTTAGAAAAACAAAATCGGTAAAATTTCCAGATTTTTGACTCCTGACGCCGTCAAGAGCAATTGCCTGACGCCGTCAGAATGAACCTGTAGAAATCTTTATGTTAAGTTTCTGGAAAAACTTTGTCCTACTTCCTGGAAAATCCTGCAAAACTACATTATGACTCAATACAAGCATTTGACTCTAACAATACGAATACACATGTTCATTAAATATTGTGGAGAATCATGATCGGTTGTTTCTTAAAAAAAAATATTTGGGGTTTCCCCTTACACTTATCTTTTGCAAAAATACCTTTAGATTGAAGTTAAGACTAGGCTAAACAACATAATAAAGTATTTCCACATTTTAATTGAGAAACATGATCAACCAACAATAAAAATAAAGCATGCATACGGAAGCAAATAATAATCAAACAATTAAAAATCACACAAAACATGGGTTGCCTCCCAAGAAGCGCTTTTCTTTATTTACGAGTCTTGTAGCTAGACTCAAAGTTGTGGGTTACTACGTGATTCGGGTGAGTTCCTCATTGAGGACATCTTTGGGATCGAACTTAGGTTTCAACTCTCTATCGGTTTCCTTAGTATGGTACGACCTCTCGAACATCTCTCCATCCGGATCATATAAAGTCATTCTCATGTGCCATGATCCGTCTCCTTCTTTAGGTGGCTTGTCCCACCTCCATTCATACTTATCTCCATCTCTTTTCCATTTATTCAACTCTATATTAATAGGCATTACGCTTAAGAACTCAATCATTTTTCTAAAGACTAAGGGGTCCTCAAAGGGATCTAGCTCCTCATCTCTAGCTATGAGTTGTTCAACCGAATGTGTTCTCTCAACGAAATCCTTTTCTAGATAAAATGGGCATTGAGGTCCTATGAAGTTCCTTTCTATCCAAGGTCCATATCTAGATGGTCTCCTATTCATCTCTACCCAATGCGGTGTTGGTTCATCATCACAATCATAACTATGCTTCTTAACATTATACACCGACCAAGTATCGCCTTCACCTACCGCTATCTTAGATTCCTTGCAATCTATCATGGCACTAGCGGTTGCTAAAAATCCTCTTCCAACTAATAATGGGCATGTAGTGTCACTAACCATGTCTAGGACGTGAAAATCCGCTAATATAGTCAACTTTCCTACGTGAACAACTACATCCTTAATCATCCCAACCGGGTGAGCTATACTCCCATCCGCTAGCCCTATCAATACCTCCGTTTCATCTAACTTTCCTAGCTTAAGAGTGGTGAATAAGGATAAGGGAATCAAGTTGAGGCTTGACCCTAAATCGGCTAATGTGTCGAAAGCTTCGGATCTTCCTATCTTACAAGGCAAAACAAATATACCCGGGTCATCAAGCTTTTTAGGTAACTTGTTTTGAACGAAAGCGGTCCCATTTTTGCCTAGCTTACACTTCTCATATTTTTCTAGGAGGGCGCTATAGTATGGAGCACGCGCTAAGACATCAATGACGGGGCGTTCAATGTGAAGTTCTTTGAATTCATCGTCAAGGTCTTGCGTAAGAGGTGTTTCAACAATACTTTTGACCGGTTCTATAGTGGGAGTTTTAGTTGATTGGTCCTTTTGGGGAACTTGGTTTTGCTTGAAACACTTGCTCGTTGATTTGACCGAATAATATTGTGGACACAAAGCGGGTGACGAAACGGATGATATGGAATTAACGGTTAGTTTCGGATTCTTGACTGTGTCACTTGGGAGTGCTCCCATTTCTCGGTCATTGAGAACTTTCAACAATGTGTCAATTCTATTGGTCATCTCATTTTGATTTTGTTTGAAATCGGCTTCAAACTTAGCTATGCGGGCTTCTTGAGATGCCATGAACTTTGACATCAATCCTTCAAGATTGTTGGTACTACCATAGTTGTTAGAAGGATTGTTGTTGAAGGTACGGTTGGATGGTGGACCTTTTGATTGGTAACGATTAGGTGGGTTGGATGAATTTGGTTGATTTTGTTTCCACCTAAGGTTTGGGTGATTTTTCCATGAGGGGTTATATGAATCACCGTATGTGTTTGGCTCGGGCTTGAAAGTGTACCACTTATCTCCCGCTTCGTCGGTACGCGTGGATGCGTAGTCCGCAAAAGCTGTTCCGGGGAGTTCCACACAATCACGAGTGTCATGGGGACCACTACATAATTCGCATGAAGAAGTGATTTTGTTCACTTGGCTTGAATGCTTCGGAGCTTCGTAAGATTTCATGAGAAACTTGACTTGGTCCTCAAGTTCCATGATCCTACGGTCGGGAGTGCTTGAATTATTCGAAGGCAAAGATATTGCCTTGACCGTTTTGTTCAAATCACGGGGATCATTCCAACTTTCGTTGTCATAGAGAGCAAGATCTTCTATGAGTTCCCATGATTGTTCCGCACTAAGATCACGTAGCTTACCACCGGCCGATTGGTCAATGGTTCGCCTCGTGGGGATATCGATATGGTCATAAAAAATTTGGACTTGGAGCCACAAATCTATGCCATGATGAGGGAATTTTTGGAGTAAGTCCTTGAAACGAGTCCATGCTTCATAAAGAGATTCATTTTGACGTTGTTGGAACATCAAGATGTCATTCCTAAGTTTAGTAGTTCTCCCCGGTGGGAAAAATTGAGCAAGGAAACGAGTGGTGAGATCATCCCATGTGGTGATGGATCCCGCGGGTAAATGCTCAAGCCATTGACTAGCTTGATCCCGTAGAGAGAATTGGAATAGGCGTAAACGGGTAGTCTCTCTAGTTTCAACACCTAGGTCTATGGAATCTACGATTTTGAGGAAGTCCTTAAGGTGTTGGTTTGGATCTTCGGAACGAAGTCCATGGAATACACATCCGCTTTGCACCAACCGGATGGTGTCGGATCGCAAGGGGGTCACATTGGCTCCGGTGAGCTCAATGGTGTTTCGGTAGCCTTGGTGGCTAGGTCGGGAATACTCTCCTAAGGTTCGGGGCCTAAGGGGTTCTAATGGTGGGTTTTGTTGTGGTGGGATGATGGGTTCAAAGATGTTACCACCTTCCATGATGTCGAATGGTAAAGAGTTACGAACAAAAGCACGAAGAAATAAGATAGACTAAAGAGGACCTAAAAATAAAAATAAAATCTTACTAGAAAGGAATCTAGCAAGTAGACCTAATAAAAAGAAATCCTAACCTAGACAATAACTATTCCCCGGCAGCGGCGCCAAAAACTTGATGCATGGGAATCGCACCTTGCTTTACCTCTCGAGGGATCTCGCGAGGCTTACAACCCCCACCAGGCAGTGTACCTGATCGTTGTAGTATAGTATAGTGACAAGTACCGGGGGATTGATCGTTCAGCTTAGGAATAGTGTCGCTAGGATTAGAAAACCTAATTAATAGTTCTAGAGATGAAAGATGATTATTTTTGTGTTTTTATATTTTATGAAAGCAATTAAAATCTCGGGTTTTGAAGGAGTGGGCGGAATTAGTTGCTAATCAACTAACCCAAAAATTACTTTATAACTAATTAATTAATGAAAATGAAATTAAACTGATATTAAACTAAGGTTGTGAGCAGTGGTTGGAGAAATTGTGTTTACTTAGACTTCATTACTCCCTAGATATCTTTTACATGTTAATTACTTGTTACACTTGTATGAATGACGGGTTGTATTCCTTAATACCATTCGTGGAGTGGCATACATAACTCCCCAACTCTATGAGCTCTTATCTCCTCCTACACCATGACCCAGCACAACTATAGGGATTGTAAACAGTGGCTCATGCATTAAATACAACCAATAAAGACCTAGTACGCCTCGGTTCATGTTTCTTAAGACGTTCAAGCATGTTACCATTTGGAGATCTGCCAGTTTTCTTAGGCCTAACATATAATATCATTCATTCAAAACAAGAATAGACAAGTAATCAACACATAATCAACATCTAGGTTTCATTAGATCTAAGCAAACACAAAGGAAATTTAGCCTAGCATAGTAGAATTAAGATAAGAACAAAAGATAGACAACCAACACATAGACATATTGATTGAATTAAGAGTATACTTATCTCAATTACAATGCAAGGTCTCAAGGGTTTGGAACCCTTGAAAAACCTGTAAAAGAGGCACCAAAATCGTCTTTAGGGTTTCACCAAAACTTCTCCCTTTTTAATGAAAAAACTAGAAAACTATATATAGGAAAATCGTCCTGACGGCGTCAAGAGTAAAATCTGACGCCGTCAACTCACCGCCATATACTTCCTCGGACGCCCTAGATCCAATCGTGACGGCCTATGTGACGCCGTCACCACCCTCGGTAAATTAATCTTGGTCATTTTGACGCCGTCATATCTTCGTCTGACGCCTTCACAACCTTCGGTAAAATATTCATCCTTTCTGACGCCGTCAAGAGTAAATCCTTGACGCCGTCACCTTGTAATTCCAGCTTGGATTTGGTACTTTGTTGTTTTCTTCACTTTATGCTCCAAAAACGTCCAAAATAGCCTCTTTTCCAGAATTCACTCTCCAAACACCTAAAATCACAAAAGGAACGATTTAGGGCAATATTTGATCAAATAAATTCGGATTCGGGCTTAAATGACCCCCTAAAAACGGATCATTTTTCGCCTCATCAGAACTCTTAACATGTTATCGTAAAATGAACATAAGTATTTGTATACAACTACAAAAGATTCAAGTTTTTTGTACCAAACAATAATATTTATGTCCATTTTATGAAAGCATGTTCATTCTTCGAATCTACAAATTAGTGTTATATCACATGTGATATATCAAGCGAATTTGAATATTAGAAAAACCCCAACTTCTGTGAATAAACTGTATTGCTTTGAAAATTCAAAAATTATGTGTGATATATGGCTTGAAAGTTAATTATATGTAGTTTTAAATGCAATAATTAGTAAATCGTTTGGAGTTCTACATAAATGTTTACGCTTAATTTACGACAGCATGTTGAGTGTTCGAATTTATAAATTAATGTTATATCATATGTGATATATCATGCAAACTCCCGTACCCAAAAACCCAAAGAAACACAAAAAATAAAATTAAAATTGTCAAAAGTATATGAAAGTGTCATTCTATTGAAATATAATTAAATGTGTTGTCGTAATCATGTAATTTGTTTCGCTTAACGATTAACGGTTTTTGAGATATATTATTTTCAATAGAGAATAGTGAAAGTGGATTTTAATTAAAAATGAGAGGGTATTAGTTGATGGAAGTGTATGTTTTATTTTAGTTAAAATTAGTGCCTATGGTTGTTCCTTAATCTCCATTTTTTAACGGTATCTCAAATAACTCACATAGTTTTGTTTTTTTTTTTTTTTTTTTTTTTTTTTTTTTTTTTTTTTCGACATTTTCTTCACACCTTATACCACATATCTCACAAATGCCTCGAAGCTTTAACCCACAACATATAGGTTTGTGGGCAACTCACATACTACTAGACCAAAGACCTTTGGTAACTCACTTAGTTTTTATATTATAATTTTTGTTTTGTTTTTTTGTTTTTTTAAAGAAAATAAATACTATCCATTTGCAACCAATTAAACTAATAATTTGGTATTTTACCTATAAAAATTTGTCATATTATCAAATTATCAATCATTTAATATGCATAATGCATAAGTAAAACTAACATTTTGTTGTATACATTTGATGTATCATAAAATGTAGTAAATTTTCTCATGTACACATATGGGATGGTGAGACTATATAAAAATTGAGTTTCATGCAATAAATGTAAGTTTTAATGATTATAAAATAATAATTTTAAAATATAATCATATAACAATTAAATGTAGTGCAATTATTAATGATTATAAATTAGTGACTATAATATACATATTATGTAAACATATCTTATATAAAGTTTATAATAAATGCAAGTTTTAACGATTATAAAATAATAATTTGAATGTACAATCATATAACAATTAAATGTAGTGCAAATACTAATTATTATAACTTAATGACTATAATATAAATATTTTGTAAACATATCTTATGTAAATTTTATATTTATATAAATATTGAGTTTCATGCAATAATGCAAGGTTTTATGATTATAAAATAATAATTTTAATATATAATCATATAACAATTAAATGTAGTGCAAGTATTAATTATTATAAATTAGTGACTATAGTATATGTATTTTGTAAAATTTATAATAGTATATAGCAATAAATTTATGTATTAGTTATACAATAATGATTTAAATATATATTTTATAACTATGTTTTATATATCTATATAACAATAAGAATTAAATGTAATTAAAAAAAGTTGGGTTCAAAATTAAGTTTTTTGATGTAGTAGATTCTTTTAAATAAATGTGTTTTGTTTTCAAGTAATCTTTTAGAAAATCATGTATAATAGAGTTTAAAGTAGATATAAATTGTTAAAGTTTAACTTTTAATTAAAAATTATCAAGATACGTGCATCACACGGGTATGCATAACTAGTTCAATAAAATTTGTAGTTAAGCCCTCTCAATATTAGAACATATCTTTAATGTTAATAATAATACAAAATAACCCCTAAACTCATTAAGTTTTAAAATTTAACATTCATTATATTTCAAAACTCCCTCTTAAGTTTAATAAAATTACAAAAGAGCCCCAAAATATTTATATTACAATTTTCTTATGTTTAGTAATACAACAAGTTAATCACTAAACTATATATTTTACTTCTTTATGTCAGTTTGTTATTGTTACCTCTTCTTTATTGAAAATACAAATTGTTGTTAAACTTAATAGTGTATCGAATGTTTTTGCACCCGCTACAACAAGCGAGGAAAAATATATGATTTTATACAAATTATAGTTGTTGTATAAACTATTGACATTATGTATAATCTATAAACATGATAATATAATAATATTAGTAGTAGTGATCGATAGATATAAAACAAGTATGCTTATCAACAATAAAGAATATTTAATATTTTATAATGAATGAAAATATTGTTTTGATCGTAATTGTTCTTGTTTTTTGTGCGCCGTGGTAATTATAATCACGTGTGTTTTCGAGTTTTTGTTATTTTTCTTTTCCTAATGTAACGGTAGGATTTTGATAATAATAATTATAATTCAGAAATATAGCCGTTACTAGCCATTGTAATTTTTTTTAAGACTAGCCGTTGTAACTTTTGTTAAGACTAGCCGTTATAAGCAGTTGTAATAAATTTTATTTTCAACACTTTCACTCCATATAAATGCGAAACATTTTAATACTCCATAACACATAATCTTCTTTTACCTTACATAAAATTTTCACTTCAAAAAATGAGTGATTCATCCGACACTGATTTTGATTACTACCGAGTGCTTGTTTGGGCTCATGATTTTAAGTGTAAGTTGTTTACAAATGTTATTTATGTATTTAATGATGTAATGTTTTTCATGTTGATTTATCATATTTTAAAAAGAAACGGAAAAAATAGCATAGTATCAGTTTTGGGAAAAGGTGCAGGTCACAGTTTCTCTTTGTGATTTTATGGATAAACATTGAGTATGTTATTGCAATGTGATTTTCACCGTGATACTAATGGTTTTTGTTTAACTTAATTTTTTTATTATTTTTTTTCACATAGTTCATGTGATGACACATTCTCTTTTTGTTATATTTATGCTAAATGTAAAAGTATGCTTATTAACAATAAATAGTATTTAATATTTTATAAAGAATGACTGTAATTATTCTTGTTTTTCATATGTCTTGGTTAAAATCACGTGTGTTTTGAAGCTTTTATCATTTTCCTTTTCTTAATGCAACGGTATATTTTAATAATCAAATTTAATTTTATAAAAACTAGCCGTTATTAGCCGTTGTATTTTTGTTTAAACTAGCCGTTATAAGCTGTTGTTGTCACACC
The DNA here is from genome assembly GCA_030686995.1 of Artemisia argyi. Taxonomy (NCBI): domain Eukaryota; kingdom Viridiplantae; phylum Streptophyta; class Magnoliopsida; order Asterales; family Asteraceae; genus Artemisia; species Artemisia argyi. Next base: position 167,566,785 of record CM060696.1, on the reverse strand, counting down.
CCCAAAATCGGGTCCAGCGAAAGCATACATGTAGCTGGGGTGTAACTCAATTGGTATTACAACACAAGTTCAAAAATGGTTTTCACTTCAATCATTTAGAATAAAATAGTTAAGTCAAAAATATTGTATTTACATTGTTAAAAGTAGTGCGGAAGTAGGCCCTTAAAATAGTTTAGAACGGTCCCCAAATGAATAAATCAGAGTCTTCTATGACCATGCCATGCCCTGCCAAAACCTCTTGTAGCGTGCCATTGCTTAAAACCTGAAAATACATGCTAAAGTGTCAACACAATGGTTGGTGAGTTCATAGAGTCTTGTGAAAAAGAATGTAATGCATATGTATGAAGATTTCCCAGCAAAGGCATCGTAAATCCACTCAGTCCCAAGTCCCGCCATAAGAGACTTGTAACCTGTGTATTTACAACCCACTGCCAAATATGATTTGGTTATATGAACAAAAGTAATACTTGTATCAAGATTCAAAGATAATTGTAGCAATACTGCTATATAAAGGTAAGAGTGATAATGTAGCCATGGCGATGTCGCCACAAAAATGAATCTGACCATAAGCAAAACGCATAAAATGAATATTGATTGCACTAAGTTCAAGGCACCGAAAAGGTTTTCTAGCTATATGTAGGAGGTTACGCTCCCAAGTAATGTAGGTAATCCCATACCTAGGAAATGTGGGTAATCAAACATACCCAAGTAATTGTAGGTAATCAAACATACCCAAGTAATTGTAGCTACCGGTCCTTAACTTAGGCAATCTTAGGCAATCGGTAAATAGTTTAAATTTATGCACTCATGTCCATGAGTAAATAGCAAGTAGGTAGCAAGTGAATAGTATTGTACTCGGAAAATCAAACAAGTATTTAGACAAAGCTGAAAATATTTGAGTAATTAACTATGTAAAGCGAGTAATGCGTTTTAGTAAAACGAGCATGTATTCTCCCCCAAAGAGTTTGCAAAACGATTAAAAGAGTAGGGGCTATGACTCACCTGATATGATGGTACCATGAACATGTAATGAGCTGAAAAACAAGGCGCGCACACTAGCCGCAACCTAATATGAATGATGAACGATCTACTTTAGATCATGAAATGATGTTATGAATGTCCATGCACATGTTTCCTATACCACTCTACTGTTTGAAAAATACTTGTTGTTATAAAAAATATACATTTTCCAAAACTTAGGAAAATATGGCTATTAGAAAAATAAAACTAGTTGCAATATATATACTTATATATATATCGTATGTACCAATGTTAGTGTTGAAATCCTCGGTTTGAAATCCTTGAAATAACGCCTTGTAGTGATAAAAATATACTTGTAATAACTAATACTTCGTTAGTTATAAAATTGGGTACTTGTTATTATTTCTAGCTTCTAAAGTTACTACGTAGTTTTAGTGTTAATATTAGTAAAAGCTGTCAAAATGAAATGAGTTTTGCCGATATTCAAACGTGAATATCTTTGTCGTTATAAGCCCGTTTTACTTGTTCTTTATATCCACGGTTACGTCTTAGTATGTAGTAATATATTTTGGAAAGCTAGACTCCTCCGGGTTACGTCTAAAGCCTCTTTTTGTCCGACGAAAAACGTCCAACAGCAACAATTTTCAGAAAAATAGTTTTCGTCAATAAACTTGCAAAAATCATATCTCCTTCGTTATAAACTCGTTTTAACCCGTTCTTTCGCCTACGGCTTCGTTTTTGAAAGTATTTTCTAAATCTTTGGTTGAAAAGTTCCCCTGAGTTACTGAGTTTTCTATATTTTCATTTTTGGGACAGTAGGTATAAATATATGTTCCAAAACCATTTCCAAGGTTCTAAACTAGTTTCTAACATCACCAAATCTCTTACAAACGCCTCAAAGCTAGTCTAATCTTACCATACACCTTCTTAGGGTGCCATGGGTTCCTAATCACTAGTAATCAAGTTAATTTAACAAAGGAACACCTAAATCACAATCTAGGGTTTGTATGTTCAAAAAGTATACAAAAATAAAGTGGTATAACTAGTTTGTGCATGAAATTAGGCATGAATACCATGAGATACATATGTTAATTAGATGAAAACATGAAAATAAATTTGATAACTCACTTTGAAATAATAGGTGGTGAGATGATGAGAAACCTTGGATTACTTGTGTTTTTGTGTTATGATTCTTGATTAGGATGATGAAATGAACAACTTTGATGCTTTGTACTTTGGAAAATCATCCCTTGATCATGGTGTATGAATTTGGGTCGTGGGTTTGAGTGAGGAAGAAGAGAAAACAAATTTTTCTTGTGTTTTGATTTGTAAAATAAGTTAAATGTGTAGTTTTAGGTGTTTTTGTACAAAATATCTAATTTCAATGGCATTATGGTAAATAAGTGGTGAAGTTCAAGTAACATGGGGAGGGGGGGCTGTACATGTGTAAAAATGAATGAGTATGTAGAAAGCTTGGTGTTATCTGGTTCACGGAGTCGGTTTTGGTTCCGTTAATCGCAAACCGTAAAGTTTTAAACCGCGCAACGTAAATTCGGGTATCGTAAAAATATGAAACTTGAAAGAATGACTAAACTTGTCAAAATACTCCATAATAAAATATAAAATGAATGGTAAGTTCCATCGGGTTGCATAAACGCTGCTAAAACTGGAAACGCAGGTTAAAAACGCGTAATTCGCGTAAAACGCTGAACTGGAAAACGTAAAATTCCAAAACTTTTAGAATTGTCGTAAAATGAAAGAAAATCATATTTTTATTGTTTATAATGATTTATAGACATATCGGGATGCCGGAAGGACGTTTAAACCTGAATGTAAATCTCGGACACGGCTTCGTGATTTTTGCAGAAATGATCCGACGAGCGCCAAACTCTCGAATTTCCGTTAAAATAGTTTAACTTACGAGAATATGAAATAAAAATTTTGGACATGAATAGTGTATTTGTGAATAGTAAAAGTGAATAGTAACTTTCCGAGATAAAAATTGGAATTTCGTCGTTTGAAACAGGACATGAAATTACGAGTTGTGACATTCTTCCCCTCTAAAAGGAACTTCGTCCCGAAGTTCAGTTTGTGTTGGTTTCTAGAGTGGTATTGGTGAAAAGATGATGATATTTATCGTGTAAACTTCTGAGCTCTAATGGGAGCTCAAGTCTGACGGCCACTAGGCCTACTCTGTCTGAAATATTACATGGTCCAGTGTATATCTCGGGTTTAACTTTCCAAGTTTTCTGAATGGTATCATGCCTTTCCTAGGCAGAACTTTCTATATAACTCTGCTTACCAACTTGAAGTTTTAATGGTTTACAACTCTATCGAACTTGTAACTGATTATTGATTTGTAGGAAGTTCCTGGTTATATCATGAATACTTACTGGACTAGTGAGTTGGGCTTTTCCGAATTTCGATCCGTCAATGAATGTTGGCACTTTGACCATAGAGTGCCTCAAATGGTGTAGTCTCTACGCTCACGCGATAACTATAGTTGCAACTGAATTTGATTTATGGTAATTGGTTAGTCCAACCATTTCTTGAGTCAATCACTCATGCTCTGAGCATATCTCCATATGTTTGAATCGTTCTCTAATTCTGACCATTGGTTTGCAGATAATAGGTGGTGTGGTTCCAAAGAAATCTTAATGTAATAGCTAGGTGTTTGAGGTGAATTAAATTCCTCTATTAGAAATAATTGAAATGGGTATCATGAATCTTGTAGAAAACTTACAAGGTTAAGTCCGTCAAAGGGGTGTTGTTGAAAATAATAGATTAGGATAAAGTGGTGATCCTCCGCAGGATGTCATGAATCGAGTCTCTCTCCACCTAGGATGCTTAGTCTCCATTACTAAGATTTTCCCCAAGTTCTATGTCGTCAAATCACAAAATCCTAAATGTATAAGTGATGTAATATAGTGATTGATTTTTCAAAGTTTGTTTTGAGATTGTGTTTTGTTCATAAACCTTTCCCGAATAAATGAATCTACAAGTTTAAGCAAACGGTTCTCCAAGTAACATTTTTCTTAATGTTTCAAAATTTAATAGTTATGCAAGATAGGACAGTTTTCAATATAAGGTGGATAATATGGTTTACCAAAGATCGATGTTTAAAATTTCCTAACAATTCAATGGTTTTGTAAAGGATTAACCAAAAGGAATTTGTTTATCAAAATAAGTGCCTCAGAAAAGTATTTCTTACAAGATATATGTTTTGTATAACTGTAGTTTGGAGAAAAATCAATTTAAAAGTGAAAGTATTAAGAGGATAAAATAGTCAGGTATGTATGTCTGCACAAAGGCATAGGTGTCTAACATGTTTGGATAAAGTCTATTGGTGAGGACATGTTCAATCTATAGTCTCGGTTAAGAGGTTGGATTTATCTCTATGGTGTTGTTTAGTGAGCACTCGTATAGAAAATAATCCTGTAATTCAGTCAAGCCAATACTTTCTAGATGATAGAATTTTTGGTGATCAGGCCAATGATAGTGGTTCGAATATTTTTGTGATATCCTGAGATTTCTGTTAAGTTTTGAATGGTCTTAATGTACCGAGGGATCCTCCTTATAGATGGTATGGAAAGTCTTTCTTAGGGAGGTCATTGATAATATCCACTTATCAATACAGGGAGTAGTGTGCGATGAGTGGCATAGGAGACTATATAGTGTCAGCTAATTCCTTATATATATGGGGATGGGGAAAGGAAATGATAGTGATGGTGAGAAGGGAAGAGACTGTGACAACTATGACAAAACGAGATCGTGATAAAAGAAAATACTGTGATGCAAGTGTATTGTGCATAGACGTAAATGTTCATGAAATTAAATGACCAGTTGACGTGCTTCCAAGCGGCGGTTCACAAAGTGATGAAAAGTATGAAAGTTCTAACAACGAGGGTATACACACACACACATGAATGAAACATTTGGAAAATGAGTTGAGAATTTATTCCAGACAGAATTTTATTATAACCATTCTCAGTGTTGCAAAATTCATTTCTGAGTCAGACATAGGTGGTCAGCCTATATCTCACTATCCCGGGTTGAATATAGATGACCAGTCTATATTCCACCGAGGTTCCATGAATTTTGAAATACTCAGCTCAGTCATACTAAGACTATGTCCTTCACAAATACCAAGACGTTCTGAAAGACAAAAGCAAGTGACCAAACTCGAGGTCAAATGATGAAACTATACAAGGAAAAACATAATGCGGTGACATATATGATACGTGAACATGCTTATATGAAAGACAATTATAGTAATCAACTATAATAAATGAATATATTATATCAGATAATGAGACACAAATCTCATTACCTATGTCAGCAACTAACCACAAATGAGGCATCATCTTGGCAGGCAGGCACGTGACGGTCATAGGGTTAAGTTTTCTTGAAAGTAGCTATAGTCTAGGTTTTAAAAACACTTAGTTCGCTATAGCCAAAGCTCTGATGCCAATCTGTCACACCCCCAAAATCGGGTCCAGCGGAAGCATACATGTAGCTGGGGTGTAACTCAATTGGTATTACAACACAAGTTCAAAAATGGTTTTCACTTCAATCATTTAGAATAAAATAGTTAAGTCAAAAATATTGTATTTACATTGTTAAAAGTAGTGCGGAAGTAGGCCCTTAAAATAGTTTAGAACGGTCCCCAAATGAATAAATCAGAGTCTTCTATGACCATGCCATGCCCTGCCAAAACCTCTTGTAGCGTGCCATTGCTTAAAACCTGAAAATACATGCTAAAGTGTCAACACAATGGTTGGTGAGTTCATAGAGTCTTGTGAAAAAGAATGTAATGCATATGTATGAAGATTTCCCAGCAAAGGCATCGTAAATCCACTCAGTCCCAAGTCCCGCCATAAGAGACTTGTAACCTGTGTATTTACAACCCACTGCCAAATATGATTTGGTTATATGAACAAAAGTAATACTTGTATCAAGATTCAAAGATAATTGTAGCAATACTGCTATATAAAGGTAAGAGTGATAATGTAGCCATGGCGATGTCGCCACAAAAATGAATCTGACCATAAGCAAAACGCATAAAATGAATATTGATTGCACTAAGTTCAAGGCACCGAAAAGGTTTTCTAGCTATATGTAGGAGGTTACGCTCCCAAGTAATGTAGGTAATCCCATACCTAGGAAATGTGGGTAATCAAACATACCCAATTAATTGTAGGTAATCAAACATACCCAAGTAATTGTAGCTACCGGTCATTAACTTAGGCAATCAGTAAATAGTTTAAATTTATGCACTCATGTCCATGAGTAAATAGCAAGTAGGTAGCAAGTGAATAGTATTGTACTCGGAAAATCAAACAAGTATTTAGACAAAGCTGAAAATATTTGAGTAATTAACTATGTAAAGCGAGTAATGCGTTTTAGTAAAACGAGCATGTATTCTCCCCCAAAGAGTTTGCAAAACGATTAAAAGAGTAGGGGCTATGACTCACCTGATATGATGGTACCATGAACATGTAATGAGCTGAAAAACAAGGCGCGCACACTAGCCGCAACCTAATATGAATGATGAACGATCTACTTTAGATCATGAAATGATGTTATGAATGTCCATGCACATGTTTCCTATACCACTCTACTGTTTGAAAAATACTTGTTGTTATAAAAAATATACATTTTCCAAAACTTAGGAAAATATGGCTATTAGAAAAATAAAACTAGTTGCAATATATATACTTATATATATATCGTATGTACCAATGTTAGTGTTGAAATCCTCGGTTTGAAATCCTTGAAATAACGCCTTGTAGTGATAAAAATATACTTGTAATAACTAATACTTCGTTAGTTATAAAATTGGGTACTTGTTATTATTTCTAGCTTCTAAAGTTACTACGTAGTTTTAGTGTTAATATTAGTAAAAGCTGTCAAAATGAAATGAGTTTTGCCGATATTCAAACGTGAATATCTTTGTCGTTATAAGCCCGTTTTACTTGTTCTTTATATCCACGGTTACGTCTTAGTATGTAGTAATATATTTTGAAAAGCTAGACTCCTCCGGGTTACGTCTAAAGCCTCTTTTTGTCCGACGAAAAACGTCCAACAGCAACAATTTTCAGAAAAATAGTTTTCGTCAATAAACTTGCAAAAATCATATCTCCTTCGTTATAAACTCGTTTTAACCCGTTCTTTCGCCTACGGCTTCGTTTTTGAAAGTATTTTCTAAATCTTTGGTTGAAAAGTTCCCCTGAGTTACTGAGTTTTCTATATTTTCATTTTTGGGACAGTAGGTATAAATATATGTTCCAAAACCATTTCCAAGGTTCTAAACTAGTTTCTAACATCACCAAATCTCTTGCAAACGCCTCAAAGCTAGTCTAATCTTACCATACACCTTCTTAGGGTGCCATGGGTTCCTAATCACTAGTAATCAAGTTAATTTAACAAAGGAACACCTAAATCACAATCTAGGGTTTGTATGTTCAAAAAGTATACAAAAATAAAGTGGTATAACTAGTTTGTGCATGAAATTAAGCATGAATACCATGAGATACATATGTTAATTAGATGAAAACATGAAAATAAATTTGATAACTCACTTTGAAATAATAGGTGGTGAGATGATGAGAAACCTTGGATTACTTGTGTTTTTGTGTTATGATTCTTGATTAGGATGATGAAATGAACAACTTTGATGCTTTGTACTTTGGAAAATCATCCCTTGATCATGGTGTATGAATTTGGGTCGTGGGTTTGAGTGAGGAAGAAGAGAAAACAAATTTTTCTTGTGTTTTGATTTGTAAAATAAGTTAAATGTGTAGTTTTAGGTGTTTTTGTACAAAATATCTAATTTCAATGGCATTATGGTAAATAAGTGGTGAAGTTCAAGTAACATGGGGAGGGGGGGCTGTACATGTGTAAAAATGAATGAGTATGTAGAAAGCTTGGTGTTATCTGGTTCACGGAGTCGGTTTTGGTTCCGTTAATCGCAAACCGTAAAGTTTTAAACCGCGAAACGTAAATTCGGGTATCGTAAAAATATGAAACTTGAAAGAATGACTAAACTTGTCAAAATACTCCATAATAAAATATAAAATGAATGGTAAGTTCCATCGGGTTGCATAAACGCTGCTAAAACTGGAAACGCAGATTAAAAACGCGTAATTCGCGTAAAACGCTGAACTGAAAAACGTAAAATTCCAAAACTTTTAGAATTGTCGTAAAATGAAAGAAAATCATATTTTTATTGTTTATAATGATTTATAGACATATCGGGATGCCGGAAGGACGTTTAAACCTGAATGTAAATCTCGGACACGGCTTCGTGATTTTTGCAGAAATGATCCGACGAGCGCCAAACTCTCGGATTTCCGTTAAAATAGTTTAACTTACGAGAATATGAAATAAAAATTTTGGACATGAATAGTGTTTTGTGAATAGTAACTTTCCGAGATAAAAATTGAAATTTCGACGTTTGAAACAGGACATGAAATTACGAGTTGTGACAGTTGTAATTAATTTTAAATTTCAACACTTTTCAACTTATATAAATGCCAAACATTTTCATACTTCATATTTCATAATCTTCTTTTACTTCACATACAATCTTCACTTCGAAAAATGAGTGATTCACCATATAATGATTTTAATTAATACAAAGTACTTGCAAGGGCTCATGATTTTAGATGTATATTGTCTCCAAATTTTATTTGCGTATTATGTGAGGTAATGTTTTCACGTTGATTCACAAGTCGAAAAACGCATGTCACATTATTTCTATATGATCTTATTTGCAGTAACGTTAGATCTATAATTTTAGTGTGGTTTTCAGTGTGATACTAATGTGTTGCAGTAATTTTTTTTTCATACTGTTCATCTGATAACACCTTCTCCTTTTGTTAGAGTATATTTTTGTTAAATACTATAATATATAACTAATTACATTTAGTTAACCTAGAATCATCTATATTCATCTATCACCACCACTTTCTAAAAAACCAAAGTTTAAATAGAACCAAGATTTGCTTACACAACAAGTTAAGAAGAAAACATGTTTCTCAAAGCTCAAAACTGCAAATATGACAAAGACAAAGGACCAGCAATCCAACCAAACTACCAAAAGACATCATGTTCCATGAGACCACATGACTCAACTCAATGTGATAATATACCGTATAGATTCAACCCCCCCATAAGCAACGCTGACGTGTACGGTCCAGATCCAACTTCACTAATCCCATCCTAGATCTGATACAACCCCACCCATACCCCCTTTTTAATCGCCTCCTTCCTTCTCATTCTTCTCACATATTCAATTTCCCCCAATTTCAATTCCAATCGTCACTTCAATTTTTTTTATAAAAAATCTCAAATTTTTATAAAAAATTTTATAAAAAAAGCATTCTTTTTCAAATTAATCTCTCAATCGAATCAATTGTTAAACTTGATTACTTAATTTGAAATCTAGGGCTCCAAAATATCATCAAAACCCTAATTATTGTAATCGAAACTAATTAGGGCACAAAAGTGTTTGATAAAAACCCTAGTTTTGTTTGTTGATATGGCTAATAATAAAGATGTAATAGAAGAAGGGGAGATATCAGATTGTGAAGAGATCAGTGCGTCTGATTTCACGGCGAAAGTGCCGGAGAAAGTGGTGGGCGTTGACCAGTCAAAGCAGCAGAAAGTGTGGACAATGGAGGATCTGATGAAGTATCAAAATAAGTATCAGATGGCTAGGAATTATGCACCTGGGTTGTATAATTTTGCTTGGGCTCAGGCTGTGCAGAATAAACCACTTGATAACTATAAAAACAACAATAATAATAATAATAGTAACCTTTCTAAAAATAGTAATAATAATGAGACTAGTAGTGATAAGACTAGTGTTGTTGTTGTGAAAGAGGAAGGGAGTGTTAATGTGAATACTAATAATAATGTTGTTGTTGTTGATGATGATGATAAGATTGTATTGGATGATAGTGATAAGGAGGAAGGTGAGATTGAAGAAGGTGAGATTGATGTCGTTGCGAATGAGAATGCGAATGTGGTTGATATGGAGATTGATGAGGAGGAGGAGGATGATGATGATGGGGATGTTAATAAGAAGTGGATTAATGTGATTAAGGTTGGCTTGAAGGGTATAGTTGAAACTGTCAATGATGGAAAGGAGTAAGTTTGTGAATTTTGTGTGTTTATCGATTAATTTGAAACTAAATGATTCGAGTTTTTGAAAGTAAGTAATGTTGATGGTTTGTTGTAGATCGTTTGAAGATGTTTGTTTGAGACTTGAGGACTTGCTGGATACTTTGTCTACGTTGCTTTCGGATAATGCGGATTTGAGTAAAGATGATTTGGTTCAGTTGGCGTTTTTTTCTATTCGGACTGTTAATTCAGTAAGAGATATTTTGATAAAGATTTTTACTTTAGTTAGGTTTATGAGTGTCACGCTTTTTGAAAACTGCGTTTTTGTTTTAAAGTTGAGTGTTTTGTAGTTGTGATTGATTGTTGAATTTTAATTTGCAGGTATTTAGCACTATGGGCCAAAATGAGAAGGAACTGAATAGGCAAATATTATCAAGGTTTTGTATCTTAATATGTTGCCGTATTTGAGTGTACTTTGCGTTTGGATAGTTCTGACATGGTTACTACACTATCTGTTGTTTTTACAGGATGCTGACGAATGTGAAAAGCTATACTCCTGTTGTTTTCACCCCTGAACAATTGAAAGAGGTGTGGTTTATAGTAGATTATTATGGAGTATTAGACTTTTAGGATATTGCAAGGATAGAAAAATAGAAAATTGATTGCTTTTTGTTTTGTTTCGTTAGGTAGAGACCATGTTAGTGTCGTGCAACACGGTTGTGGTTGGTTCAAGTACCACAGAGAATGATAAGGATGTTGATACGCTGGCCGCACCCTCGGCTGAAATTGCTAAACAGGAAGTGTCTTCAGTAAGTGAGGAGTCTGATGTGTTAGATGCCATGCCAATTAGAACTTCAAATACAACACCACCACCCAATCCCGCTGCAGCGGGGTATCCGGTTAGAACTTCTAATGCGGGGTATCCGGTTAGAACTTCAAATCAAAACATGAAGCAGTCTGATTCTTTGAAAACACAAACATCTGTGTCCAGGAATAGAATGTCGCTTCCTCTTCTTGACCTTCATAAGGATCATGATATGGATAGTCTTCCATCACCAACGCGCGAAAATACAAATCCCTTACCTCTAGGCAAGGCACTATTTGAAGGGGACGCAGCATTTAGACCAGAGTGGCCTGCCCCTCGGGCAGTAGTACAACGTTATGATACAGATGCTTTAAAAGCTGTTTCTACTTATCAACAGAAGTTTAGCCGAAGTTCATTTTTTTCAAATGATCTTCCAAGTCCAACCCCTTCAGAAGATAGCGGTGGTGATGCAGGCGGTGATTTTGGTGGAGAGGTTTCTAGTTTTTCAACAGTTTCGAAACCAAACTTTGTAAGTCAAACTACAACAGTACAAAGTAAAAACTTTAGCACTCCACATGTGGAAAGACCTAGTGTGCAATTACATGCAAATGCTAGGAATGCAGCTCCTGTGTATTCCACCTCTAGTTCTGTGACGAGAGTTGCAAACAAAACTAGGGACCCTAGACTCCGGTTAGCTAATCCTGAAAGTTCTTCTGATTCTAACCAAGGGACGGTACCATTGCCCCATAAACAGCCTGCAATAGAACCACTTGTTGGATTGGTACAAGGTTCAAGGAAACAAAAGATTGTTGACGAGCCTGTTTTAGTCGATGGTCCTGCACTAAAAAGACAGAAAAACGAATTTGGGGATTCTTCCAATTTCAGGAATATCACGCCTGTCTCACAAGCTAGAGGCTTCGAAAATGGTGTAATGACCTCCAGTTTGCCTAGTACTAGTGCTGGGAATATGCCTATTCCTGTCACTGGGGTTAGTGCCTCGTCAGCTTCCTTGCAATCTATTCTGAAGGATATTGCAGTGAATCCTTCACAGTGGATGAATTTACTTAATGTGGAACAACAGAAGTCGGTTGATCCTGCAAAATACGTTACCCAATCTGTAAGCCAGAATTCTTCTCAGGCCCCTGTGCAGATGACTACAGTTGCCTCTCAACCAATGGTGACTGGGCCGTGGTCAACGCCGATGACTACAGTTACTTCTCAGCCATTGGCGACTGGGCCATGGTCAACACCGATGACTACAGTTACCTCTCAGCCATTGGCGACTGGGTCGTGGTTGATGCCGATGACTACAGCTGCCTCTCAGCCATTGGCAACTGGGCCGAGGTCGACAGCTGAGACGCAAATACCTCAGACAGCTTCAGGGGTCAGCATTCTTTCATGTTTTCTTTTTAAAATACTCGTTCTTTTGCTCTTTGAAACTTCTTTTATTCATGCTATTGTCTTTGTACGTTTTATGTTGCTTGGGAAGTATGGTGCTTTTTGGTTTTTAAATCTTTTTTGCCTTCTGCGTAGTATGTGTATATTTTACTCATTCTTCTGTGACTAGAAAACTTATTTTAGCAATTTGCCATACAGTATTATTATTATTATCTAGTTTCTTTCGCATTTTGGAATACCTGCTTATTAGTTTCCGCCTTCTTGTGTGAATGAGAAGGCTTTTCTTGTATCAAGCTCTTATAAAAAATCATGAACCATATATATATTTTTTTCTATCATGGTGTAACTTTTGATGTTTTGCAGGATGACTCCGGAAAAGTACGGATGAAACCTCGTGATCCTCGCCGTGCTCTGCAAAGTAAATCTGCACAAAAATTAGAGCCAGGTACCAGCTCATCAACTGTGGAGGGTACTAAAGGCAGCTCTAAGCAGGCAGATCCAAGAGTATCATCGAAGCAGGCAGATCCAAGAGTATCATCGAAGCAGGCAGATCCAAGAGCATCATCTAAGCAAGCAGATCCAAGAGCGTCGTCGAAGCAAGCAGATCCAAGAGCATCATTGAAGCAAGCAGATCCAAGAGCATCATTCCAAACTTCTTCCACACCAGATATCACTCGACAATTCACCAAGAATTTGAAAAACATTGCTGATCTTGTGTCTTCAACTGTTAGTGCACCAGTTCAGATATCTCAGCCTGCACCAGTTCAGACATCACAGCCTGCACCAGTTCAGACATCACAGCCTGCACAAGTTCATTCAAGTTTCGTGAATATGAAAGGGCTACCTTCACAGCCAGTTCGTCTTCAGAATGGGACTGGGCAGACATCCGAAGAAGCTGCCTCTAAACCGCAAAATGCTTGGGGAGATGTTGAGCATTTGTTTGTAAGGTACGATGACCAGGAACGTGCTGCTATTCAGAGAGAAAGGTCAAAAAGAATGGAAGAACAGAAGAAGATGTTTGCTGAACGCAAGCTATGTCTTGTGTTGGATCTTGATCACACTCTTTTAAATTCAGCTAAGGTAGTGATCCTTCTTTGACTGATTCTATTATAAACTAACATTTAGAAAATCGTAAAAGTCTAAATCTAATTTCTATGTCAAACTCCCAGTTTTCTGAAATTGAACCAATGCACGATGAATTGTTGAGAAAGAAAGAAGAACAAGACCGTGACAAACAACATAGGCATCTCTTTAGATTTCCTCACATGTCTATGTGGACCAAACTACGGCCCGGAATATGGAAATTCTTAGAAAAGGTAAATTATTTCTCAATAAAAAGTGAATTCAATTAATAAGGTATAAAGTAGGAAGCTTTAATCCATTGCTTTTCTGAAACTCAGGCTAGTCAACTTTATGAGCTTCATCTTTACACAATGGGAAACAAACTATATGCTACAGAGATGGCCAAAGTGCTTGATCCAAAAGGGGTTTTGTTTAATGGGAGAGTTATTTCAAGGGGTGATGATGGTGATAATGTTGATGGAGATCCTAAGAGCAAAGATTTGGAAGGGGTTTTGGGTATGGAGTCAGCTGTTGTAATTATAGACGATTCTATAAGAGTCTGGCCTCATAACAAACTTAACTTGATAGTTGTAGAAAGGTATACATAGCCTTAATGCTAATTCTACTAGTTTCGTCTCTATATTCTTTTCTAATGCCTTGACAATTCAACATTTTTTTGTAGATACATATATTTTCCATGCAGTAGGCGGCAATTTGGCCTTCCGGGTCCTTCGCTACTTGAAATTGATCATGATGAGAGACCAGATGAGGGGACCTTGGCATCTTCTTTGGCTGTAAACATAAACAACTAAAATCCACTTATTGTGAGAAATGTTATCCGACTATGCTTGCTCTAATACCTAATTGTTACTTGAAATGCAGGTTATTGAAAAAATACATCAAAACTTTTTTATGGAAAAGTCTTTAGATGACGCCGATGTTAGAAATATACTAGCATCTGAGCAGAGGAAGATTTTAGGTGGTTGCAGAATTGTGTTCAGCCGAGTGTTTCCTGTGGGTGAGTCTAGTCCTCACATGCATCCATTATGGCAGACTGCCGAACAATTTGGTGCGGTTTGCACCAATCAATTAGATGAACAGGTCACACATGTCGTTGCCAATTCTCTTGGTACTGATAAGGTACCTCTTCCCTTCTTGATTGACTCATTTTTATCTATAAATTGTCGTTGCAATTGTATGAAACACCTCTGTTTCATCAGGTTAATTGGGCCCTTGCTACAGGAAGACCAGTGGTTCATCCGGGCTGGTATGAATTTTTATTTTTTATTTTTTCAAAATGAAAAGTTTGTTAAAGCTGCTTATTTTGCTGTGTCATTTAGAAAATGAATATAACATGTGTTAAACAAAACAGGGTTGAAGCATCGGCCTTGCTTTACAGGAGAGCAAATGAGCAAGATTTTGCTGTCAAACCATGATAATCTTCATTTACTTTTTGGGAATTATTTTGGGCCCTTAAAAGTAAAATATAGGTGAAAAAGTCACTTAAATATAGTCGAAGATACACACCACCCCCACCATCATACCCCTTGGTAAATGGTTAGAGATACACCACCCAACCCACCCTGCTGACAAAGTACCATTGCACCCATCAACTCAAATCGTTTTAACTAAAACAAGTTGGTTCGGATTGACTGGTTTGGAGAAGGTGGAGCGACTGAAAACTGGGAGGGGAGGGGGTGTGATGAAAATGACGATGTGGTGACGGTGCAGGCTCGACGAGGCCAATCGAATATATGAAGTCTAAACTACTAAAATTGAAATGCACAAATAAAAGGTTGCATGGTTTACAGTCAAATTCTGGGAATAATGTGTGGAAATGGTTTTGGTTTAAATTATAAAGGGATTAATTTCATGAAAATAGACTAAAGTTCTGTTTTCAAGAAGATACAAGTTTTTTTTTGCTAAATTAATTTTGCTTAAATTTCTCATTGCAAAAACGGGTCGTCAACAGAACTGGCCACTAACTTGGATCAGTAAAGATAACCTTCATTGTTTTCTAATTGCTCCAAATCTTACCTGTGTATTCTGATCAGAGGTCTAATATGTGGAATGAGACTTGAAAAAGTTTGAGACACATGCATGTTATTAAACACTCTTAAAAACCTTTATGTTCTACAAAAGAAAAAAAATGTTATGTTCTGCCTAAATGGACAGTTTGCCGTAAGTGTGATTGATAGCACGGTTAAATGCCTACGGGTTGTCTATTTCTTTTTGTTTTTCTTTTCTAATAAAACCCAATCGTTTTCGCGGAGCTTTAGTTTGAAAGTATGAAACTAGAAATCAGGATCTTAGAAACCATGGTGTTGTAAAAAGAAAACCTGGATAAAAGAGAAGCCTGGATCAAGTGGCCAGCAAGTCTTTTGGAATGACTAAGTATGCCATTCCCTTTTGGCATCACGTTGCTTTAAAGGCTTCGCCATATTCCTTGTTCTTGCTAAGATTTTGGTGTGTACCACTTGTGATCAAGAATCTGTGCAAAAAACAGTGGAAAGGAATCGTGACATTGGCCAAAAGTGAACCATCGGCTGATTATGTAAGCTGCTCTCTTCAAATAAGCTTTTCTCAGGTGTCTCGCATGCATCTGCTTATCTCTTAAGAAAATGGGAATTAACTTTTTAGAAGTATATCTAAGCTTGTTGATGCTAGTTTAGGGTAGTGTTCCATCAAGAGTTGACCTGCTTGCTACCGGCGATATTTCAGCTTACAGGGAAAATCATGGTAGGTATACAAAGTGGTTAAAACTATAGAATGGAGCAAAAACACCTTTAACTAGGATTAAAAATTAAAACATCGAAATTAAAAAAATAAAAAAATAAATGGAGACATGCTTGGTAAAGCCCACAGAAGACTGCAGCTAACTTAACATGCTAGCAACAGCATCTTAAACTGATGTCATATCAGCCCTTCTTAAACTTGGTCCAACAAGGTGAAGTTATAGTCTAGTCTGTGACCTTAAGTTCTCAACTTCTCATGAATAGCATATAATATGGTGTTTTAACAATTGCTAAATGAAAAGAAAAACTGCTATATAGTTTAGATGGTTATCGGTACTGCAATACTACTAACTTGTCAGCTTAGGTTTTTTTTTTTTTTTTTTTTTTTTTTTTTTTTTTTTTTTTTGAGTTTTTCGATAGCAGTAGTGTTTTTTTATTATATCGCCAATGATGAAAGCATAAACCACACACTCAACGGTAGCTAGTATACTTGCCACTCAAACCAACCAGTGATATTGCACACAGACATCTTTTCACTTCGAGTTCAGTCAAATGCATGCTCAAACTAGGCTCCACTCTTCCTTCATTTTGATGGCCTTAGCTCGAATGACATCCATAAGACTAGTAGTAATGCCGATCCTTGCAAGGGTCAGTCTAGCCAAAATGGACGAGTCCTCGCCACTACGGCAAGTCGGCAACCCTTGGAGACCCCCCACACACACAAAATAAATAAATAAATAAATAATAATAATAATAATAATAATAATAATAAAACCAACTTTTGCTTCATTCGATCATTCAGGCGACCTAACTTCTGCAAAGTTTGTGTGTGAGTTTTTTTTTTTTTTTTTTTTTTTTTTTTTTTTTTTTTTTTATTATTATTATCATAAATTAATTTTTGTGGGATATGTTTTCGGTTGTTACCGGAGTTGACTTACTAAAAGTGTTAGGTCATGTTTTAGTCTAGGAGAGAGGCACTGATGTGGCAGAGTGGTCTGGTCACTTTTTGAGTCGCCAATTGCTAGTCTAATACGTACTCATATGTCCAAGTTTAGGAGTTGGAAACTTGGAATAACTAGACGTATTGAATAAGGACGTAAACATATTTTACAATAACTAGTCGGATACCCGTGCACAGCTGCGGCGAAAAATATAGAAATATGGTTAGTAAATGAATTGCTAGCCCAACTCTCCCCGCAATTCCCTACCCGCTTAGTGAATTCGTTTCACAACACTCCAAACGTATATGTGTTTGTTTGGGTTTTCCGTAGCTTTCTCGTTACATCATTATTACCGTATATAGAAAGATCCTCGCAATGTCTTTCTCGTCAAACACTCACCCAAAAATATATGATTTTAACGAATCAAAATTGTATTGATTGAAATAAATGTTAAAGTTGTAAAATTTTGAATAAAAAACCCACTAAAAATCTACAAAACTAAAAACTTGTAAAAATATATCAAAATGAAGGTTGAATTAAAGAGCACAAAATTTTAGAAAATATGATGAAATTAGATAACAAAAAAAATAAATAGATAAAAAGATATTTCAATTTGAAAATAAAGATGAATTTTAAGTTGGGAAGTGACACATATCACCTTATTATTAGAGCTCCTTATCTTAATTTTTGGTTAGGAGTTAGGCTTGGAGTTAGTTGATAAATGACACATGTCACCTCATGATTAGAGCTCCTTATCTTAATTTTTGGTTATGAGTTATACTTAGTTTATCCGTGCATTATATAGTACAGTAGTATATAAGTATAGATAAGTATGTGATTTGACATAAAACACAATATTACTTGGTTCTTAAGACGTACAACATCATAATCAGTGTTGCAAAAATCGGCCGAATCGGCCGATTAATTGGCGAGTAATCGCTAATCGGTCTGCGACCTTGGAGACAATTACACGGAAATCGGCCGATTAATCGGCCGAGTCACAAAAATCGGCCGATTAATCGGTAAAAAATCGCTAATCGCCCCCGACCGCCTCAGTACCGATTCACGATTTTTGCAACATTGATCATAATATAGAATACTGTGTTTTAACATGAAACGCAACAACGACACTTTGGTTCCAAGGACATTATCTGGATATTGTTATATTCAAGTAGATTCTTTCACTTAAATGTTTGGTGCAGCTACTTTTTCCGACATATCACCATTATAAAATCATCAAATATACTGAAGATTGATCACCAGACATAAGCTTTAGGCTTCCAATTAGTTAAGACATCCACCAAAGTCACTATCACTTTTTATCAGGGACATTAGTTCAGCATCCTAGTGATACCCACAAGTGATCAAGTTAAATTCAAAGAGAAGGCAAGAACTCACTTGTTTAGAATTCAACACTGAAAGTAACTCGTCATGAACTCACGATCACGATAATGTACATTAAATCAAAATGCAAGAATTAAACTTGAACCTGGGTAGATAATGGCGCCAAATTTCAGTTGGTAAGAAGATAGATGTCAAACATTGACAAGTGTATATGAAAGTTATTTTAATAATGTATATACATTAGACTCATTCCTTCTTTAGGTATCGTATTTTTCATGTAATCACATGATGATAGAGTCAATATTCAAAGTATATTGCGTATGAAACCAAAGTCATTCTACACAAATCACCATTCACCAACCATGTAATAAACATTTAAAAGTGAAATATAAAAATAATTATAATGCTGCTTTCTCTAACATGATAAGATAAAAAGATGTTTGAAAAGTCAAACACAATTTTACAAAATGAAATCGGGAGTAATATCACATGTGCAATTTCTTCCCATTGTCAATTGCCTTTTGATTAATATTCAATCAGTCAAATGGCCAAATTTTAAGGTTAACTAAACTGAAACAGATAACTTTCTACACTTTGATTAACACTCTTTAATTTTGTACTACTGTATCATTTAACTTAATCTAGAAAACATATAATAAGCTTAGGTGACTTTGTTTAATGCCACATTTCACAGGTTTGGATGCAATTTTTAAGCAAACAAGAAAAACCTCCCCAAATAGGTATAAATAGCCAAAAGAGACAAAGTCAGCACCATATATCTATGCCGAATGCACTAGATTTATTAGATTTGGGATGTATAGTCCGAAAAGGGTGATAATATATACGGTTATGACTATTGAAAGTTGCACCGAATATTCAAGAATACAATAGTTTATCAGAAGTGTTCGTCAAACAAAAAAAATTGAAAAGCACTTCATTCTGCAACCAACCTCAATATCTTGCACCATAACAACTCCAATATAGAACTTTGCATGGTCACAAACATCATTCCATGATTACCAATCTGCACAAATAGTAAAAATGACTATCATGTGAATCTACTTATAACATGTTGGTTATTATATTTCATAAAAAGAAAAACGATGATTGTTTTTGCTATTTGATGAATATTTATATCATTACCAAATTTTGGTAATTTTATACTAAAAGTAATGCCATATGAGAACGGCAATAAGCAAGGGATAATGCTTGTGAAAGCTATTCTAAGGCCACTCATGTTAAGAAAAACAAAAGATGTGAAAGACAAAGAAGAAAGGTGTGCATGCAATCCCACTAAACCATTTAATTTTCTAAGTACCAGCGTTTTTATACTTAGGCGTGAAAGTTCTTTAAGTTATGAATTTATACCAAAGTTTCTTTTATATACAGGCCAATTATTGTTCTCCCACCATCTGATATTCAAGTTTCCCAACGTGAGCAATCAGAAGCTGAACATGTTTTCTTTGATGCCAAGGAATCTAAAGTAAGTTCCATTAGCATTTTGACCACATTAATGTATTGTTGTAGATGCTGCATCTCATACATTTTCATCTATGCATTACATATCCAAGCTGATCAGTTCGTGGTACAAGGCAAAGTTCTTCACATCTATGCTAATATCCTTGAGCTTCTACTTAGATTAAGGCAATGCTGCAATCACCCATTTCTCGTTATCAGTTTAGAATCCTTATCTTTTGAAAAAAAATACAAACTTCTTTTTAACTGGTAACTAAATCATCACTGTTTTCTTATTTTAACAGGATCTTGGTTTCATTTATCGGCTGTAACAAATATTAATCGAGTATTTTTTTAGTAGCTTTCTTTAATCTCACCAATTATACAGCTCCTATTTACATGTTCACCACCTGTAAACCAAGAGTACGACACTAATTGGTCTTTGTATTTTGTAACCTGTTTCCGACCCAACTTGATATTGCCAACAGGTTGAGGTCTTTCCTGATGCATCAAGAGTTTAAACACAACATCACCCATGACTCAATGTACATGACCCACCCGTTTTTCAGCCATATCATTATGCATATAAGTTATTTCAAATTTACCTTGCCCTCAGACCTCCACTTTCGTAGCCCAACAATTTCATAAGCTTCAGCGTCATCGTTTGCACCTTTTTGTATTCTGCAATAGAAAACAGTTGAAAACTGAACAATATAGAAGACCGCATTATAGATAGAAAATCCAATAATTTTTTGCATCCCCAACTTATATCTTGAAAATTTTGCCGTTATAGCTTGAGGGGGATTTATTCATCCGGGCACGACATCTTTGCAGGGGTGTTTGGTAAGCGCATGGCTAAAAGTAAATGTATATTTGGATAGTCTTGATCCAAAGGATTAAGCCTATTCGTTTATTTATCCTCAGAAAATCCGCGAGCCTTTCGAAATAAGCTTAGTCAAACACCTTGAAAGTGATCAGTACTTATTTCAAAATGCAATAACCCATTACGTACCTAAACTATACTTAGCCAAACACCCTCCTAATATAGTAGTTAATGATATCAGTTAAAAACTTTTTAAAATATTCATTATCATGTGAAAAACTTTATCTCCGCTCTGAAAAAAACGACAGAAGCCGGATTCAAAATCTACAAAATATGAGTGAAATCTTTATTTTCAACGAAAAGTACTTCTGTAACAACATTGATATTACTACTAGAACCTATAAAAATCAAACCATTTTCACTAAAACCTAATAGGGCATGGTTTAAAAAGCACGCAGAAGCACTTCAGAACTTAGTAAAATCTTTCTTAAACATTCAAATTACACCTGAAATACCTATAGGTTCAACATCAGTAAACATGCTCATATTTAAAAAAAAAAAATCAACTTGATATTGAATAAAAACGGTACCTCATTCTAACTTCCAATAAAACTTAATCTTATGATCCAAAAGCTCATTCGATAACTCATGGCCCAACAACTAATCAAACTAAAGCAAATGAGAAGAGTGCAAACGTTTGAATCCATTGTGCGATTGGATCCAGAACCATGCCCAAAAGACATACTTGGCCAAGGTTCGAATGCAGCTTGCAGGTCCTTTTCAAGTTGTAGTTGGTTGTGAACTCTTGAAACCTATGATGAACCAATTATTTAAAAACAAATATGATCATCTATACCAATGATGTCTTCATTTGAGCGAAACAAAATCTACTATTTTACTTGCCTGTATCCTGGTCGCAAGAACTGCTGCCACAATCTGTCACCACTTTGTTTATATCTATCAGGTTTACAAAGCATACAATATTAGCATAATATAAATGGCCAAATAGATAACGCAAATAATACTTTTAAAAGCAAAACATATTTAGTGCACATCACCTTCAGTGTAACAGCCATTAACCTAATACTTCATAAAAAAACATAAACTAAGATAGATATTAAGTTCAAAATTTAATTAACACAAAATAACGGCCAAAATAGAAAAATAAAATATTATACCTGATTCATTTGTAGTAATGTTTTGGATCAAGGCGGCCATTAAACTAAAAGAAAACCTAATAATCGAAACACCCACGAATTAAAAAATTGAAACAACAGAATTTGATTAAATGATTACTGCATACATACATCCTAAGCACTCCTGGTTGTATGCAAAGCATAACATCTTTGCCTGCAAGAACCGCGCTTATTGGTATGACTCCACCAAGAATTCAATTACCGATGTGTGTTCTTTTAGTTGCTTGTTCTTTCAAACCTGTTCACCGATGGTGTTATGGGCTACATACAATTATAGAATGTGCCAATGTTAATTTAGTGACATAAAAACCTATACAAAAACAACGTCAAGCATTAATTTCAACCTTCACTTGCTTGACATGTGCTATTGGAACACCTTCGAATCCACTTGGAAACTCTCGAATTCAATATGCAATTTTAATTATGTCAAACTACTTTCAATCGAAAAACCTAAAACATAAGAATTAGTACAAAATTAAATTGCAATACTAATTATTGATCAACACGCCGGTGTACTAAAGTGGCCACATCATGAATCAAACATAAAAAACGTATAAATGCAAATCAAACACAATTATTCATTTCAGTAAAAAAATGAAATCAATCAAAATAACCAAAAATAATAATCGAATTTTTTGTTTTATCAAAGATACCTGGTGAGCTTCGATTGTAATATTTATTTATGATTTTAGATCACCATTCATGCACCTATAAAAAGAAAAAAACAATCAAAATTAATAGAATTTATGCTAATATCAAATTCAAATCTTGATTCTGAATCAATCTGGTACACAATATATTTGAAACTGAAGTTGAATAAGCCCAAGAAAGTGAAACAATTGTAAGAATGATTAAACAATTGTTTGGTGTTGTCGTATTGATTGGGAGGATTCTAGGGAATGGATCCGTGATTTTTTTATATGATTTTGAAAATGCAAATGGATCATATTGATTGACTGCATTCAAAAATTGTGAGTGAAATATGGAAGGTGTGATTCGGTTTCAAAAAATATGAGAGATTTAGGGGAGAAATTAAGGAGTTTATGAGTAACCTCCGATCTTTATCAATTATGGCAGTAGAAAATTGGTGGTTTATGAATGATGTTTTTTAAGTTGTATCACAAAAACCACTTTGTTCCAGTGGTTGGATTGTTGCTTGTTTACATGGGAGACCAAGGTTCGAATCCTACCAGTGACATTATTTTTAAACAAATTCCGAAAATTTCATGGAATTGTGTGTGCCAACGTGTCATGGTACAACTTTCAAAGCATCATGTACAAATCAAAACTTGTCTTATATATATATGTAAAGATTAGCTTTAGGGTGAATTGGGTTTGTTTTTGGGCCTCTATAACCAAATGTTATTTGGTTATTGGGCAGGAAATGGTGCTTAAGTTTTTTTTTAACAAGTTTATTATTTTTTTGTTATTATTATTTTTTTAATTTTGTAACTTTTTTTTTTTTTAAAAATGTTATTTTTATTTGTATTTGAATGAATAAAATTTAATTTGTTTAAAAAAATAGAAAAGAAAATAAAATTGTGAGTGAGTAGAGACCAAATGGCTATGTTATGAGTGATTGGGTATTTTGAGGTGTGAGTATAACAAGTGAGAATACTGATGTGGCATCGTTAGGGAATAAATGACTAAGTTGTGATACCTTATGCTCTTAATACAAACCCGAACCAAAAATATTTGGAGATAAAAGTTGACGTAAATCTATGACTTTCAAAACTTAAAAATAGCATTATTAATGTATTGAAACATAACGGCGTCCAAAGGCTATCTATTTTTAGAATATTGACAAACCCTTATGGTGTATCATGCATACCATACATGTCCTAGTTAAAGTAGCACAGAAGGATAATATTATGTCATCTTGATGTGAATCATTATGTAATAAAGGAAAACATAACATGTTAAAAAACAAATTTTCAAAAGGAATCAAATCAAAGTAACATGAAACTTAATTTTGACACCTAAGAGAATGAAACCATATAGTTATTGTTTACGTATAAGATGATAAAATGTGATTAAAAGTGGATTGAGATAGTTGTATTGTTCGGTTTCCCATCTAAAACTGTAAGAACCCCAAGATGTGATTAAGAATCAAGGATTGGGGTAACACTCAAACATATCAAGTGCGTTTATTCACTATCACGTGTCAAATACCATATCTTAACCGTTAGGCGATAGTCGGGAGACAATTGTCTTGTGCGTACATAGACGCGGCATGAGAGGCTTTCTTACGCCATACGCGGCCTGAGAATGTATATGGACTTATCAAGTGTTGATAATGGGCCTATTAAGTGTTGATAATGGGGTTGATCTTGGTGTGTAATTAGTGGGTTTTGATCACTAATATCCATACGCTATCAAGTCCCCCAATCTAGTATTATATTATGATCTAATGATAAGACACTGGACTAATAATAGAGATTATCAACCTATCCTTTACAAGCTTCCAGGCCTGGCACGACCTAGCTTTTAATCATTGCAAAATGCCAGTTGAACCATGCGTTGTATTTAAGCCGTATCAAGGTGTAACACCTTGGCAAATCCTACATCGGCTTTGGCCTGGAGAGATGCTGGATTCATAAGATAACATTCGCCTTACAATGACACAATGCGTTTTGTGGTCTACTGCGAGTAGGGTTGTTAGGAACTGGCAGTTAAGCGTGCTCATGTGAGAGTAGTACTGGTATGGGTGACCTACCAGTAAGTCTCACATGAAGGCCACAAAGCAAAGCCATGAGCCTACTGATGAGGCGAAAAATGATCCGTTTTTAGGGGGTCATTTAAGCCCGAATTCGATTTTTTTTGATCAAATATTGCCCTAAATCGTTCCTTTTGTGATTTTAGGTACTTTGGGAGAGAAATCTGGAAAATGAAGCAATTCGGACGTTTTTGGAGCATAAAAGTGAAGAAAACGCCAAAGACTTAATTTTCCATGCTGAGAACAGTACCTGACGGCGTCAAGAGCATTTTGGTGACGGCGTCAAGAGTAAAAGTGGTGACGGCCCAGAGAGAATGTGAAGGCGTCACCCAAGGCCGTCACATGTTAACTTGTCAAAACTTGCGCGAGTAGCTGATATTGTTTTGGTCATCACTTTTGCATACGAACTCGGATTTAGGTGATTCAAAAGCCCACGCGAAGAGGACGAAGAGATCTATATTTTGGTGAAAAAATAGTCTTGATGGCGTCAAGAGTAACGGGCTGACGCCGTCAAGAAGTGCTGACAGAAAACATGCCTATAAATATAACATCATAACTTCACTTTTTGTAAGCCCTAAACTCTAAGGTCGATTCCTGGGTTTAGGTGGGTGTTTTTCCAGCAACTTATAGGGTTTCAATCACTCCATAAACATCATGTATTGGTTTGATGATTCTATCTTAATTATGTTTTCCATTATCATTGTTGTTTGCTCTTCTTTGATGATGATTTGCTAATTCACCTTGTGTCTACTTATGATTATGTGAAACTTGTATATAATTGATTAGATCTCATTGATTTCTTGTTGATGTTGTGTCTATATCCATCAATTAAGGCGTGACAACTTCAATAGATCTAGTTGGTTTAGTTTATAATCCTTGTTTTCTATTGATTCTTGTTTTGATTGAATGATTTATATGTTAGGCTTAAGAAAACTGGCAGATCTCCAAATGGTAACATGCTTGAACGTCTTAGGAAACATGAACCTATTGCACTAAGGTCTTTATTGGTTGTATTTAATGCATGAGCCACTGTTTACAATCCCTATGGTTGTGCTGGGCATGGTATAGGAGGAGATAAGAGCTCATAGAATTGGGGAGTTATGTGCGATACCCCATGAATGGTATTAAGGAATACAACCCGTCAATTAAAACAAGGTTACAATTCAATAGGTAGGATTGGATAGCTAGCAAGGAGTAACATATCATGGGTAGACATGCTTCACTTATCTTGTAGAACCTTAGTTTATTTTCTTGTTTATTAGTTTAATTAGTAGCTTTTGGGTTAGTTGATTAGCAACTAATTCCGCCCACTCTCTCAATACCCGAGATTTTTACTTGCTTTTCATAAAATATAAAAACATAAAAAGAATCATCCTTCACCTTTAGACCTAGTTAGATTAATTTCAATCCTAACGACACTATTCCTAGCTGAACGATCAATCCCCCGGTACTTGTCACTATACTATACTACAACGATCAGGTATACTGCCTGGTGGGGGTTGTAAGCTTCTCAAGATCCCTTGAGAGGTAAAGCCTGGTGTGATTCCCACGTATCAAGTTTTTGACGCCGCAGCCCGGGGAATAGTTATTGTTTAGATTGAATTTGATTTTTATTAGGTCTACTCATTAGATTCCTATCAAGTGAGATTTTTTTTTTCTTTTTACTTTGTAGATTTCTCGTAGTCTATCTTTTTCTTTGTGTGTTTGTTCGTAATTTTCATTGACTATTCCGTTTGCCATTATGGAGAACGCGAATCCACCATGTCCGACACTAGAGTTTTACCAGAAGAAATATAATTACACTAGTTTGGATATAACAAGATGGAGGAATGAAATGAGGAGGATAGGATCTTATATTAATTTTATTGAGTACCTTGAGAAAAGAGGTCAAGTGCATAATGCTTTTAAAGAATTCACCTTAGGAGCTCCATCAACCCCTCAAAATGCCTCACTTAGTGAAACCTATGCACCATATAAGCCTTCACCTAGGATAGTTTCGTAAGAGCCACCTAGATGCATGTCATGGTTAGGCACTACCATAATACAAGATGAACACATAGGTGATATTGATGTGATGGAAGAGATAGTAGAAAACCCAAGCCCACTAAGTACCCCACAAGTCCTACCATCATTTGAGGCATACACATCGCCCGTGACTTACCCGGAACAAGTAGAAGAGACTATAGGAACCCCAATAGAAGTAGAACCCTTGGACCACGCACCACTTGAGGATATAGGTTTGAATACTTGTAGTGATAACCTTACTCCTAGTTCTAGGGAAATTCCTAGTGTTGATGAACCAGAACCTCAATCTTTACACACCTTTCCATCCTTAGATATATTTCTATGAGACAAAAGAGGAACCGACCCACCCATCAACCAATATTATCCGGGTAGTTTTAGGATGAAGGAAGCCATTCACTCACCCCCTTCACCTCACGTGGCATATTCACACCCTAAGGGTGTGTATCGCTACTTTCACCCACACTTAATCCTAAGTGAAGGGAGAACCTCCCCTATTTCCGTTAAATAAGGGTAGAGTCAGGCTCGTGACTCGAACAAAAACAAGCGCTTATTGGGAGGCAACCCATGTTTTGTGTGTTTTTATTTGTTTGTTTGTTTGTTTGATTTTATTTGTTTCCGTATGCATGTTTTATTTTTGTTGTTTGTGGCTCATGTTTCAAAGTAAATTGTGAAAATGCTTTATTTTGTTTTTAACTTCGTCTTAATTGCATATAAAGGTATTTTGAAAAAAATAAGTGTAAGGGAGATCCAAATTTGTTTATAAGAACGAAATTGAGCATGAACCACAACAATATTAAATTGACATGTGTATTAGTACTTGTTAGAGTCAAATGCTTGTATCGAGTCATAATGATGTTTTGCAGGATTTTTCAGGAAGTAGGACATAAGTTTTTCCAGAAATTTTCTGAAAACTTAACATAAAGATTTCTGCAGGTCACTTCTGACGGCGTCATGAGTTTACTCTTGACGGCGTCATGTGTAAAATTCTGGAAATTTTGCTAGTTTTGTTTATACCGGAGTCTTAAAGTTTTTGTTGATTATTTAGTTTTATAAACTCCAAGAAATCTGCAAACATTCATTCTACAAGCATTATATCTTTAATTGTTTTGTTTCTATTCCTAAGTCTGGAATTACATCTAGTTGTGAGTTATCTTTGTTCGGGTTGATGCTTTGGGTTCTTGTTTGTTTTCTCAGGATTTACAGGTTATGTTTGACAAGGAGATGATTTATATTCTGGAAGGGAAGCTTTGATTGTTCATTTTCTTGGAGGAAGATTTAATCTAGCCACCTTATTATCCATACCGAGCGAATCAGGGGAGTATTTGATTTCATTCTCTTTACTTTTTCACTTTTACATTCTTTACTTGAACATTGGGGACAATGTTCATCTTAAGTGTAAGGGGAGGGTAAAAAGATGATACCTTACATATGCACTTTCGCTTTAGTTTGTTTTGTTTAATGGTAGATGTGTAATAAAACTATGAGAAATACTTGTTAGTGCAATTTTAGCGCCAAATTTAAATTTTTTTACAACATTTAGGAGTGAAACTTTAGCCATAGCAAACGTCTCATGGATAGGAGATTGTATGACTAGCACATAACCGTATATTCAGAAAAATTTTCCACCCAAATATGTGAGGTTCGCCTTTAGATTTGATAGGAAAAACATTCATTATTAGTGCTTATGAGTGTACCGGTAGCATTTAGATTCTAGAACTTGCATTAGTGATGCATCCCGAGACCGCTAGTAAGACTACATTCGGGTAGTAGGATTTACTACATGATAAGAGGCATTAGGATCACCCTTGTGATAAACCCGTATTATAATTACTTGACCATTTAAGTAATATTACTTGACTAGTTAAGTCAACTAATTTTTCCCACACCCTTAGCGTTGTACTCATTTTTAGTACACGAAACCCCTAGTACACCCCTCCGAGCCTATCTTTTCGTTTCTAACTTTAAGCATTTTATTAAAGGAAGAATTTGTTACATCCCACTTAAATGTACAACCAAATCGCCTTAGCTTTCCGTGTATGCGCTCATTTTTAGTGCATTATTGTTATTTGTTAAACCCTAAGTTAACTATCTAATTGATTATATGGTTGCTAAGTCGAGTCATATCCTTGTACATATTGTATTGGGACTCATGGGTAAAGTACTTAATTATGGAGTAATGGGGAAGAACATCATTTATTACCCCTGTATGTACGTTAATCTTAAAAGTACGCCAAGTGTTTTGATTATCTTAATTCTAGTCATTAGATTAGTTTATTGTAAAGTATGTAAAAATTCAAGTGTAAGGGGAATTTTTAACCTCTATGATGTATTATTTTGGATGGTAGGGTAAGAGTGTAAAAAAAAAAAAAAAAAAAAAAAAAAAAAAAAAAAAAAAAAAAAAAATTGAAAAGTCAAGAAAAAGAAAAAAAAAATAGAAAAAGGAAAAGAGAAAAAACATACGGACTACCATCCCTTCTCATTCTATGTTCATTTTATGTTTTTGTTATTGTACATGTAATTAACCAAGATTGTTAACTCGCCACCAGTAAAACTTCCTTTATCCAACAAAACCGTGTATTTCATATCCCTACACCTAACGTTACAACCCTCTTTAAAAGACCTCTTTGATAGTTTATCCTAGGTGCTTACGCCATGTGGTGGAGGTTTGATCCTTTCCCAAGCCTATGGTAATCTATTTTGCTATGACAGGTAGTGAGAGATATCTTCCATTTCCATATTGTAATTTACACTTTATTACACCCGAGAGATGTGAGTATCTAAACACTATTTGTGAGGTGCTTGTGTATGACCTCCGTGCTTGTCTATTGGTCTTTAGTGGAACGATTATTTGTTGTAATTACTTTTATATTAGTGTTAAATGACCCATAACTTGTATTTTGACTAGAATAAAAGCGCATTTGCTTGAGGACAAGCAAATCTCAAGTGTAAGGGTATATGATGAGGCGAAAAATGATCCATTTTTAGGGGGTCATTTAAGCCCGAATTCGAATTTATTTGATCAAGTATTGCCCTAAATCGTTCCTTTTGTGATTTTAGGTACTTTGGGAGATAAATCTGGAAAAGGAAGCAATTCGGACGTTTTTGGAGCATAAAAGTGAAGAAAATGCCAAAGACTTAATTTTTCATGCTGAGAACAGTACCTGACGGCGTCAAGAGCATTTTGGTGACGGCGTCAAGAGTAAAAGTGGTGACGGCCCAGAGAGAATGTGAAGGCGTCACCTAAGGCCGTCACATGTTAACTTGTCAAAACTTGCGCGCGGAGTAGCTGATATTGTTTTGGTCATAACTTTTGCATACGAACTCGGATTTAGGTGATTCAAAAGCCCACGCGAAGAGGACGAAGAGATCTACAATTTGGTGAAAAAATGGTCTTGACGGCGTCAAGCGTAACGGGCTGACGCCGTCAAGAAGGGCCAACAGAAAACATGCCTATAAATATAACATCATAACTTTACTTTTTGTAAGCCCTAAACCCTAAGGTCGATTCCTGGGTTTAGGTGGGTGTTTTTCCAGCAACTTAGAGGGTTTCAATCACTCCATAAACATCATGTATTTGTTTGATGATTCTATCGTAATTATGTTTTCCATTATCATTGTTGTTTGCTCTTCTTTGATGATGATTTGCTAATTCACCTTGTGTCTACTTATGATTATGTGAAACTTGTATATAATTGATTAGATCTCATTGATTTCTTGTTGATGTTGTGTCTATCTCCATCAATTAAGGCGTGACAACTTCAATAGATCTAGTTGGTTTAGTTTATAATCCTTGTTTCCTATTGATTCTTGTTTTGATTGAATGATTTATATGTTAGGCTTAAGAAAACTGGCAGATCTCCAAATGGTAACATGCTTGAACGTCTTAGGAAACATGAACCTATTGCACTAAGGTCTTTATTGGTTGTATTTAATGCATGAGCCACTGTTTACAATCCCTATGGTTGTGCTGGGCATGGTATAGGAGGAGATAAGAGCTCATAGAATTTGGGAGTTATGTGCGATACCCCATGAATGGTATTAAGGAATACAACCCGTCAATTAAAACAAGGTTACAATTCAATAGGTAGGATTGGATAGCTAGCAAGGAGTAACATATCATGGGTAGACATGCTTCACTTATCTTGTA
The DNA here is from genome assembly GCA_030686995.1 of Artemisia argyi. Classification (NCBI taxonomy): domain Eukaryota; kingdom Viridiplantae; phylum Streptophyta; class Magnoliopsida; order Asterales; family Asteraceae; genus Artemisia; species Artemisia argyi. Next base: position 167,536,031 of record CM060696.1, on the reverse strand, counting down.
GAACCTTAGTTTATTTTCTTGTTTATTAGTTTAATTAGTAGCTTTTGGGTTAGTTGATTAGCAACTAATTCCGCCCACTCTCTTAATACCCGAGATTTTTACTTGCTTTTCATAAAATATAAAAACATAAAAAGAATCATCCTTCACCTTTAGACCTAGTTAGATTAATTTCAATCCTAACGACACTATTCCTAGCCGAGCGATCAATCCCCCGGTACTTGTCACTATACTATACTACAACGATCAGGTACACTGCCTGGTGGGGGTTGTAAGCTTCTCAAGATCCCTTGAGAGGTAAAGCCTGGTGCAATTCCCACGTATCACCTACGGCCAAAGCAGACAATATTATGATCTGAGTAGGCGGGATGTTACAGGTGGTATCAGAGCCACTCCTGAGCCGTTCGGGATGGTGGGGTAAACCTCATCGATAACTCATGAGTCCCTAGGGGGGGGGGGTTGATTGTAACACCCTAGGAAAATCCCACATCGGCTGTGTCCTGGAGAGATGTTGGATTCATAAGATAACATTCGCCTTACAATGACACAACGCGTTTTATAGTCTACTACGAGTAGGGTTCTTAGGAACTGGCAGTTAAGCGTGCTCACATGAGAGTAGCACTGGTATGTGTAACCTGCCGATAAGTCTCACATGAGGGCCACAAAGCAAAGCCGTGAGCCTACAGGCAAAATGGACAATATTATGGTCTGAGTAGGCGGGATGTTAAACAAGGTGAACCAACATTGAATTTTGCATGGGAAATGCTAAAGAATCTTTTGAAATGTTTTGAATTTGGTCAATTTGGCGTTTAGTCGGTGTGCAAGCTGACCTTTCAACTGTACATGACATCATTGTGATGTCAGAATATGTGTGTCTCCCAGGGCGTGAATGGTATGCGCGTGACGTGGCTTTCCTGGTTCAATGGGTTATTGCCATATGTAATCCACTGTTTTAGTTTCTTGTGACTATAAATAGGCATTCAACGAAGTAGTTACAATTCACTTTACATTTACCTAAAAAATATCAAAAGAACTCTCTGCCTCTCTCTTTTTTCGGTGATTACATTCTGGCCAAATAACCTCATTTTTAAGCGAGGCTATTTGTTTAGATTGTGAGAGAAAATATGGTTAACGGAGGTTAGTTGTAGTCTGAAATTTCAGGTTATGGGTGTTGTTCACGAGACATGTTAGGCTAAAAACTTTGTTAAAAAATAAAAAAATGATGCTTCTTAAGTGAGAAAATGAGTTAAAATGGGTGAAAGTTTGTGACTATTTTTTATCATGTCCTCACAGATAGGGCCTTGTTTATGTATGAGATAGTAAAACGTGATTAAGAGTGGACTGAGATGGTTGTGTTATCCGGTTTCCAGTGTAGAACGGAAAGGACCTCAAAATATGATTAAGAATCAAGGGCTTGGATAACACTCAAACAAAAGTGCGTGTATTCACTGTGTATCAATAAGCGTGTGAAAATGTAAAGAGGGTTATCCTTTCTCTTGTGTAGATACCTCTTGATTTATAAAGAGGTATCTAGGGTTTTAGGATAAACCTCATGTGGATAATCAACGGCTGTGGAGAGATCATGTGTTCATCATCTGACGGTCAGACAAGAATGACATGTGACATTCTTTCATTGGTTTGTACTTGTTCGTGCTCGTACCATATTCTTGGTCATGTGTCTTCCACTAGATACCATATCGTAACCGCTAGGTGATAGTTGGGAGACAATTGTAATGAGTATACATGGACGCGGCCTGAGAAGCTTTCTTAGGACATATGCAGCCTGGGAATGTGTGTGGGCTTATCAAGTGTTGATAATGGGTCTATCAAATGTTGATAATGGGCTTGATCTTGGTGTGTAATTAGTTGGCTCGGACCACTAATATCCATACACTATCATGATTAGTAAAATCTTTCGGTGCCTCAAAAAATTTAAAATAATATATGTATATGATATGAGTTATTATGAAGATTATAAAAACTATGTAGATTGAGAGACTAATCGTAGCAACTAATTTTTAATAAAATAAAGTGTAAAGTACAACGTTTGTCCCTTTAGTTTGGCCATAATAACATCGCAAGTCCCTCGACTTTCATTTTTGCATGTTCGATCCTTATAATAATGTTTTGTAACATCATTGTTCCTTATCAATTACATCATTAGCCTCTGTGGTTTAGCCTTAATAACATCCCAAGTCCCTTGGCTCTTAGTGATAATGACGAATGGTGTTACAAAACTTTATCATAAAGACCTACCATGCAAAAATGAAATCTAGTGATTTGCGATGTTATTATGGCAAAACCACAAGGATGACGGGTGTAATTTACTCTAAAATAACATCAACTTCCACCCCACATTTTTTTTAATACAAATCAACTTTCACCCTTTTTTTAATATATGTTTCAAAAACCGTTAATTGTTATGCGAAACAAATTACACGATTACGAAAAATATTTAATTATCTCTCAATAGAGGGGCACTTTAATATACTTTCAACATTTTTTTTTCATTTTTTTGTGTTTTCTTGGTACAAGAGTTTGCATGTTATTATAACAATACTCTGTAAGTCCTAACACTCAACATGCTGTCGTAAAATAGGTATAAGTATTTATGTAAAACTTCAAATGATTTATCACTTTTTGCATTTTAAAATACAATTGATTAGCTTTCCAATCATATACCACACATAATTATTTAACTTACAGATCAATACAGTTTATTCACCGAAGTTTGAGAAAATATATGATTTTTTTTATATTAAAACTTGGAGTAAATTACACCGTTCGTCTTTGTGGTTTGGGTAAAATCCCTATTCTCATCCTTAATTTTTTTTTCTTGCATGATTGATCCTTATCATGAAACTATGTAACACCATTGATCCTTATCGCTAGCGATAAGCACCAATTTTGTTACATAGTTTCATGGAAGAATTAACATAAGTTAGCGATAAGGACCAATGGTGTTACATAGTTTCAAGATAAGGATCAATCATGCAAGAAGAAAAATTAAGGACGGGAGTAGGGATTTGGCCGAAACTAGAGGGACAAACAATGTAATTTACTCTTCAAAATCGTTTGTTATAGCACATGTGATATAAAACTAATTTTTGCATATTTGAAGGCTGGAGATGCTGTCGTAAAATGGATATAAGTATTATTAGTGTTATATCACATGTAATATATCAATCGAGTTTCAATATTAATTTTTTTTCTTCATTTTATAAATAAACCATTTTGATTTAGAGATTTCAATATTGTGTGTGATATATAAATTAAAAAAAAAAAAGTTGATGATGTGTATTTATCAATGCGAATATGGTAAAACTTTTGGAGTTATATACAAATGTTTATGCTCATTTTACGACAGCATGTTAAGTGTTCGAACTTACAGATTAGTGTTTAATCATATGTGATATATCAAACGAGTTTGACTATAAAAAAAATTCTTCTATTTTCTAAATAATTATAAATAAACTGTATTGATTTGGATGTTCGAAAATTATATGTAATATAGGGTTGAAAAACTAAGGATGTGTCTTTTTCAATGCTAAAAACAATGAATCATTTGGAATTCTACATAAATATTTATGGCTATGTATGATAACATGTTGAGCGTTCAAACCTAAAAATTAATGTTATATCATATTTGATATATCAAGCGTGTTTGACTTTTGTATAAATAATTCTTCTCTTTTCTCAAATTTCTATAAATAAAATGTATTAATTTGGAGGTTCAAAAATTATGAATGATATCATGTTTAGTGTTTGAACTTACATATTGGTGTTATATCACACGTAATATATCAAACAGAATACTGTACTGAAAAAACTCAAAAAAATTGCGAAAGTATTCGAAAGTGTCACTTAATTTAAAGATACTCGTAATTAAATGCTCATCATAATGAAGAAATTTATGTAGATTAACTATTTACGATTCTTAAGATACGCAACTTAAAAAAATGAGGGTTGAAGTGTGTTTCAATTAAAAATATCAACTAATCTCATTTTATTTCTTTTGTAAAATAAGAGGCTAAAATTTATCCTCACTATGCAAAAAATAATAAAGTATAATTGAACTTTTTTTATATGTATATATTTTGAAAAGGATAACAATTCTCTTTTATTTGGATGTATTTTAAAGTATTTTACTTTTATTTTTGGAAGGTGATAGGAAAGTGGTATTTTGAGGACCTAGCTAGCTAACCTCTAGCCATCACCATTCAAATACCACAGTCTCAAACCCTATTCAAGGGAACCTCTATACTCTCTCTACTCTCGAGGTGTGTCACTGTCTTTATATATATGCATCTTGTTTCACAACTCAAAACGAACACCATCAAACTAGCTGCTTTACCTAATTTTGATTATTCCTAGCAAGTAGCAACTATATATACCATATGTGATAACATGGTCAAACTTCAATTAGCTTATGCTACAAGTTAGTTAATTGAAAAAGTTGCTTCAAAAATATTCATCATCAAGCAAGACATGGATAACGAACGCTTCATGGACAAACAGATAGAAGATGAGCATGATCTTCAAAATCAAAGTCAAAGTAGTAGCTACACAAACCAGTGGTCGAACCAGCCTCATCAGATGGTCGCAACAACGACTCCTAGAGATGATATTTATCGTGGTTTCGTGCCCGAATATTCGACGTTGTTGCCACCTCCATCGATGCTGGTAATACCTCAACAACAACAACAAATTGCACCACCAACTGATAATTATCGTCAACAAGGTACGCCTCTCTTAGGTAGCTAGCCTATCCCCTTATTACTACCAACAAATACTTGTATTTCATTTGTTAGCTATGATATATACGGAGTAATATTTATACTTGTAACATATATGTCAGATTAAGATAGTTCTAGTGGGAATATTTTTTTCTTTGGTTGTAAACTTTTATATATCTAACTAAACCCTAAAAGCATCATTCTTTTTTTTTTTTTTTTTTTTTTTTTTTTTTTTTGGAATTAAATTAATTACTCAAGAGTAGCATGTATGTATGAGGCTTAATTGTGTGCGATCGATTTAATGCTATATTTTATTCTTAATTTAGGGTGAGATGATAGTTAGGCATGTATAAAGTTTGTATGATAAGTTATGAATCATAATACAAACTGGAATTGGAAATTAATTATGTTTTGGTTGGCTTGATTGGATTAAAGATCAAATTCTTGCATTTTCAAACTCTTTGTAATTCCTTGTATTTTCTTATTCCTATAGCTTCTTGCTAGTGTGCATTTGTTGAATAAAATGTTCCATAAGAAAGAAAAATGAACTATGATACTAGTACAAAACTTGTGCATCAAAGTTCTTTTTTACTTTTCTTGATTTGTGATTATCTTATTTGATCTTCTATATTTAAGCATCAATGTTTTTCTATATGTAATAATTATGTAAATGAGTGAAGACAAATTTAGAGTCCGAAATGAGATGAGAATTGAATGCAAGTGCTTATTTGGTAAAAATTTGTTTCTAGAATAAGTGTCATCATGTGAATGCATATAATGAAGAACTTATCCATATGCATTATGCTGCAAGCTTCTTGCAGGCAGGTTCATTGCACTAGTAACCTACCTTGTGTTTTTATTTCCGTGTACAATTTCCCTTGCCCCACTTTCTTTCTCTTTCACATGCTCGCATGTTTATCACAAGACACCTTTGCGTCACAAAAGTATTAGTTACAAACTTACAATCACTATCACCTAGATTTGTCTAAATAATAATCAATATCACATTTTGTCGTTTTCTTTTTATTTACAGTCTTACTTAGGCAGTAGGTTGATTTGTTGAAGAATCACTTAAAAATAATAAAGTGGTTGTTAAAAAAAAATGGTTGTTAGAGCAAGAGGTGTGGTCTCGTTGTGAGCCCTCGTCGTCCGACGTGGAGCTCGCCGTAGCTCGTCACCACACCGGACACCACTCGCCACAGCTCGCCGTTGAAGACCTCCTCGTCTGCACGACGAGCAAATGGTCTGACAAGGTGAATGTTAGATGGGTCCCTCATCTTCTTTTTTCGTTATTTTATTTTATTTTTTTTTTATTTTTTTTTTTTTAATTTTAAGTGGGCTTGAATTTGGGTACAAGTAAGTGGGCTGGAATTTGGATCAATTTGGGTTTAAATGTTAGGATTGTTAAAGTATTAAAATTATCAGTTAAGTTTTTTTCTTTTTTTTTAAACCTTTTTTTTATAAAAAATGTTATTTATACTATTATTTGAATAAAATGATTTTATGTTATTTGATAATTTGTGTGAACTGAATTTAATTTATTTAGTGAAATGAATAAAAAAAGAAAGTTGTAAGTGGTGGGCCTCAAATGAGTAAGTTGAGGTTAGTTATGAGTGAGGAGGGTTTAGTTGTGAAGAGATGTTGGGGTGATGTGGCACCCGTGGGCCTCAAATGAGGAGGTAATACCTCATCACGGCACCTCTTGCTCTTAGTAAATAAAATGGTTGTTAAATTAAAAAGAACACTTTTGAACAAGTGACAGACCCAAAAAAAAAAAAAAAAAAAAAAAAAGTTACCAGTACATGCAATGTTACTTGCAGCAAAAGGTATATACTCCTGTAAGCCTATTGAAACACCCTTTGTGTGGTCTTATGTGGTCTGAATTTAAATATGTATCTTGATCATAATTCATTAATGACTAACGTAATGCTAAGGGCATTATGGTTCTATTATTACTAGTTAAATTAGGTATGAGTACATGCATGTATATGTGAATAGCAAGAAGTGGTATTGGTGCCACATGGGGTTCTAAGCTAGACAAGCAACAACTTGGTTTGAATGACATTCAATATTATGCATTCAAACCTACCCAATTAATATTCTGAAATTTAGAACCATCAATCCAACATTACCTTATTTAGCCATTTTTTATCCACGACAACCTAACCTTTTGATCTCCCTCTCTTTTGGCTTTTTATCTTTTTTTTATTACTTGATATATTCGAAGTATAAGATGCACAAATATGGATCAAACATGCCACGTCCATGTCTTAACAAACTAAGGCATACCTTTAACTTTTTTAAGTGTTTCTTTATTAGTAGCTTGATTGCTAAGAAAATCTTAGCAAATCTTCTTTATGATGATTACTTTCTAAATATCATAGTTATGATAAACAATATCTTTGAAATTTGTAAAGTTAATGTTTACTGTATGAACTTTTCATTCATAATACAATAATTTGACATGAAAGTTTGTTGTGTGAGCAATACTCAAATTAAATATGTTAAAGCAATTCATGGTTCTTTTTTTGAACGAAAATTCATTGAAATACTTACTAGAGGAAATGATATTACAACAAGTTCATATATAGAAGCTAATTTCAGATCATTAATCCAATCCATCCATATTGAAGCCGATTTTTTAAACCTGTGGACAATCCAAGAATGAGACTCTTATGTCTTCCTCGAGTGTGTTTTTTCTAGGGGGAGGATATCAAAACAAACCGTCATTGGAGCTGTCTGTATCTCAATGCGTCTATGGGACACTGCATGCATGCTTAGTTATATAATAGATTAATAAAATCTTAATTAATATTAAGCTAGGTATTGTGGACTAATTAAGTTTAATTTATTGTGGACTAATTAAGTTTAATTTATTGTGTTTATGTTTTGAAGAACCCGTTATGAAAAGACATTACAGAGGAGTAAGACAGCGACCATGGGGAAAATGGGCAGCTGAGATACGAGATCCCAACAAAGGTGCACGAGTTTGGTTAGGTACGTTTGAAACAGCCGAGGGTGCAGCCCTTGCCTATGACCAGGCTGCCCTTCGCTTCAAAGGGTCTAAAGCAAAGCTCAACTTCCCAGAACGTGTCCAGGGACGCTCTGAGCTTCGTTACATAACAACAACCACTACCGCAACCACTAGTCCACCACAACCACCAGCTGCAACCACACCACATTCTCAAAATCCTACACCGCAACAAACCATAGCCACCAATTATCCAGACTTTCTTCAGTATGCACAACTTTTATCAAGCAATAATGATGCACAATTCCCTTATTTCACCTCAACTCTATATCCACATCAACAACAACATTCTGAGTATGTTATGAATCCATCTTCTTCTTTGATGGCAGGATCATCAACGTCGTCTTATGATCAACAACATTATGTCGACAATCCAAGTTTGTCAGCAGACTCAGGGTCGGATCAGCGTGTAAACTGGGAGCACTGGAAGGATGTGAACGATCCTAATAGGAAGTGAGCTATGTCAAAACAATTATATTGGAATAACTTGTTAATGGATTGAAATATGATTATGAGCTTGTATTAATTAAACAAGCAAGCTCCATCATGTCCATAACTCCATTTGCAGATATGAGTGAAAAAATTACTTCATTGTTTCCTCTCTTAATTTGTACCACTTGATCGTTAGGATCATCAAGAATTCTTATCAATAGCTTTTATTGTCATTATTGATTACGCGCTTTTATTGTCATTATTGATTATGCATTCCAAAATTCAATACTTGCTTAGCGATCGATCTGCTTAATCAGTTATCGATATATACCATATATATCTCTTTAGATTGAATATAAACACAAAATTGTATGTTATTTCCGTTCGATTTATCTGTCATGTTTCATGACAGTTGTAACTATTTCCCAGAACTAATAAAACATGCAATCAGTTAAAGGATTAATATAAAAATGCATGATGATTTATGTCTTTGTACAATCTAACACTGAGTAGTAAGAAAGTGAGTCATTTTTATAAGTTCATGGATGACAATATTTACCCTTACAGGTTACAATGCTAAAAACTTTCTCTAAGACGCGATTTACTAAAGTGAGCTATTAAGTATCAACAGAACGAAAAACAGAACGAAAAACTTAGTATAACTGAATATCATTTCTCTTATAACTATACACCACACTAAAAAGAGTGGTGTGCAATTGTGCAACTGATCACATTCTAACTGGAAATTGACTAGCCTAGAAAAAAGGTGCATATAGTCCTCATTAGAAACACAATGAAGCTCATAATTTATTACATGCTTTGATAGTGATGTTATGTGGCAATCAAGCTTTTACATCATCAAAGATAACATCAATCTATCCATGCATGCGTGAGCGTGGATAGTAAGTAGTCCCATGTGCTTTTTTAAAGTAGTCAGTCACTTGACCCTAGCTAGGGTTTCGATCATCAACCTCCCATAATTATTGGTGAGAAAGGTGATATGCAATTATATGCATCAAGTCTCAAATGATAAGTTTTTTTTAAGGTATGAGTTAACCGGACCCTGTAGGGAGGGTCTGTGGAAGACAGTGCTGTCGCCGCCTGTACTGTCTGCATTAAAATTTGTACATTTTGACTAAGGTAGGTGGACCCCTCATGATAAGGAGGGTCCGGTTAACACATCCTTTTTTAATTCAATCTAGTAAGTATGTACATGGAGTTTAAATATACGGCCTTGTTTTTTTTAGCAACATTAAAACAAGTCTAGTATTTGACATTATTTTGCACTGTGTTCTTCAATATTTTTATAAAGGAAATGGAGTGGAAAGGGTAGAAAAGTAAAGTAGAGTACACGATAGGAAAGAAACTTTTACAAACTTTTCGTGTTCTACAGATTGAAAGTAAGAGGAAGTAAACTAGACACAAGGAATAAGAAAGTTACGAATATACCCTCCAAATTATCATTTGCTTCAACAAATGAATGTAGAATCTGCTGCTACTATCATTTAACAACTACTAAAATCAAATGATTGAAAAAGTTTGATATTGGTATTTTTTGTGATACAAACATGGTTACACTGTTACACAGTACTACTCCATACTTGTTTAATCCCATCATAGCTTCAACCCAAAATCCCATCATCACCGTTAGCTTCATCCAATCATCACCACCACTGCCATATACGAACACAACACAGTGGGGACACCGGATCTAAATACCATGTAACACTGTCAATTAAAAGATCCATTCTTAGCTTTTTATTATAGTTGTTCATTATATCTTGGATTGTGACCAGGTAGTGTTGATATTATTAGGGTATTTTAAGTTTTATGTTATGTGGAGGTGATGGTAATGAAAGAAGATGATAGAAAACATGTGGAGAAGATGGTGAAAATGACAGTGGGATGTGTGGTTTAATGACAAAAAAGAGAGAGTATATAATTATTGAAGGGTATTTATGTCTTTTGAGTACTTTCCTTTCACATCCATCCCAATATTGGGATGAAACAATTTGTACCAAAATCACTCAAAGCACCCGCCCCTTACTGTCCTTTTCCTTCTTTACCAAATCTCAAGAACACATTTTTTTTTTGTTTCTTCCCTTTCCTATCCTTTTCTCTCCTTTATTGAATCTAAAGAACACAGTGTTGATGTTTTCTTGGAGGAATGAAACTGTATGTATACGCCAAAAAACAAGTCAAAAGCAAACTATTGAACTTTGTATTTAAAACTAGAAAACAATATTAAGAAAAGGAAGAGGAAGGAAATAATAATTCGAATAACTTTCGGCAAGTGAGAAATATTCAAAGATTGCGGCTCTGCTGTACCTTTGACCTTTTTGATATTATCATACTTGTTCATCCGCCTGTTGCTTCAACAGTGGTTTCAGTTCAGTTTTGCACTTTTTCAACTCCACCCCAACTTCTTTATTAAGAGCAAAATAAAGTTTTTTTATTAGTTTATGTTTTTAACTTTTTATCTTTTTTTAAAATAAGTGTTTAGTTTAACCTTTTAAAGTAAAATTGGTTTAACTTTGGCTTTATAAATTTTTTTCTTTTTACTGTTATATAATATATTATAAAAAATATATCATTAAAAAATAAATTTAAAAACTAATATATTTATATATTTGTAGATGTAGCAATTTGTGCCCAAAATGAAAAAATAAAATATATGCTAATTTTGCCTAATTTGTAAAAGACGTAGGCACATTTAGCCTCACCCTTTTTTTTTTTTTTATTAAATGGGCATATTTAGCCCGTTGAAAAATTAAATGAGCACTAACGAGCAGTCGATCACATATTTTCTCTTAATTGTAAAACATTATAATCATTTTTAAAAAAAAAAAAACTTACATGTATAATATATTTAATTTTTTAAATATAAATGAAGTATTACATTTAATGAATTTATTTCGTTATTTTTTGTCTTCTATAAAGCAATTTGTATAACATGTGCCCGTTTCGCCCGTGCCCGTTCTAGCCTGTGCCCGCCTGTTTTGTCACCTCTAATATTTGTATCAAATATTATATAACGCCCACAAAAATAGTTAAGGTTAAAGTTGAACCAGTTTGACTCAAAAAGATCAGACTGGACACTTATTTTAAGACGGAACTAGTACATTTTTTGTTTTTTATATATATTTTTTTTTATCAAACTTCATATTTTTTGTTTCGTACTTTATTTTTCGTATTTTCTAATAAAACAAAGTTATAAAATAAAAAATAAATAAAATAAATAAATAAGTTTATTAAAATCCATTTAAGGGGTATTTAAGGGTATGAATAACCATTCTCATAAATTAATACTAGTATATGTTTACATTGACTTGTTTAGAAGAGACTTTGCAACATTAATCAAGTGATCTTTTGTATCGGCAACACAAATTTTCATTAATATAACCGATAAAACATTTCAAGATAGCAATGTGTTGAAGTAAATGATTGCTCCTCGGCCTGAGCATGTAGGTTTCTTCAGATTTGTTAAAGGATACGACAAACACATGTTAATCTTGCCTTGGGTTTGATCCCAAGACCAAGCTCCGGCGTGTGTGTGAGTAATGGATATAGGCCGAATGGCTAAGTTTTAAATGTAGAGTAAATACGTGAAAATTAGTTAGTTATACACTGAATGAGCTTGGGGTATTTATATTACCCCAAACATTGTACATGATAACATAGTGATGGAGCGAGCCAAGCTACACCTAACCTAGGTACCAGGTGTTAGCTTACATGGGGGACAATATTAGGGTTAAGCGGCTCAAGCATGGTTCTTGGTACGGACTGCTGGATAAAAGGATCCTCTGAGTAAAAGAATGATTATCTTATGTTCTTGTCGTCCGGCATGTATTACTTCGGACGAAGTTCTTCCGACACGTGTCGTCCGGACATATACGCCAACATTCCTCTCCCCCCGGTATTGTATTATCGGTTGTAGACTGATGATGCAATACTTAAAATTTTCCTCCGGCAATGTTATTTTTATTTTGTACCGACGATTCGACCCGATGGGCCCAAATGGCCAAATAGATATAACATACCATGGGCCTATTAATGACACATAAGTTAAAGTCGTAATTACCTTGAGTGATGAGATACTACCACGTGTCATCATGCCAGAGATTGCACGATCAAGATTACTCCACATCGCACGTCTGGTACGATGCGACGTTTCCCTTTCCTAATACTGCTTATATACACAATATTTTGTTGAACGAAAACAACTCTCTTCATCTCTTCTTGTCAGGCATGTTCTGTCTTGCTTCATTCTATTAACTTGTTCTTAGAAACTGCCCTTCGGAATTTAAGATGTGCGGTAGTGAACAAGAAGATTAGCGCTCATCTCCCTAAGTTTGATATGCACATTTTAACGTCTTTGATTGGTCAAGAAGAATTAGACATAGTAATTAGAACATACCGAATCCCTCAAGACATAAAACCCCAACTTCCACCTACCGGTATAACCATGGACCATTTGTCGGGCGATGTCATAGGGGCTTCGGCTAAATAGAAAAGGGTATTTGGCGATCTTTTCACTAACAGTTACCCTTATGTGGAAAAGGCCATTGGATCCTACCGCCTCTGTCTAGGTGACATGATGAACATCATGTTGGACAGGTCAGCTGCCAACCTGGGCCAGAACTTTCTGCTAGCACTGTTCCATCATTTGAAGCTCTAAATGTTGAAGAGCCACCAACTACAACTTAGTTTTTTATTCGTTCTTGTAATTATGTAACAAATAATTTGGTGATACATGTTCGTACTTTACCAGACCGTTAGTTTGTAGATGTGTGACGACATTGTACATCTGCCTAATGTTTAGTCTCTCGCATCAGCTTTTGAATGGATCTTTGATGAATTATGTACCATTCTCCGTCATGATCACCCTCGGCAATCTGAACCTACAAACAATGTTTTCCCAAAAACATTTCTTGACATCCTTACTTGTGGTTCGGTGATGCGTAGGGATTGCACCAGGCTTTACCTCTCGAGGGATCTCGAGAAGCTTACAACCCTCACCAGGCAATGTACCTGATCGATGTAGTATAGTATAATGACAAGTACCGGGGGATTGATCGTTCAGCTAGGAATAGTGTCGCTAGGATTAGAAAACCTAAAGACTAGGTCTAGAGATGAGGGATGATTCTTTTTGTATTTTTTATATTTTATGAAAAGCAAGTAAAAATCTCGGGTTTGAAGGAGTTTGGCGGAATTAGTTGCTAATCAACTAACCCAATACTAAAGACGCAATCAAAATAAAATACTAAAAATGAAAATAAACTAAATTATACTAGAGTTGTGAGCAATATATGGGAGAATTGTGTTTACTTAGATTTCACTACTCCCTAGATATCTTTTACAGGTTAATTACTTGGTATAGTTGCGTGGATGATGGATTGTATTCCTTAATACCATTCATGGGGTGGCGTACTTACTTCCCCAATCCTATGAGCGCCTACTTCACTCCTATGTCGAGCCGGCTAAGAAGCTCCTAACATGGGATCACTAGAATTTGCTCATGCATTAAATACAACCAATAAAACCTAGTACACATCGGTTCATGTTTCCTAAGACGTTCAAGCATGTTACACAATGGAGATCTGCCAGTTTTCTTAAGCCTAACATTGAAATCATTCATCCATTACAACCATAAACAAGTAATCAACATATAATTAACATCTAGGTTTCATTACACCTAAGCAAACACAAGATAGATCTAGCTTAGCATGTTGAAATCAAGACAAGCATAAGATATATTCAAACAACACATAGTCATATTGATTGAATTGAAAGAAGACTTATCTCAATTGAACATGAAAGGATTCAAGGGGTGAAAACCCTTGAAAATACTGTAAAATACGACCTAGGGTTTACAAAGTTCGGCCCTAGTATTCTCCACACAAGTTCCTCTTTTAATGAAGGAAAAATAGAAAACTATATATAGATTCTGATAGGTGACGGCGTCAAGAACAAATGTCTGACGCCGTCATCTCGCCGCCAAATAGTTTCTCGGACTGCCTAGATCTGGGTCTGACGCTGTCATGTATACTCCTTATGCAGGCCGTCACCAAAAATAGTCTTGACGCCCTTGTTGTAACGCCTTCAGGTTTTCACTGGGTCGTCACGGATTTTACTCTTGACGCCGTCATGATTTTCTTCTTGACGCCGTCAGGTACTGTTCTCAGCATGGAAAATTAAGTCTTTGCCGTTTTCTTCACTTTTATGCTCCAAAAACGTCCGAATTGCTTCCTTTTCCAGAATTCACTCCCAAAGTACCTAAAATCACAAAAGGAACGATTTAGGGCAATATTTGATCAAATAAATTCAATTCCGGGCTTAAATGACCCCCTAAATGTGGTTCATTTTTCGCCTTATCATTCGGGCGAGCGGATTTGCTTCGATCCACTTTGTGAAGTAATCAATTGCCACGATTATGAATTTGACCTTCCCAGAGCCTACGGAAAAGGGCCTAAAATGCCCATTCTCCATTGGTAGAAGGCCATGGGACCATGATGGATTTCATGAGCGTCTTGGGAAGCCTTTGGACTAGAGCATGTATTTGGCATGACCGCATGAATCACATTTTTGAATTTCCTCCTTGGCGTCCCTGTGTCTGGTGGACCAATAATAGCCTTGCCTCATTATTTTGGCAGCGACTAACCTGGGACTTGAGTGCATAACACAAGCCCCTTTATGGACCTCTCAAATGACAAAGTTTGCTTGCAGTGGACCAACATATCTCAACATTGGAACTAGATACTCTTTTTTGAAGAGCACCCTGTCCTATGTAACTTAATGATTGATCTTCATGAGAAGGGTTTGAGCCTCATTCTGGTCTTCCGGCCATATTCCTTCTTCCAAACATTTAACGATAGGAGTCATCCAATTGTCCCCTTCTTCCTCTATGATCACGGAACTTTCTACACCACACAAGCATCCTCCCACTCCCCGAAATTTGCTGCTCCAACAAATCTATTGGAGGTCGTCCCCCTTTGACCCTTCGTCCTAATTATTGTTAGGACCATTTTTTGTGAATTACGGATGGCATAAAAAACCAAACCTGACCGGGAAACCCAAAACATGAACTTTTTGGGGCGGGGATGGGCGAGCTTATTGGGTTTTGGGGAAGGTTTCGGGGCCTTAACGGGGATTTTTATCGGTTTTGGAGCGGGACGTGGCACACCATCCCCGCCCCGCCCCCGCTTGTTTTGTGTTAGTATTTACGTACAAAAAATGTAATTCTCTAATTTTTGTTAGCTTTTATCTTTGTAATATTTCAAATTGAGATGATAGATGCTTGTTTTGTGTCATAATATTCTAAAAAAGTTGTGAATTATTCCAATGCTTAATTTATCATTAATGGGTTCTCGATTCTTCAAGTTATTCCATAAAATGACATTGTTAATAATGAAAAAATAAGAGTAAACGGGAAACGACATGAGTATGATGGAGCATCACGCTTAAAAAAGACAACCCGATAAGACCCCACTGGGGAATGGGGCGGGTTTGTGGGAGCATCTCGCTCCAACAGGGCGCCCCGAGAAGATCCCCAACGGGGATTGGGGTGGATTTGGGGATGACTTTTCTAATCGGGTTTGGGGATGGGGATAGCCACCCCACTCCAAACCCGCCCCATTGCCATTCCTATTGTGAATAAAGTAACGTCGCCAAAATCTAAACGTAATGGCTTGGTCGTGTTACCGCTCTTCTTGTTATGTTCCAAACGAGAGTCCAAAGAGCAAACATGTGCCCTTGGATGAGTTCTTGTATATTAGGTGAGCTTGAGGCATTACCTCCATTTCCTTCGGCCTGGTTGAGCGGAGTTAGTGGAACGTTGTCTTAAGTAGGACCCGTCATTCCAAAGCTTTGATAGATTGAATAATAGGTCCCACGGATGGCGCCAATTTGTTGAAGTAAATAATATTTCCTAGGCCTGAGCGTGTGTAGGTTCCTTTGGACTGGGTAAAGGAAGTCCTTCAAGCACCTACACATATGACAAACACGCGTTAGCCTCTCCTTGGGTTTAATCCCAAGACCAAGCTCCAGCGTAAAAGTAAGTAATGGAGATAGACTGAACTGCTGAGTATTAAATGTGAGAGTAAATACGTGAAAATTAGTTAGTTATCCATTGAATGGGCTTGGGGTATTTATACTACCTTAAGCACTGTATGTGACAACATTGGGATGGAGCGAGCCTAGCTACAGCTAGCTTAGGTACCAGGTGTCAGCTCACGTGGTGGACAATAT
This sequence comes from Artemisia argyi, assembly GCA_030686995.1. Classification (NCBI taxonomy): domain Eukaryota; kingdom Viridiplantae; phylum Streptophyta; class Magnoliopsida; order Asterales; family Asteraceae; genus Artemisia; species Artemisia argyi. The sequence continues at coordinate 167,519,588 of CM060696.1, read as the reverse complement.
CTCGCAATATCCGGGTTAGGCGGCTCAAGCATGGTTCTTGGTACGGACTACTGGATAAAAGGATCATCTGTGTAAAAGAATGATCCTCTTCTGTTCTTGTCGTCCAGCATGTGTTCCTTCACACCTAGTCCTTCGGACACGTGGAGACATTAATCGTCTGACACGTGTCATCTGCACATATACGCCAACACAATGCTAAGTGTGAAAATTCACAGTTTTTAAGTTAATACTAAAACCTAAACTTAAACGTTTTACTTTGAACACATGATTTCTTGCTTTAACGTATAACCGTTAGGTTAACCCGTGTACAACGAAAAACAACTTTCAACGTATACTGGAACTATAATAAGTTTATTCTACGTCTAATAATTACTCTATGACTCTCATAAGTATATTTTATAAGTCATTTGCATTTGGTTTCATAAGTTATACTTAAATTACCTAAGTTTTGTATTAAGTCTTATGCATGCATGCAATACTTAACCAATTCACCACCTTTGCAACACACACACACACACACACACACACACACACACACACACACATATAGTCACATGTATCAAAATTTGAAATAACAACCCCCACCCCACCCCTAAGTCCCTAAAACCAACCATGTATAAATGGTTATACCAACATATGATTTTAAACCTTAAACTTGCAACTATGCCCTAAAATTGATAGCAAATCAAAAGATACACAAACCTTGAAGCCCCCCCCCCCCGGTTCTTGCTATACCATGCCCCAACTAGGTCACAAGACACCACTACCTTGTTTGTTTTCCTCAGACCTCAGGTGCTCATACACTCCCATGTGAACCCATAAGTCTACATTCAAACTTCCATAATTACCAATATAACTAAGATCAACTTGTGAACCATTCTTACCATATTCAAACTCACTCTCATTCCTCTCTACACATACACGGTAGCGAGCTCACACAAAATTTAGGGTTTCAAGTCTTGGGTAAATTTGTTTAAGGGTTGGCGTGGAAAGCTAGGGTTTTGGAACTTCAAACTAGTGTTTTCTAGGGTTTTCTTGGAGTTCTTGTGCACTAAAAATCACCAATCTTTGAAGACATTTCATACTCTATTTCGTTCATATTTAACTTATCATGCATTATTTTGTATCACCATGATAGATTTGTAGTGTTGAAAGTTGTTTAAACTTAGTTTGCCAAAACCCTAAAACATTCCATAATTTTGGTCAAATTAGGAGCTAGTTTTCATCACTTTAGAAAACACGTATGGCCATAATTTTTTCTCCTCAATGTTCTACTATGTCTTAGATAGATACTAGCCAAGATTTATAATATTCTGGATTTTCTAAGTATTTTTAACATTTTACAAGAAACTGATTGCCAGAAAGGTTATAAATCTGAGTTCGAATCTTGATGCACTTATTTGGGCTCCAAACCAAAAACCATGGTAGTTTTAGATTTTGTAGACAAGACCTAGGTCTAACCTTAGCAACTTGAATCACTCAAAGAAGTTATGGCCTCGGGAAGTTAAGTAAACTTTCTGTCAGAAACTGTTAACCTGGAACAGCCCTTGTTTGTGTATAAATGGACACCTAAAACTTAAATTCACAAACCGAGGCCATGATTTCTTGAAGGTAGATAGTTCTTACCTACGTTTAGGGCTTTGAATGACAAAAATCGGACAAGAAACGAAGAAGTTACGCCAATTTAAAGCCGTATTTAAATTCCATTCAGCAACATTTTTAAAGAGTATTAGGACCAAAAATGCGTTATACTTGTTTTTTCTAAACGATTTGACTTATGAATCTTTATAAAACTTCATTAAAAGTCTATAAAGGTGATAAAACTCATATACATACATATCGTATCGTTCCTAAGACGACTTGTTTATTTAGGTCGCGGCTATAGGATTCATTGTTCGTTGAACAATGTTATATTTCCCGTATTCACCACTTGATTGAGGTGAGTTTCATAGCCTCAATTTTGCTATTTTCAAATACTTTAGGGTGAGAATGCATTGCTAGCTTTTACTTACAGAAACAAGGACATAAACTTTTGCGTATTTCCTAAGTTACCATGATTTTCGTTAAGTCCCCACAATCATGGATCGTTAATTACTTGTAAGCACGAATGTTGTGAATAGATCTATTGGGTTGACACCCCTGTCCGGGTAAGTAGCGCTTACTTGACCGGAGGTACCGGTCAAACGGACGCATATTATTTGAAGAATATCGGGTGTATGGCAAGACACCTACAAGGGCATACATGATACATATATACATATTGAATACGTTAAGGCTTCATGGTCATGAGCTTAGTGCGATAATAATACTTTTTGTGACATTGTATTTGTTATAATTGTCACACCCGAAAATCTTGTGGTCCACTTTTACATTTACTTAAATCTATGAACTCACCAAATTAATGTTGAGATTTTAGCATGTATTTCTCAGGTTCTTAATTTCACTAGCTTGGTCTACATGGAGCATGGCATAGGGTCGCATTTTGGGATTTCATTTTGTCGAAGATTTGTTGCATTACTTAATGTTCGATTATAAAACAAAAACTTCATTTTATCTTGTGAAACTCTTGGGCTATGTTTGTAAAACACTATTTCTTTAATCGAACGTGTATTAAACGGTTCATGCAGAGGTCGTTCTTGTTAGACCCGTTTCCCGAGTACTTGGACCCCACCCTAGATGTAATGGACTAAGAGCCTTACGTGGTTGGTTAGTCAACAAATGTCGTGATGTGGTCAAACCCGATATGTGTTATATGTATTAAGTGTAAACCATTGTTGTAATTATGTGTGTAAACCATTGTTGTAATTATGTGTTATATGTATTAAGTGTTTATGTATGGTGATATGATTTAGGATGATGATGATGATGATGATGTATTGATTAGTAGCTTAGCTTTGGAAGCTAAGGTAAGTAACTTGTATTAAAACATGTGTTATATGTATGTTATCCATATGTGTATTATGATTGTGATAGTGTTAACATATGGATTGAGTAATGGATGAAGATTATGTGATATCGTGAATGTTATGGATTGAAGTTATGTAAGTGATCATGATGCTTATGTGTTAATATGTGTATGATATATGTTTTATGTCAGGTTACTTACTAATCCTTTGTGCTTACAATTTAGTTGTCTAACCTTTTGTAGGTTCTTGTGATTGTGGAAGGCTTGGACTAAGGATAAAGGTTTGGTTAAGCAATATTAGAAGATTGGTAAGAAAGTAGGAGCTAGGTAGTATGCCGAGCTCAAGTGTCATGTTTGTACCCCCGTGAGTCATTAATATTATGTAAAGTATGGTCAAGTGTCAAGTGTATAAATTGGTGGTCAATGGACAAGTTATAGTATAGTTCATGTGTTTACGGTCAAGTTAAAGGGGCGTTTGGCATAACGTCTAAACATACCCATTTTGAGTAGTAAACGGGTCAAGTGTTATTGGAACATGTTTGATATATTAAATGATTGATTTCTGGAAAGTTTGGTGTAAAACGAAAGTGATATAAGTGGTTTGTTGCGAAATGGGTCAAAACGGGTTATTTGCATAACCCGTCGTAAAGTACCCCTTCGGGGTATCGTAAGATAAATGTTTTTGCATGAATGAGCCCATTCATATACCAAATAAATCTGGAAAGTTTGGTTGAGTTTCAAGTTCGGGAGGTCGGGTTTCCGTCCGGGGATTTTGAAAGTGATTTCGGGACAACAAGCTGTCCAGATTTTCCGGGCAAACTGTGCAGATTTTTGGCAGTTTTCAAAAATTTATATCTTTTAATCCGTAAGTCGTCACGGGTCGTGCCACCTATGGTTTCGAAGGTGATTTAGTCTGTTTTCATCTAAAAATATCCCCAAGGTCTGATTGTGTACTAATTTTTGTCAGTTTATGAAAGAGTAACAATAGGTCAGTTTTAGTTCAAGCGTTTTTGCGTAAAAAGTGAAAGTTTTCAAAGTAAGCGGGCACGGGGTGTTACAACTTGGTATCAGAGCCTCGGTTTAAGTGAATTAGGTTTCCACTATAGGTTGCCTAGTCTTAAACCACTAGTAGATATGTTGGATGTAAGTGTTAGTAATGTGGAAAGTAAACGTTAAGTATGAGATGGATTATATTTTATGATATATGAGCTTAATGATGATAAGTGATGGATGTATGATATAGTGGTGATGTGTATGAGGTATTAGTCAGCGGAGGACTTGAAGTGTTTGAATGATTTGTTGGCCGTGTACCTTGATTGGTGCCGATGACTATTATGTGATTATGTGAATGTATGATAGAGTAGAGGTAATGGGATGCGAGTAGAAATGCCAAGTGGTATTAGAGATGGGCTAGTAAGCGAATTAAAGTGTCATGATGCCTAAGTTATAAGGTAGACTAGTGCTTGCAGCTAATTAGAATGTTGATACTTAGACATAGATTGATTGTGCATGTGATGTGTGAGCCATAGACTATATGATTTGATTGTGATTATGAATGTTTTAACACTTGTTGGATAAGTGTTAAGTGATAAGTATTATTGTTTATGTGATGTTAAGTCTATGGTAGTAGTTTATTATATGTCTAAGTTTTATGTGATGTGCTTGAGAGCACGATTCGTAGAAGTGTATGAGTTGAGATAAATGCATTGGAATGCATATTTCGTGAGACATGAACGATTAGATGTAATAATGAGTAGATGCTTGAAGCATAAGTCTTACACGCTTAATTAAAATAAGAAAAGTTAAAGTATACGGTTAAGATGTGACGAGATCATGTTATATATAAAACATGATAAGTAAAATGTGTTAGTAAGCAAATGGTTAAGCGTGATAACTAGAAGTGATGAATGAGACATAGATTGCGCTTGAATTCATAAGTGATATGAAGTGCGCTAGAAGAATTGTAAAACATGAGTATAGTCATGTTTATATATTAGATAGTATGTGATGAGATTAATGAAAATGTTATGGAATAAGCCTATGTAAGGCTTATATATGGAAAGTTGAGTAGACTAAATGAAGTGATAGTATGAGTTGTGAACATGGTCAACAAGGGTTGACAGATAATAGTAAAAGTGTGTGGTAAGGACACATAGAGAATGTGTAAACTGTAAATGGACAAGCATCATATAGAACTTGTCTAAAATAGAGATGCCACGTAGTGAATGTATGAGTCAACTTGGGGTTGACGGATAAATGATAAGTAGCATTGTGAGAATGCAAGCATAATTTAATAAGTGTAATATAGCAACTTGTCTAGATGAAAGTAAACGTGGTAGCGAATGTTGAAATTGCTTAAGGCAATGAGAAATGTTGAAGTGATAGCGTGTACTTAATGATAAAAGTACATGAAAGATAAAGTGAGTAAAGATGATAAGTTAGATATAGCTTGGATCCAATTCTCTAGTTTTGGTATCCTTCGGGATAGCCCAGCTTGCTTTTATGGCATGTGTTTTCGGCATCTTTCGAGATGGCCTAGCTTGCCTTTTATGGCATGGTTGTTAGCTTGCCTTCGCGGCATGTGTTTTGGAATCCTTTGAGATGGCCTAGTTTGCCTTCATGGCATGGTTGTTAGCTTGCCTTTACGGCATGGTTGTTAGCTTGCCTTTCATGGCATGGTTGTTAGCTTGCCTTTACGGCATGGTTGTCAGCTTGCCTTTCATGGCATGGTTGTTAGCTTGCCTTCGCCGGCATGGTTTGCTTATATTCTTGGCATGTATGAAAGTATCCTTTGGGATAGCTTAGCTTGCCTTTCATGGCATGGTTGTACAGCTTGCCTTATGGCATGGATGATAGTTATGGCATCCTTCGGGGTGGCCCAGCTTGCCGCAAGGGCATGGATATTATGGTATCCTTCGGGATAGCCAGCTTGTCTTTATGACATGGATGAATAGTTAGTGAGATTGGATCCAAGGCTAGAAAAGAAGGAAAGTAAAGTAAGTATAATTGTTGTGTCGGAAGTACATGAGTAGGAGAATTTATAATCTCCTTATTTAAATGGATTGGGACACCTCTTCATTTAAATAAAGAAACTGTAAATCGTCAAACCATAAGCTTATAATTCCTTACTTGTATAGATTGGGACGCCTTTTTATGTAAGTAAAGAGTTATAAATGAGTGGGCTTATGTGTAGCCGATATGACATGAATACGGGTAGAGATATGAGAAAGTGAAAACTAAAACAAGTTAGACGTTATAAGAAGAGATTAGATATAAAAGCTTGTAGCGGCATTAAGGTCCTATATGAACCTTAAGATAGACGCCTAGAATGATTTTTTTGCTTTAAGTTGATAAGATAATGGGTGGAATTCCCACAACTTAACAAGAAGATTGCTTTAGTAATGCGTAGATTTGGTTTTTGGAAGTGCCGTTTATATGGTACTATATATATATATATTGCGAGATAAGTTACCGGTTTTTGGCAGTAGATAAGTGTTGATATTGTGTAAAGTGTAATTTTGGCCGGTATATGACGTAAGGTCATGTTAGTGCATTTGTGAATGAAGTGATGATAGTGTGAAGTTTGACTTATATAAAGTCAAAATAGTTAATTTTCCATATGACTAGTCGTCAATTGTTTGAAATTTGAAATAAGCTTGCGATGAGTAGTATTGCTTATAGTCTATTATGAGTTATGATTGTGATATAGAAGCTTGGAATTGCAAGATCACTTAGATCGTTGCAATGTAATGACTAAGGATTTTGAAATTATGAGACATGTATATGTTGTAATTCAGTTTTGGATAGCAAAAGACGAGAGATTTTGAGGACGAAATCTAAATAAGGGGGATAGAATTGTTAGACCCGTTTCCCGAGTACTTGGACCCCACCCTAGATGTAATGGACTAAGAGCCTTACGTGGTTGGTTAGTCAACAAATGTCGTGATGTGGTCAAACCCGATAGTCATAGTATTTCGTAATGTGGTTTTAGAAGTATTATGTGTCATAAGTAATTTGTAATCAGCATATCTTAACCAAAATTTGTAGTAAGCGTAACTAGTTATAAGTCCCTTGCATGCACGAGGTTCAAACATAGATCATATTATTTGGTTTATAATTTTAGTTTGATATATGGAGTTTAAAATTATTTTTTCGGTATTAACCTTTTTACTGTACAACTCGGTATAATTTTAATTTACCTACGGAGAATTATAAAGCATAGTTTTAGTTTAATATATGGGACATTATAAAGAATATCTTTAGTTTAATATACGTGTCAAAAATTAGTATGAACATGATTCGACGTCAAGCAAATAGTTCAAACTTATACAATTCAAGATTCAAATTCCAATTTGACCGACACCAATTCACATATACTATAAAATATCGCGATCAGATACGACATAAGAAGTTAATCTGAGTGATCATGCAAGTGACTGTTATGCTCATTCCAACACGGAAAATTTATCATGGTTCTCAACAGATACATTTGCTCCGAATATAATGTTAACTATAGTTCCCAACTACAGTATTAGCTATATGCTCATATTCTCTTAATACAACCTAATTTATATTATTATTTCATAAGGGGCATTAACATATTGTATATGGCAATGCATATGTCATTCATGTTTCCCATCATGTACAAAAAATAAAAAGAAAGAAAAATCAATTTTGATAGTTTGTCTTCAAGTCTCAAGTGTTGAGTAATGAATAGTCATATTCGAAAAGCATCTCATGGCAGGTAGGCACCCAATATATCCAGTTCTTTCTTCATTATGAAAACTATCTCCAAATTTAATTGTACAATCCATCCTGAACAACCTCTAAAATGCAATATGGTATATCAGAACACAATAAGCACAAATAAGCAGAAAAATAGTACGGAGTATTAATATGCAATCTGAATACCCCTTTAGATACAAATTCAATTGACTGTGATTATCATCCTCGATAAATAACATTATAACAAAATTGAGTTATCCAGTTGTAATTCTCTCATTGAGTCAAGCCAAATCGACCATGAACATTTACAAAATACAAATATTTCTTTGAGAAAAAATGCACGAAAAGTCAAAAATGACAATATTTGATAACAGTGTATACTAATTCATAACCACATTGTTGTTACGCTTCTGGTTTGTCACTGATGACCTTTGTTAAAAAGATTTTTTCAAAAATGACAGCAAATAGACTTAAATTTGACATAGAACTTAAATTTGATAACATAGCTAAAATTGGAATTTATAAATGTGGATAGTATGTGGCAAATCACAGATATCAAGCCAGGCTATGGGAGAATCGTTTGGTAATTTATACTACTTTATTGTCTTTCTTTAGTTGGTGAATATTATGATGATGATGATCAACAGCTCTATCAGCACAGATAATTTCAATACTTGAACACGAAGACATATTATCTTTATTAAGGACAGTCTCTCTTTTTGGTATTTTCACTTTCTAATTTCCCAAACATTTTTCAAGCATGATAAGCTACAGAAATGAATTTTCAGATCTACACACCAAGACCCAATTGTGTGCCACAATTTAGTGATTTACAAACCAGTAGCAAAAAATATACTTTAGTAGGCACATCCAAGATTGCATATTAAAGCACCACTCTACATACCCAAGAAAAAAATGCAGATTAACTTGCATCAACGAATTATACTATACTAAGATCAACCAAGGGTGCAAATGCAAGTGAAAATACCAGAGTCTAAATAATTTTACAAAAGTGGTCCTAAACTATACGACAATATTGAGGCTTGTTTCATTCAGTTCTAATTATTATGTGGGGCAAAATTTTCAGAGGTAAAGCACTTTTCATATTTGATAATGGAGTGATGAGATTGATGGAAAGATAAAAACAGATACGTATGTTTACCTAGAAATCCACAAATAATATCATAAACTTCAACTCAAGAACTGGATATTCTTGACTCCCCTACTGTAAATTCTTGACTCACTGGCAGTCATCCACGAGTAAGAGATTAAGTATTCATGTACCTGTATATGATGTAACCTGATTAGAGAGGTGGTTGGATTTACGGTTCAAAAGACATGTACACACACAAGTTAGCCTATAGAGCAAGTGTTCCAGGGTAATGAATCCACTGAACCGAAAGTAATACGAAATGTTTGGAATGATTGTCGCGATGAGGTAAAGCTGTGGGTAGCAGAATTAATGCTGAGTGTTGAAAATATTTTGGTATCAGCTAGAAGAAATATATCAGAGAAAAATAAGGCTAAACAAATTATTTCGTTTAGCAATGTTTCAATCATTTAGCCAGTTACTTGATGAAAAAAAGTTTTGCTTATTATAACTTTTTTGTTGTTATTTAGTTTTTTTTATTTTTTAACTGATTATGAATTTTAAAGTTGTTTATTTGAAATAACTTATTTTAGTCTTAAATAACCAAATAAGCAATGTAGGACGCTTCCAAAACTTCTAAAACTATAACCAATTGAACTAATATATGAATATAAGTAACCTTGATTTTTTTTTTCCAAACATTTTGTGAATACGTTTATCTCTTTCTGTCACAGAGTAAACACTTACACCTTTGAGATGGACAATAAAAGTTGTGACGACAACATGGAAAACAGTAAAGAGACTGAAGAAGGCTGATTGATCATCTTAATAAGGCAATAATTTGATACTTCTGACTGATTAACCGTTGACCGCATTAGGAAAAGGCTAACTTTTCCAACAAAAACCACCGCTAGCAAAACATCTCCGCCTAAGGTCAGGATGAGCAATGGGTTCAATGTATGTAGTTAGTTAAAACATACAAACAAAGTAGATACTACTGAGTACGTAGTTACTACCACGGATAGTGACATTTTGTGTATTCCACCATGATTACCAAACTATTCTTACAATACACCATGCACACTGATCCTTCTCCAGATTGCTCTCCTGATTTCACATCCCCAAGATACCAAATAAACCAATTCATCCAAACTGTTTAATGAAATTTTCGATAAGCTTGAGCAGTTCTATTAGTGTGTAACAATAGTTTTATTTTAAGTTTATTAATATATGGTAGCTACCAAGGATCATAAATGACGACTACCTTCCTATTTCTAATTTATACTTTCAGGATTTCTAACAACTTCAAATATAAAAAAAGCAATAAAATATAAATAAATTAAAGTATTTATACCCTTTCAAGAAAAGGAGCAGTATTCCATTCCTCTTCTGCACAAGTAACCTTGTCAGCACTCAGAACCACCACTTGTATCTGCCATCGTAACCTCTGCTACCAACAAAACACATCGATCAATTCTGATCATCCACCACCAAGTTAACCACCTCTGTTATTAATCATTGTGCCTGATTTACATTCATTGTTAGGGTTTTGAGAAGGAAATGATTTGAGATAGTAGAGTGTGTGTGTGTGTTTTTTTTTTTTTTTTTTTTTTTTGTTACCCAACAAAATATTTTTGACCGAAATTCTTCATATACATACCAAGTTCCCTACAAGGCGACCATAATGAGTGCAATTTCTTTTGCGCAAAGTAAATGCAGTCCACAAATCTACTACTTTGAAACTCTTAGTGTACAGGTTACCCCAACCAACCTGTTTTCACCACTACTGTTTATTACTTGTTTTGTCATGTTACCCTCGCCTGCCCATCTCACCTTATCTTTAAATATCATTTTATGTATTAACATGCCAGCATGTAATGTTGTGCTAGTGGAAACGTTATAAGACATATACTTAGATATGGGTTTCGTGAGGTAAGGTTAAGAATTGCTTAGTAAACTTCTGATACATACAAATAGATGCTGACCATGACGTGAACAGGGGCATAGCCAGGATTTTACTTTTGGGTGGGCCAAATAATTTTCGACACGCTAATGAAAATTAAAAAAACTCAAAATAGAATAATCTTTACAGTAATTGTGAAGTTTTAGACATTTTAAAAGCACCATCAATGTAAAAAAAAAAAACATATGAACTATCATTGGAAAAGATTAGTGATGGGCCTTAATCAATTTTTTGGGGGCTTAGTAGTTAAAATTGGCATATATATACAAAACATATAAGGATTTCATGGGCTTATAGGTTGGCAATGGCCTACCCTACACCCCATTTGGCTACGCCACTGGACGTGAATGTCAAACATGCTCGAGAACAGAGTGTGAACAATTTTTGGTTTGACTTGAATGCCCATTGGCCCTGCCATAACATGCCCATCACCCTTCTCATATATTTGGACTGATTTTAGGATTGACCAAGCACCCATAGCACATCACCAACCATACGCAAGTTCAAGGCGTGTATCCTTTATACCAATGCAATCACTTTGAATTGTTTCTTACGTAGTATTTGCAAAATTTGGACTAAATATATAAATGCAAACATATCTGTTAGGATCGTTTATAGCTCGAGGTTTGTTAGACCTCATCTAGGGATTACACAATAATAAAGATAAAGAACATGTACGCAGCGGAATAAACAAAACATCTTTATTATTGCTAACAAGGTTTCTCGTCATCATCTCTACTCTAACATACACCAAAGCCGCAATGCTACGTGATCAAGTGTAGCACGGTTACATCCTAACAGCGATCTATGATCGTTGAGGCTTAACCACAAATCAACAAGTCTAGGCGTTTACAATAACTATACGCCCTAGACACACACACACACTTTTTCTGGACTTTACATCTTGTACGTACTAAATATCAATTCCCTGTATCTCTTTATATAATAGAGATACTAGGGTTACAAAGGATATTCTAGAATAATAAAAAGATATGCAATAATCTTTTTCTTTCTTTGCAAGTTTCTTCCTTTGTCTCCATAAGTCCCTCATGTTTCATATGTTTTGTCTTATCAACTTAATTGTAATTCCCAACAATCTTCCCCTAGTTGATAATGACAAAACCAATAAGCATGAACTTCCCCAGAAGTTAGTATGTCATGAAACATGTGACTTCCCCTTAAACCATGCATATCATCAAGGATCTTCAAGCTACAATCTTCAAAATATTCTTCTTCCCCTTTTTGTCATCATCAAATAGGGAACAAATGTAAGCAACCTTGATCTTCATAATCACCAACCAGTACCATACATCCAATTTAGTCCTTTAATGTCTTGAATTACCCACCATTAAGAACACCAAAACGCTTACTTATTAAATGAACTCAAGACATAAAAATCCCAAATCTTCAGTAAGAATACCAATGAATAATCATGAAAACCTTCACCTTGATGTAGCACATAAATGGTTAAACATTTAAACATTAAACTTCCCATGACACCCATATGTTAACCATTTGTTGAATGTAGGCTCCATGTAATGATTACTGATAAAGAAAACTAAGTATAACCAACTTGATGCTGAAGTAGAACCACCCAAACTTGTGCCTTATATCTTGTACTAAAATTGACTTCAAACGTATACTTAACGTATAGGGAGATCGCAATCTCTTGACAATAAACACTGAGCACAATAACGTAACTCCTTCAAGTGTTTGTCAATTCGTAGTCACCTGAACGAACGAACAAGTTATCTCTAAACGTTGTACCACCGTTTAAGATATGATAAAACACAATCCTGTGAAACTCCACTTCAATTCATCATCAAATAAGTGATAAGAACCTTTCTGTATGGAACTATTGATGAGGAGGTATATGTCTCTCAACCTCCAGGCTTTGAAGATCCTCAACACCCAAATAAAGTTTACAAAGTGGTTAAGGCTCTTTATGGCTTACATCAGGCTCCAAGGAAGTGGGTATGAAACCTTAGCTAATTATTTGTTGAAAAATGGGTTTCATAGAGGTAAAATTGATCAAACTTTGTTCATCAAGAAAGACAAGGGTGATATCCTACTTGTGCAAGTATATGTTGATGATATTATATTTGGGTCTACTAAACAAGAGATGTGCAAAGAGTTTGAGAAGCTGATGAAAGATGAATTTCAAATGAGTTCTATGGGAGAACTTACATTCTTTTTGGGGCTGCAAGTACAACAGAGTAAGGAAGGCATATTTATCAGCCAAGACAAGTATGTGGCTGAGATTATTAAGAAGTTCAAGTTTACTGATGCAAAATCTTCCAATACTCCTGCTGACAAAACCACTCACTTATTGTTGAAGAATGCTAGTGGTGCTGATGTTGATGTTCACACTTACAGATCTATGATTGGCTCTTTGATGTATCTTACTTCATCAAGGCCAGACATTATGTTTGTTGTATGTGCATGTGCAAGATTTCAAGTGACTCCAAAGACATCACATATGACAGCAGTGGAAAAGATTTTTAGGTACTTGAAGACTTATCCTAATCTTGGATTATGGTATCCAAGAGACTCTCCAATGAGATCAACTACTGGAGGATGTCAATTTCTTGGATGTAGATTGGTGTCATGGCAGTGCAAGAAGCAAAATATGGTGGCTACTTCAACCACTGAAGCAGAATATGTTGCAGCTGCTAGTTGTTGTGCTCAGATCCTTTGGCTTCAGAATCAATTATTGGACTATGGGTACAATTTCATGAACACCATTATCTATATAGACAATAGTAGTACCATATGCATTATTAAAAATCCTGTTCAACACACTAAAACTAAACATATTGAAATTAGACATCACTTTATTAGAGATTGTTTTGAGAAAAAGCTTATTAATGTTGTCAAGATTCATACTGATGACAATTATGCTGATTTATTAACAAAAGGGCTTGATGTGGGTAGGTTTCAATACTTGGTAACAGGTATTGGAATGCTCAATCCATAAACTTTTGATGTCTAAATACTTTTCAGTGTTGCAGGATACTTTTTAGGTACTCATATTGTTTGTATTGTATATATGGTTTTCTACTAACTTGTATGCAGAGTTATCAAGAGCACAGTGGTAATTAACATACAACAGTGGAAAGATTGGTGATAATAGCAAGCAGAAAAGAGTACTTTTATTGATTATTTAGAAGAAGTACATCACATCCATCAACAAAAGATTGTCACCAAACAAGAAAACCATTACATCTGACATGAACCTACAACCTAACATCTACTCCATAGGTTTCTTTCCTTTTCCCTCATACTGATGCTTGCCCTTGGAAATTTTCTTTCTCTTGTCATCAAAAGAAAGTTGTTTCCTTGGACAAGCAAGTCCCAGAACTTGCTTGGGAGGCCTTGGTGCTTGAGTAGGCTTGTCTACAGCTGGCCACTTCATGTTGTATATTGCAGTTGTCAATGCTGTGGTGAGAGCCTTTGGAAGTTATTTGGTAAGATCAAAGGTTGGATCATTATCATCATCAGATGAAGAGCTTGAATAAAACTCTAGAGATGGAGCAGGATCAGCTGATATCTTCTTATTGGGCTTCATGTTTGAAGATGTAGCAGTTGCAGTACTTGGTGGAAAATATCCATTCCATCCAGCAGAGAGTTCTTCAGAGTCTGAGCAGTAACTGATTTCCTCATCTGAAGAGTCATCAGAGGAGATGTAGATTATTGGAAACCAACTCATGATGATGTATAGTGTTGGGAATTATACTAACAGTTACCATGGCTAGTGAAGATGTTACAACTGCAGAAGATTGTACTTGCAGTGGAAACTCATTACCACTGCAAGAACAAATATTACCACTGCTTACTTGATAACTGTTAGAGAAACGCGTAGAGATAAATATAGAATAGATCTTGTGTATATCTTATTCTATTAGCATTATACTTATCTTGTAGAAGAGGACTCCTTGTTGTATAAAAGGAGATCCTAGGTTATAGTTAGAATATATCTTTCTAATACGTTTTTCCTAGAGCTTCAAGGTGTAACCCTAGTGATATCATAGATCACTCGTATTATTATCATTAATAATATTGGAGCTATTTGTTTGTTACATACATTGTTCTCACATACATATAACTGTTTCATTCACAATCAATCTTCTAAGTATCATTAAGTAGATTCCGCATACTTAGTGGTATTACTCAAAGTATCATATTAACACAAGTTCAAGGTGTTCACGATCCAACAAGTGGTATCAGAGCAAGGCTTTGATATTTTGATTTAGAAGACCCTATGGCAGACTCAAAAGAAACAATGGAGACAGAAACAAGCCAATCAAACATTGCTGCAAAGCTTCCTAAGCTTAAGATAAATGATTTTGAGATGTGGAGGCTTATGATAGAACAATTCTTTATGGTTCAAGACTACACATTATGGGAGATCATTATGTGTGGAAATTCATTCAAACCTGGTATAACTGTAGAGCAGGTTGGTGATAAGATAGTAACAAAAGTTAATACTGGTCCTGTCACTAATGATGAAAGAAGTCAACTGAAGAATGATTTGAAGGCTAGAGGTTTGCTATTGATGGCTCTACCCAGAGAACAGGTTCTGGCTTTTAGCAAATACAAGTCTGCAAAGACTCTTTTTGATGAGATCTGTGAAGTGTTTGGTGGTAATGATTCCACTAAGAAGACTCAAAAGACTTTACTAAAGCAGACTTATGAAAACTTTGGTTCAACAAGTAATGAATCTCTTGATAGCATATTCACAAGGCTACAAAAGATTGTTACTCAACTAACTGCTTTTGGAATTGAGGTGGAAAAGTGATGAGGCGAAAAATGATCCGTTTTTAGGGGGTCATTTAAGCCCTAATCCGAATTTATTTGATCAAATATTGCCCTAAATCGTTCCTTTTGTGATTTTAGGTGTTTGGAGAGTGAATTCTGGAAAAGAAGTCATTTTGGACGTTTTTGGAGCATAAAAGTGAAGAAAACGGCAAAGTACCAAATTTCCATGCTGAAGATACAAGGTGACGGCGTCAAGAGTAATATCTTGACGGCGTCAGACATGAAGATTAAAATACCGAAGGTGGTGACGGCGTCAAACGCCTTCATGACGGCGTCAAAGTGGCAAGAATAAAATACCGTGGTCGGTGACGGCGTCACATAGGCCGTCATAGGTAGATCAAGGCCGTCCGAGGAAGTATATGGCGGCGAGGTGACGGCGTCACATGTAACTCTTGACGCCGTCAGCCTACTTTTCCTATATATAGTTTTCTAGTTTTTTCATTAAAAAGAGAGAAGTTTTGGTGAAACCCTAAAGACGATTTTGGTGTATCTTTTACAGGTTTTTCAAGGGTTCCAAACCCTTGAGACCTTGCATTGTAATTGAGATAAGTGTTCTTCCAATTCAATCAATATGTCTATGTGTTGGTTGTTTATATCTTGTTCTTGTCTCAATTCTACTATGCTAGGCTAGATCTATTTTGTGTTTGCTTAGATCTAATGAAACCTAGATGTTGATTATGTGTTGATTACTTGTCTATTCTTGTTTTGGATGAATGATATTATATGTTAGGCTTAAGAAAACTGGCAGATCTCCAAATGGTAACATGCTTGAACGTCTTAAGAAACATGAACCGAGGCGTACTAGGTCTTTATTGGTTGTATTTAATGCATGAGCCACTGCTTACAATCCTTATAGTTGTGCTGGGTCATGGTGTAGGAGGAGATAAGAGCTCATAGAGTTGGGGAGTTATGTATGCCACCCTACGGATGGTATTAAGGAATACAATCCGTCATCCATACAAGTGTAACAAGTAATTAACGTATAAAAGATATCTAGGGAGTAGTGAAGTCTAAGTAAACACAATTTCTTCAACCACTGCTCACAACCTTAGTATAATTTAGTTTAATTTCATTTTTAGTATTTTATTTTAATTATATAATAGATTTGGGTTAGTTGAATAGCAACTAATTCCGCCCACTCTTCCAAAACCCGAGATTTTACTTGCTTTCATAAAAATACAAAAATAATCATCTCTCACCTTTAGAACTATTAATTAGGTTTTCTAATCCTAGCGACACTATTCCTAAGCTGAACGATCAATCCCCCGGTACTTGTCACTATACTATACTACAACGATCAGGTACACTGCCTGGTGGGGGTTGTAAGCTTCTCGAGATCCCTCGAGAGGTAAAGCAAGGTGCGATTCCCACGCATCAAAAAGGAAGACCTCAATCTTAAATTCCTAAGAAGCCTACCTTCTGAGTTTGACACCAATGTTGCTGTTTGGGAAGATAAGCCAGATCTAGAGACCATGAAGCTTAATGATGTGTACAATAACTTTAAAGTTATTGAACAAAGATTAAAGAAAGCTGGCAAATTAAGAACAAGTTCTGCAAGTGTAGCACTCATATCATCATCAATTAATGATAGTTCAGATGAAGAAAGTGATAGTGATGATGACAGTGGTAACATGATTGTTTCCACTGGTAATGGAAGTGTTTCCACTAGGAGCTCAAAGAAACAGGTTGCAGGACTAAGTGATGCTACTTTCTATGCCTTTATATCAAGCCAAGTGGGTGGTTCAATTCTCAATCATGAGGATTTGGATCAAATTGATGAAGATGATATGGAGGAGATGGACATTAAATGGCAGGTGGCATTACTAAGCTTAAGAACAAAGAAGTTCTGGAAGAAGACAGGGAGAAAGATAAATATAAGTGGCAATGAGACTGTAGGTTTTGACAAAAAGAATGTGGAGTGCTATAATTGTCATAAGATGGGGTACTTTGCAAGAGAATGTAGAAAACCAAGGAAATCTGACAACAGGTCAACTTGGTACAAAAAGGACAAGAACAAAGAACCTACAACTGAAGAGCCAAAGGTGCTACTGGATATTGATGGAGTAAGCTTTGATTGGAGCTTTATGACTCAGGATGAAGAAGATGATTCAGAATCTGCAATGCTTGCTACTGAGCATGCTCTCATGGCTTTTTCAGACTCTGAGGTACATACTGATAATGCTTGTTCTAAAAACTGTAAGGCCTTAAAAGATTTAGAGACCTCAAAAACACAATATGATGCACTGATGCTAGATTTACATCATACTAATTATAATTTAGCAAATCATAAAAGAGGTCTAGGTGTTTTAGAAAAACAATTAGAGCATTATAGGGCAAATGAATCTAAGTTTAATGATGACATTGCTATTTTAAAAAGAGACTTAGATTTTCATGTTGAAGGGAATAAAGCTCTTAGGGAAGAGATTGAAAATGTTAAGAAGGCTAGTGAGAATATTCATATAACTAATCAAACACTAGACCACCAATCTAAGAGCATTAGCAAAATTTAGGAAGCTCAAGTTGTGAGCAAAGCCAAATCAGGTCTTGGATACAAATCAGTTCCACCACCTCTAAGAGGTGTTCCAGCACCTCCTGGCATTGACCTAGCTCACACAGGTTTAGAAGAGTTTCAGGATCTACCTATGACCTATGGACCAAAATTTGTTAAACCAGTTGAAACTGAAAAGGTTCAGGTTGAGGTTGAGACTTTTGATAGTGCTAGTGATTCATCTCTTAAAGATGAATGTTTAAATGTTGAGTCTAAATCTAGTGTTCCTGAAAATGTTAGAGTAGAGAAAAGAAAAAGTATTCCTGAAGTAGTCAAAGAGAAGCCTAGGACACAGTCAAATTACATTAGGCCTACTACTAGGTATGCTGAGATGTACAGGGATAGGTCTAAATCTCCTAGAGGGAACATGAGAAGTTGGAATCATGTTAAAACTAGGCAGTTTGGTAGTGATTTTGTTTTTAACAATAAGGCCTGTCATATTTGTGGTAGCTTTGATCACCTTTCCTATACTTGTAACTACCACATGGGAAGAAGGGAAGTTTTTGTGAATACAAGGGTGAATGGACATAATGTTAACAACTTAACTCACCCAAATTCACTAAGCAAGATGGTTCCCAGGTCTGTTTTGCTTACCACTGGCATTAAACCTATTTCCACTGCTAGACCAGTAGTTGCCACTGCCAGTAGTAAAAACAGAGTTTATCCTAAGTCCCCTGTCACTACTTTTGTTAAATCTTATCAAACAGGGAAAAAGACTCAATTTGAAAAGAATGTTCACAAGAAACACATGTGGAGACCCAAATTTACTAATCCAGTAGTTTCCACTGCTAGGCCTGCAGTTACCACTGCAAGACCAAATGTTTCCACTGGTGTCTATGTGAATAAGAAAAGGGTAAACATGGGTAATGCTGTTAAGGCCTCAGCTCGTTGGGAATGGAAACCAAAAGGAACAAAAACCTCAAACACTCCCAATGGTGTATCAATGACCTTTGATAGATACAATTATATTGATACACGAGGCAGATCCAAGTCATTTGTGGCTTGGGTCCCCAAAAGGAATTAATTCCTTTATGTTGTGTGCAGGGACAGTCAAAGACTACTAATGATTATGAATGATTTGATTATTATATACTTTCTGAGTTTTACAGTGACTCACTAATATGTTTGCAAGTTGTTTGGTATATGTCTGTTCTGCAAATGTTAAGAGATTGCAAGTAGTGTGTTAAAGTCACCAAGAGCTGTAGCCAAGGGAATGTGGTCAAATAAGCTGAACATGGTTTCTACTGCAAAGATATTAATGCTGAAGGTCTTACACAATTGATTAATTAAAGAAGATCTTTTCATTCATTCAAAGACACAAGTTACAGCTTACATTCAAAGTTCCAACTGAATAACAAAGACCATTCCTAAACATTTGGCTAATTGAGTACTACTAGCTTCTATCAATGATTACAAAATACTTGAGGCTATGAAAAGTAAAATGAAGAAGCTGAAGATGAAAATGGAAAAAGAAGAGAAGGAAGACTGTGAAGATGCTCAAGTACCAAAGTCAAGAAAATACTCAAGAACTTTGTTCCTTGGCAACATTCCTCAATCATCTACTTCTGCTTCTCCTTTCCCTTACGTATGATCTCAGCCTTCTTGCTATGTCCATTATGTTCTTGATGCAGAAGACCAGGTTCTGGAGCAGGAAGATCCAACACCAAATTTGGTGATGTTAGGAGAGATGGATCTCTCTTACTTGATCTTGGTTGGGATCTCTCTGGTGTGGAAGGAGGAAGAAAGGTTGGTTCTTCATTTTCTTCTTCTGAAGATTCTTCATCAGAGGTACAGATGAAGGGAGAGACAAGTTCTCTCTCAGCTGAATTAGGAACATGGCTTGATTCACCCTTCCTATGTGCATTCCATTGTCTTTCTTATACATCCCATCGTTTCTCCATCTCTCTCACATAGTCAGAATCTTCAAGCCCCCATGGATATGGTGGTACATCTTCTTCTGATGTTGGAGAAGAAGAGTGTTGATCAGAGGTTTCTGGGTTTGATGACATGGTTTTGGAAGAGAATTGGGTTGATTGGGAAATTTGGGTTTGAAAGATTATTTGGGGTAAATTGGTGACTGAGATGTGTTGTTTAGGGGTGATTAAATAAGCCAAGGATAGGAGTTATGCAAATTAATGAAGGTCATTTACTTCTATCTGTTTTGGTTGGTTGAAGGAGTAAATGTTGTTTGACTTTTGAGAATATATTTTACTGAATAGTAACTTGGCTAAAAAGTTACTTGAGTTAATCTTTATGGGTTAAGATGAGATTTATTTTGTGTTGCAGTATACAACCCATATCATTGGTGTAATAAGGTGTGTATCATAGACACACAACAAATGGTTATTGATTCACCATGTCTAACCCACATAAGAATCAGCTAGTCCAAGAGCAAACGGCTTCTGGTAAAGACTTATCAAATCCGTTGATAGCTGATAGTTTGCTAAAAACTATGATAAGAGCAGCTAATTTTACATGTTTTACTTACCACAGCTCTTTGAAAATTTTGCTGATTTTTACCACTGCAAGTTCACCGTTTCCACTGAATGTGTAAATTTTACCACTGGTAAACTAGCCGTTACAACTGTGTGTCAGTAATCTAATTTTTTACTAGCCGTTGCAAATATAACCATCTTTCCGTATTAATAGGTCAAAATTTTAGGGAATTATCCACTTACCAAATTTTATTTATTCTTTTCTATAGATAATTTCTCTATACGCGTTTTCTCCAAACCCTATTAGTATAAATTGATTCTTATACGGCTTGCTTTTTCATCTTGATTACTAACACTTTATCTCACAAATCGCAAAATCATGGTGACTCTCAAGTTTGCAGAAGAACACAATCATGTGGCTTACCTACAAAAGTCAAACGACAAGAGTGGAACCGTTTTTCATCAGATTGTGGATTTCCTAAACACAACTCATATAAGGTATGCCTTAACTATGAATCCCACAATCTTTGTTTCTCAAATCAAACAGTTTTGGAACTCTGTGGAGTCCATAACACTTGAACAGAGGGACATACATGAATCTGTGGAAGCTCTTAGAGCCACAGTGGATGGGTAACTATTGATGTTACTGAGTCATCTTTTAGGAGAATTCTCCAATTAGATGATCTCAATGGTATCATCACATTACCTAATTCAGACATATTCAACTACATTGATTTGATGGGGTATGATACATCTGACCAAAAAGTAACTTTTAAGAAAGGATGTTTTTGTCCCCATTGGAGATTTTTGATACACACTCTGTTGCATTGCCTAAGTCCTAAGAAAACTTCTTATGAACAATTTGGATCAACCATGGCTTACCCTTTAGTTTGCTTGGTTTCTGATAGGACTTTCAATTTTTCAAGGTTTATATTTAATAACATGAAAGGCAATGTAACGAGTTCATACAAATTTTTGATGTATCCAAGGTTTGTGCAAGCAGTGTTAAAATCATAATAGGATCTATGAAACTCCATGTCTTAAGCCAAAAGTATTTCAAAATATGTGTAAGGCTTCAGAACTTTGGAATGGAGTGATTCATCCTCTTTTACCAAACATGCTTGCAAAGATTTCACAGGTACAGGGTGAAGATGCAACAATCCCAGTTGTATCCCATCACACACCCACTATTTCTGTTCCACAAATTCAACATACCCCTGTTGTAACTCACACATATGAAAGAAGGCAAAAACAGCCAACTCCTTCCATGACAACATTGCATGTTGCTGAATCTTATGGTTTAGGAACTAGCAGTGGTGGTTCAAGGCCTATTCCTAGTCCAACTAGGGAAGAACCTGAATCAATGCCCTATGATTCACCTCTCCCAACAGGTAACACAGTTGGAAGTGTTGAGGGCAGTGTGACACTAAATGAATTGATGGCACTATGTACCAAATTAGTCAAGCATGTTCACACTCTGGAGAAAAATCTGGCACAGACCAAAGAACAACATGCCACAGAGTTGAATCTATTGAAGGCTGAGATTCAAAAGTTGCATAATGAAGTTGAGACTCTCAAGAAACAAAGACATGTTCAAGTTGTGGTTTCTTCTCCATCATCATCACCTCATGATGCCCTTTCTGCAGGTTCTAGTTATGGTTTGGGAACTTCTTCCAAACAGGGGAGGAAAACAGATGCAGAGATTAAGGGGAGGAGTACTAATTTTGATGATATGGTTGCTGAGCTCAATGATTCTGAAAATGCTCAAGCAAAAGATGATGTAGCTGAGATTGAGGGGAGGAAATTGGATCTTGAAGATATGGTTGTTGATACTGGTTTTAACTCTGAAGATGTTCTTGGAACTGCTCAACAAATTTCCACTGAAGCAGAACATGTTACCACTGATCAAATAATTTCCACTGCAAGTGAAAATGTTACCACTAATGTTCCATTAATTACCACTGCAGAGAAAGAAGCTGCCAGAAAAAGATCAGTCAAAGGTAAAGCAATTGTGTTTGGTTCAGAACAAGAGCATACAAGAAAGATTTCCAAGAAAGATCAAGCTCAAATTGATTTTGATGCAAGATTGGCAGAACAATTTGAAGCTGCAGAGAATGAAAATATGAAAAAGCAAAAGGAGGATGAAGTTGCTAGTTTTATGGAAGCAAAGAGGTTAGATAAACTTGAAGCAGTAATGGCACAACCACTCTCAGTGATTCCACCTACTATCTTACATGAGAAACCTCCTATGTTCTCATATGTGCCAACAGAAGAAGAGATTGAACAGATGATTAATCATGATCCGGTAGTAAAGAAGAAAGCTATTGAGCTTGTTGCTAACAAGACCTTGACAGAAGAACAAAGAACAGCTCAATTGGTTGATTTCATTCAAGAAGAATCTACAAGCACTGGATGAAGTTATTGGTAAAGTCAGAAAAGGTCAAAAGAAACAGAGACAACCTACAAAGGCACAGATCATTCATGAGATGAAAGTATTTTGCTATCATGTTGGAACTTGGAAGATGGCTGATTTCAAAGGTATGTCTCATGAAAGAATTGAAGGTATCTACTACAGAACTAAAAGGCAAGATAGTAGCTTCAGACCTATTGATTTTGAAGAAGTTGATAGATTTAAACAAAGTAAAAGGAAAGCTTCAACAACTGAAGATCAAGTCACAAAAAGGGTGAAAGTTCCTCAAGAGAAAGAATCTCAATCTGAAAAATGTGCAGAAGATTTACAAAGTGCTATTATTATTATTGAAGAAGAAGATTTCTATCCAGATCCTTTGCAAAGAAAACATCAAATTATTGATTGGGAAGTGTACACAACAAAGAATTTTGCTTCTACTTGGAAAATTATAAGACTGGGAGGAGAATCTTCATCATTCATTCAGTTTGAAGATCTTCTTAAAGCATGTGACAGAGATGATCTTGATAATCTTTGGAAGCTTGTTAATGAAAGATTCAAGGCTGATACTCTCAAGGATATGAAAGAAATGCAGCTCTGGGTTGATTTAAGAAGACTATATGAACCAGATCTTAATGATAAGTATTGGAAGTTTGATTCATCATAATTGAATACTACATGGACATATTATGATCAATGTGAGGTTCATCATGTTTCTACAACAGATAAAGTGGATGTGTTTATGTTTGCTGAGAAGGAATATCCACTTAGAGCTAAAACTCTTTCTGCAATGTTGAAATCAAAGTTGAGAGTTTATGCAGATAATGAAAAGATTAGAGCTTTGATTCAGAAGATTCAAGATCAATATGCAAGAGCTGATAAAATGTTGAGAAGAACAAGATAAGTGTTTGGAAGAATTCCCATATCCTCAGGTTTATTGTATACTTGAAGAAACTTGTTGATTTACCTATAAATCATAAGTTTAGGGGAGGATTGTTGGGAATTATACTAACAGTTACCACGGCTAGTGAAGATGTTACAACTGCAGAAGATTGTACTTGCAGTGGAAACTCATTACCACTGCAAGAACAAATATTACCACTGCTTACTTGATAACTGTTAGAGAAACGCGTAGAGATAAATATAGAATAGATCTTGTGTATATCTTATTCTATTAGCATTATACTTATCTTGTAGAAGAGGACTCCTTGTTGTATAAAAGGAGATCCTAGGTTATAGTTAGAATATATCTTTCTAATACGTTTTTCCTAGAGCTTCAAGGTGTAACCCTAGTGATATCATAGATCACTCGTATTATTATCATTAATAATATTGGAGCTATGTGTTTGTTACATACATTGTTCTCACATACATATAACTGTTTCATTCACAATCAATCTTCTAAGTGTCATTAAGTAGATTCCGCATACTTAGTGGTATTACTCAAAGTATCATATTAACAAAAGTTCAAGGTGTTCACGATCCAACATATAGGGTTTGTTTTTATTGAAGAAGATTGTTGATGATAGATAAAAGATGCTGAGCCCCCTTTTATATGCAAAGTCAAGGTCGAATTCTATTTAATGAAGGATATTTACTTCTACTTGTTTTGGTAGGTTGGAGGAGTAAATTTGGTTACTATCGGGTTGACTTTTGGAAGATATTTTGTGAATAGTAACTTGGTTAAAAAGTTACTTTGGGTTACTTATTATGGGTTAAGTTGGAAGTTACTTTGGTTTGCATCAAACAACCCATACTATTGGAGTCATTGGAGTAATAAGGTGTGTATCATTAACACACAACAAATGGTTATTGATTCACCATGTCTAATCCACATAAGAATCAACTAGTCCAGAGCAAACGGCTACTGGTAAAGACTTATCAAATCCATTTATGGTTGATAGCTTACCAAAAACTTGGTTATCAACTCACCATACATCCATGTGATCAAGAGTTGGCTAGTCCATAGCAAACGGCTAATGGTAAAGACATATCAAATCCGTTGATAGCTGGTAGTTTGCTAAAAACTATGATAAGAGCAGCAAATTTTCATGTTTTATTAACCACTGCTCTTTGATATGTTGTGAAAATTTTACCACTGCTAGTTCATTAGTTACCACTGCAAGAGTAATTTTTCCACTGATGAACTAGCCGTTACAACTGTTGTGTCAGTAATCCATTTTTTACTAGCCGTTGTAAAAATAACCGTCATTCCTTATTAATAGGGTAAAATCTTTTGTGAATTATCTACTTACTTATTATAAATTATTCTTTTTCCAAAGATAATTCTTTCTAAAGATAATTCACCTTGCGCATCTCCTCAAACCCTATTAGTATAAATTGATCATCATACGGCTTGCTTTTTATCTTGATTACTAACACTTTCATTCTCTTTTTCACAAACATCATGGCGATTCTAAAATTTGTCGAGGAGCACAACCAAGTGGCCTATTTACAAAAGTCAAACGAGAAGAGTGGCCCTGTTTTTCATCAGATTGTGGATTTTCTAAACACAACTCATATAAGGTATGCCTTAACTATTAATCCCACAATCTATGTCTCTCATATCAAACAGTTCTGGAACACTGTGGAGTCCATAACTCTTGAACAGGGAGACACACAAGAATCTGTGGATGCTCTAAGAGCCACAGTTGATGGGGTAACTATTGATGTCACTGAGTCATCTTTGAGGAGAATTCTCCAATTGGATGATCTCAATGGTATCATCACATTACCTAATTCAGAAATTTTCACTAATATTGCTTTAATGGGGTATGATACATCAGAACAAAAAGTCACTTTTAGAAAAGGATGTTTTTGTCCCCATTGGAGATTTTTCATTCATACTCTTTTACATTGCCTAAGTCCTAAGAAAACATCTTATGAACAATTTGCATCAACCATGGCTTATCCTTTGGTTTGTTTGGCAACAGATAGGACTTTCAATTTTTCAAAGTTTATTTTCAATAATATGAAAGGCAATGTAAAGAGTCCATATAAATTTTTGATGTATCCAAGGTTTGTGCAAGCAGTGTTAAATGAGTTTCAACTGCACCCTCACAAAAGAATTTATGAACCTTCCACTCTTAAGCCAAAAGTTTTTCAAAATATGTCTAAGGCTTCAGAACTTTGGAATGGGGCGGTTCATCCACTTTTCCCTCAAATGCTTGCTAAAATTTCTCAAGTACACGGTGAGGATGCACCAATCCCAGCTGTATCTCAAAACACACCCACTATTGTTGTTCCACCAATTCAACATACCCCTGCAATCACTCACACTTATGAGAGAAGGTCTAAACAGCCAACTTCTCTCATCTCAACATTGCATGTTGCTGAGCCTTTTGGTTTAGGAACAAGCAGTGGTGGTTCAAGGCTTAATCCTATTCCAACTAGGGTAGAGCTTGAATCCATGCCTCATGATTCACCTCTCCCAGCAGGTTACACAGTTGGAAGTGATGAAGGCAGTGTGCAACAAAATGAATTGATGGACATTTGTACCAAGTTAGTCAAGCAGGTTCAAGCTCTAGAGAAAGACCTGGCACAGACCAAAGAACAACATGCCACAGAGCTGAAGACATTGAAGGATGAGATTCACAAATTGCAGAATGAAGTTGAGAATCTCACGAAGCAAAGATCTCAAGTTGTATCATCATCCTCTTCACCTTCAGATGAGTTTTCTGTAAGTTCTACTAAAGTTTTGGGAGATTCTTCCAAACAGGGGAGGAAAATCGATGCAGAGCTTAAGGGGAGGAGTAAAAATTTTGATAAAGATTTTGCTGAGCTCAATGATTCTGATAATGCTCAGGCAAAAGATGATGTAGCTGAGACTGAGGGGAGGAAATTGGATTTTGAAGATATGGATGCTGATGCAGGTTTTAACTTTGATGATTTAGTTGGAGCTGCTCAACCAATTTCCACTGAAGCAGAACAAGTTCCCACTGATCAATCTTTTCCCACTGCAAGAGAAAAAGTTACCACTGCTACTCAAGAAGTTACCACTGCAGAGGAAGAAGCTGCCAGAATAAGATCAGTTAAAGGAAAGGCTATTGTAGATGCTTCAGATCAAGAGACAAGAAAGATTTCTAAGCATGAACAAGCTCAGATTGATTTTGATGCAAGATTAGCAGAGCAACAACAAGCTGAAGAGTATGAAAGAAAGAAAAAGCTTAAAGAAGATGAAGTTGCTAGCTTTATGGAAGCAACTAGGTTAGATAAACTTGAAGCAATAATGGCACAACCACTTTCAGTTGTTTCACCTATGATCATGCATGAGAAACCTCCATTGTTCACTTATGTGCCTACAGAAGAGGAGATTGACTACTTGGTTAATAATGATTAGATAATCAGGAAGAAGGCTATTGAGTTAATTGCTAATACAACCTTAAATGAAGAACAAAGGTCTGCTCAACTTAAAGATTTCATTCAGATGAAGAATCAGCAGGCTCTTGATGAAATCATTGGGGATGTTAGAAAAGGTCAAAAGAAGTCAAGAAAACCTACAAAGGCACAGATTATTGCTGAGATGAAGACTTTTTGTTGCCATGTTGGTAATATGAAGATGGCTCAATTCAAAGGAATGTCACATGATCAGATTGAAGGAATTTATTACAGAATCAAAAGACAAGATAGTAAATTCATTCCAATGGATCAAGAACCAATAGTTATGAAGACAAAAAGGACTGGAGAGAGTCTTGAATCAAAAGATGGAAAGAAGTTGAAGACTCAGAAATCATCTCAAGCAACAGAGGGTCCCAGCAAGTTGACAGAAGAGCAAGTTACAAACATGTTATTCATTGAGACTGATGTTCTTAATATTGAACCTCTACAAGCAAGATATCCAGTAGTTGGTTGGGAAATCTTTTCTGATAGTTTTGGTGTTGCATGGAAGATCATCAGAACTGGAAGTGTCACAAACATTTGCAAAGACTTTGAAGATATTGTTAGATGTTGTGATAGAGAAGATTTGGATACCTTGTAGAGAATTGTTCAAGATCAGTTTAAGAAGGATGAACTTGTTGATGTCAAAGCTAAGGAGTTATGGGTTCACTTCAGAAGACTATATGAACCTGACCCAAGTGATAGGTATTGGAGATTTGAAGCTCATGGTACAAGAACTTTGTGGAAAGTCTATGATTCAAGTTCTGTACATCATGTTTCTACTCAAGATGGAGTTGATGTCTTTATGCTGGCTGAGAAGAATATCCATTGAGAGCTGGAGTATTAAAAGTGATGTTGTCTGAAAAGCTTAGGTGCTGGGAAAGAACTGAAGTCATAGATGATTTGCTACAAAGGATTTATGAACAAAGTGTGAGAGTTGATAGAGAGTTAAGAAGAAAAAGATAAGTGTTTGGAAGAATTCCCATGTCCTCATGTTTACTGAATACTTGAAGAAACTTATTGATTTATGTATTAATCATAAGTTAGGGGAGGATTGTTGGGAATTATACTAACAGTTACCACGGCTGAGAGAAGATGTTACAACTGCAGAAGATTGTACTTGCAGTGGAAACTCATTACCACTGCAAGAACAATATATTACCACTGCTTATTAGATAACTGTTAGGAAACGCGTCTAGATAAATATAGAATAGATCTTGTGTATATCTTATTCTATTAGCTTTATACTTATCTTGTAGAAGAGGATTCCTTGTGCTATAAAAGGAGATCCTAGGTTAAAGGTTTAATATACGTTTTTCTAGAGCTTCAAGGTGTAACCCTAGTGATATCAAGATCACTCGTATTATTATTAATAATAATATTGGAGCTAATAGTTTGTTTACATACATTGTTCATATACAACTGTCTTACTCACAATCAAACTTCTAAGTGTTACTAAGTAGATTCCGCATACTTAGTGATATAATTCAAAGTATCAATCTAACACAAGTTCAAGGTGTTTAGATCCATCAAGTGGTATCAGAGCCAGGCTTTGATACTTTGATTTAGAAGACTCAAGTTCACTCAGAAGAATCAATGGAGACAGAAACCAGTAACTCAAACATTGCTGCTAAGCTTCCAAAGCTTAAGTTGAATGACTTTGAGATGTGGAGGCTAATGATAGAACAATTTTTTATGGTCCAAGACTACACACTCTGGGAGATCATTATGGTTGGAAATTCTTTCAAACCAAGTTCTACTTCAGAGATGATTGGTGGCAAGGAAGTAATTAAGGTCAACACTGGACCTGTTACTAATGATGAAAGACTTCAACTGAAGAATGATTTGAAGGCCAGAGGTCTGTTGCTGATGACACTTCCTAGAGACCAAGTTGTAGCATTCAGCAAGTTCAAGACTGCAAAGACTCTCTTTGATGAGATCTGTGAAGTTTTTGGTGGCAATGATTCCACCAAGAAGACGCAAAAGACCCTGCTGAAGCAAACTTATGAAAACTTTGGTTCAACAAGTAATGAATCTCTTGATAGCATCTTCACAAGACTACAAAAGATTGTTTCTCAACTCACTGTTTTTGGAATTGAGGTGGAAATAGAAGACCTCAATATAAAGTTCTTAAGAAGCTTACCTTCTGAGTTTGGAACCAATGTTGCTGTGTGGGAAGATAATCAGAGTTGGAGACCATGAAACTTAATGACTTGTACAATAACTTCAAGGTTATTGAACAAAGATTGAAGAAACCTGGCTCTGATACCACATGTTAGGATCGATTATAGCTCGAGGTTTGTTAGACCTCATCTAGGGATTACACAATAATAAAGATAAAGAACATGTACGCAGCGGAATAAACAAAACATCTTTATTATTGCTAACAAGGTTTCTCGTCATCATCTCTACTCTAACATACACCAAAGCCCCAATGCTACGTGATCAAGTGTAGCACGGTTACATCCTAACAGCGATCTATGATCGTTGAGGCTTAACCACAAATCAACAAGTCTAGGCGTTTACAATAACTATACGCCCTAGACACACACACACACACTTTTTCTGGACTTTACATCTTGTACGTACTAAATATCAATTCCCTGTATCTCTTTATATAATAGAGATACTAGGGTTACAAAGGATATTCTAGAATAATAAAAAGATATGCAGTAATCTTTTTCTTTCTTTGCAAGTTTCTTCCTTTGTCTCCATAAGTCCTTCATGTTTCACATGTTTTGTCTTATCAACTTAATTGTAATTCCCAACAATATCAATAGTCTATATTCAATCAAGCTCATAAATCACTTTGGTAACTACTAAAACTCAAGAGTAAATGGTTCAAATAAACAGCTCAACTACCACTACCCTAATTCACATAACTCAAGTAAATAACCTGCTCAAGCATGAACAACAACTTAATAAAGATAAAATCATATCTCCTAAAATTAATAATATTTGATGCTTCGCCACTATGCCTAAAACACCATCAAAACAATATCAACCCTAACTCGACCATCAATGAAGAAACAATTGCTTAAACTAAACCACCAATGTCCCACTTCAATAAAGTAAAACTAAAACCATAGTTAATCGGTACTAAACTACAAGGATTACCTCAAGTAGCCTTCGTTTTGCATCATTCACCGGAACACGAGAGAATAAAACATTTGGTCTTCCGATTAATATTGATTTTCTTTCACTTCTGATTTTATACAAAAGGTGTTACAGGGTTGATCCCAATTCATCTTCTCGGTTAGGGTTAAGGTTTTAGATGATGGATGGATCTAAAAAGTAAAAAGGTGTTGTTTCTCTCCTTTACATTTAGCCTCCAGCCTTTTACAAAATTACCCCCGCTTTTCCTTCTAGTTTTTTTCTTTCATTTTCGACACCTATGTTTTGATGGTGATTTTTCTTAGTAGACGAAATTTAACAAAGGTCGACCAAAAAGAAAGTAAATTAGGAAATAATTAAGTTTAAATATTTTTCAAAATTAAAAAACGAAAAACAAATTAAAAAATTTATATGATTTGATTTTTTGAAATGAAAAAGTCCCCACTAGAGTTTTGTTTTATTAGAAAAAAGATTTGTAGTCAGCAATATCTTAACTAAAATCAGAATCGTCAACGCCCAAATACTATGAGTTGTCCACAAACTTATCAAATAAAACCAATCTCAAATGTGACACGAGAAGGGTTTTTCTAAAAGTCCTTGCTCTGAATGTAGATCAAAGATCTGGCTTTTTCCCTTTTATTCAAGCGTTTGAAACGCTTTAAAGAATCAAGTCGACCCACCCCTGCAACTTTATGTAGAATTGATCAATGATCTTAGTTTTAAGTGGGGTGTGATGAAACTCGCTAGACATGAAGTTGTACGGCACTTTAACCCTGAAAAAAGAAGTACTACTCATTTCAACTCAAATTTGTGATCATTCTATCTCTTCAGGGAGATGCATGAGGATGCAAGATCATGTCTCGGTGGAGAACGGGAAGGGAAATGAGATTACCGGTCCAGCAGTCTAGAATCCGTTGTCATCACACTGATGTTCCTTTTGTAGACCTGGCTACATCTTCTTCCTTGGTAACGTTGATGTTTACATTCCAAGGTCAATAGTTTGCAACTGTACATTTGAAAATTATAGAATAAATTCCTATCACCATTTCAACAAGGGATAACTTTATCCATTCATTAAAAAAAGAGTAGTTACACTTGTATATACCATAACGAAGATTGAATGTCTAAGAAATGCATCCCTTCCATTATGAAATACATTGCTCTATGATGGGATGAATCGCATTGCAGTTTATTAAAGCTAATCCTACTAAAACCCATCCATTTCGTGGCTACACACAAAAGAATCTATATGACCAAAATTATCCATTAGTCAAGTCAAAAGAGACTCCACCCAATCCGATGTATATTCAAAAGCAACAAACGTTACAGCACCAGCAGGTGCTGCCTTCACAATCGATGGCACGATCCCCTTGTAAAGTCCAGCCCAACCCTCCTTTTGCATGATCCGTTGAAGTGCATCATACATGTTTCTGTAAGCATGAGTCTCCACTCGAGCTCCATATCTCGGATGTCTCTGCAACCCTTCAATCTGCAAGTCAAAAACAACCACCAATTTCATTATATTGTGTAGAAGTTATATTTGAAGATTTTGGTTTCAAAACTGAATTTTTTTTAACCTGAAATCGCTTCTTCACGACATCAAGAGGATGACAAACAGCCTTAGCACATGATCCAGCAGCAATGCCACAAAGAAAAAGCTGAAAGCTTGACAAAGATTCTTCGGCTGTTGTTGGATCCGAAGAGCACCGGGCGTTCCAGGACTGGAACAAATAAAAGTTTGGTAAAACACTAAAAAATACTATGAAACAATCATGTATGCATCACTAATTACTGCTCTAAAAACTCGGAATCTACACTTCCTACAAGGAAACACATTAACCAAAAGGAATTACTAAAACCTTACAATCCAGACTTCCTACAATTGAAATATTCTTTTCTTTTGTTTCTTTTTTTTCTGGTTGGAGAAGCACCAAGACAAATTTAAGTACATATGAATTTATGATTCAGCCCAAGCAAAATACTTCCTAAAATATTTGTGCCAACATATAATGGATACATAGTCAGACACGAATTTATATCCAAATAAAGTGTAGGTAGTTGGAAGTTCAAAATGACAAATGCGGATTATCAAATGACCAATTAGGAGGTGGCAAACAGTTAATTTGTTAATTTGTCAATATTTACTAGAGGACGTTAGATCCAATAATCCCATAGCTAAAATAAACTGCTTCGTAAACAACATAAGGGAAGAGAGAGAGTGAGACTAACTACAATACCATGGTCCAACGTTTGAAAGTGTCGTAAGTACCAAACTGCAAGCCCGCATAG